>CM038216.1:26860315-27183002 GCA_021442155.1 Cymbidium sinense
GACTTTCATTTTATTTTGAGTTTGATTTGAATTAGGAAAGTGTGAAATGGTTTGCTGGTCCTAACCCATTCCCACATATGTGTATTATTTTAGTTTAATTTTTAGGTGATTAGATCAATTGTATTCTTTGGTTAGGTTAAGGTGTACATTA
Source organism: Cymbidium sinense (assembly GCA_021442155.1). Lineage (NCBI taxonomy): Eukaryota > Viridiplantae > Streptophyta > Magnoliopsida > Asparagales > Orchidaceae > Cymbidium > Cymbidium sinense. Next base: position 26,860,467 of record CM038216.1, read on the forward strand.
AGTGTATTAATTACCCCTTACCTAATACCACTTTAACATATTTAATCAAATAATTGTGAGCCAATGATATGGCATAAAACCACACAAGGTATTTAAATCAGGAATGCATCCTAGCAAAGAAAGGTACCTAATGCAATTGTCTCACAATTAATGATTAATTAAATTAAAGGGTGTAATTTAAATACTTTCATAACCCTTCCCACACATGTGGGTTGGATTTTGATTTCCTTAAGCTACTTAGGTTATTGAACACCTAAGCATCTACTCAAGATGAATTGATTAAGTTATGGAATGTTAATATATAGTACATTTCTTTTTCTTCTTATTATTCAGTTATGATATTTGGTACTATAAGAAATTACTCTTTGTTATCTTTTTTAATAAAAATAAGTTTATAGATATATGCGGGGAGGTCACCTTCCAAATGCATTTGGGAGAAATGAAAGAACAAGCATATATTCATCTTTTATACCATGATCACATGTACTTATTGGTGATGGTGTGTAAAGAAATAGTGTACTATCTTGAGAGATAAAGTCAACCCATGTGGACTAATCACCTCTAAGGACTCACAGGATGAGTGCATATGTCTAGAATTCTTTTTGTACTTTACATGGAAAGGTAAAGTAGGGTTTATTATAAATCGAGTTCCTTAAGTCCTCTATAGGGGCAAGCCCCCATAGTTAATTACATCTTAAGGAATGGGGATTCCATAAGAAAACTCTCAATTAAGGTAAATGATCATTATCTTTGAAGATTTCAATAGGAAAGGACTATCAATAGATTGGTTTATTTTTGAAAATTAAATGGAATTGATCAAAGGAGGGAGTTATTATTGAAGTCAAAATGTAAGATAAGTAGGAGATGCCCACGATGCTAGGAAACCTAGCGAGCATCTCAAACTATCCTATAGTTGGGCTTTACATTTTTGAAATTGATTTAATTTATTTGAGTTGCTCTTTTCATTGGAAATTTAGGACTTATGATTCCTTAACACAAGATTAAGAAAATGCCTAAAAGGTGAGGATTTAAGCTTATGGCCCACAAAGGGGAGAAGCAACGTCATAACCTAAATCTAGGGAGCTTTGGCGAGATTTGAAAGCACAACCAAAATCTAATGCAAAAATGGGTAATTGGTTTGCCTCCACAAGAGAGGAAAAACCACTCGACAGCTTCGACTTACAACCGCCTAGGGATGGCCGCCAACTAACTCCTCCTATGACTTTAAATACATGTAGGCAAGTCTTTATGCTTATGCAAGATAGTTAGGCTATTATTTCTTTAGAAAGAGACTAAGTCCTTAAACTCACTCCCTAAAGAGACTTGATCATGTAAAGGGACATGCTTCAAATGACCTAAATCTAATGCAATTCAAATTTCATTTTATTTTCATTTAGAAAAATTATTTTGACTCAGGCTAATAGGATTCATATGACTAATGCATGAGAAATGAGATTATTGGCCAAAATCAGTGAGAAGGGAGGAGGTAAGTTTTTAGCATGCCTCTCAAAGGTCAAGCCAAGTTTCTCTGGCAAAGGTGGAAGCCCTTCAATCAAGAGTGAAATAAGATGCTGTTGTGCATGTTATTAAAAAAGAAATTCTCATCCAGCTAAGGGGTTGTTAATTCTTTTTTCTTGATTTTAAACTTAAGATTTAGGTGAGGTTGTGAATTCTCTATTTTTAATTTGAGTTATTAAGTTGGGTAAAAAATTTATTTTTCCCTAAATAGCCTAATTCACATCCAGGCTATGCATAAAGCAAGGAAGAAACTAGTAAAAGTGTGTCACTTAATGCACAAGCTAAACAAATCATCAATCAATTTATAAAGCTAATCGTAAAAAGAATAAAAGGTCATTGTGGTCGAGCACCACCGCACAAACCCAAAAATATCAAATGTGGGTAGTCGAGCTCTATCCTTATACAACCTAGATTACAAATGAATTAAATTATAATTAAGCAAGGAATTCATTGTTATGGGTGTCTTCAACCTTTATTCTTCTTTCTTTCTTTCTTTTCTTCTTTCTTCTTCTTTTCTTGTTTTCTTCTTTGGTTCCTTCCTTTGGATGGTTGGATGGTAGATGCTCCAAGGCTTCACATGGTGCATAAGATGAGATTTTATGACCAATTTTCATCCAAACCCCCATAACAATTATTCCAAAATCCTAATTGTACAAATTTTTACATGAAAAGAAAAAGTGGAAATCTAACTAACACCTATAAAACAAAGGTTAGCTAAAATAAACCACACAAATCCCAAGAATGTATATTTGACTTATCACCCCACACATAGGTGACTAAGTCCACCTTGCCTATGGATTATGATTAGGGGTATAAAGAACCTACAAGTAAAAGCATTTATATTTTTATTTATGATAACACCCCTTAAGCATTTATATTCAACCTTTATTCTTCTTTCTTTTCTTCTTTCTTCTTCTTTTCTTATTTTCTTCTTTGGTTGCTTCCTTTGTATGGTTGGATGGTAGATGCTCCAAGGCTTCACATGGTGCATAAGATGAGATTTTATGACCAATTTTCATCCAAACTCCATAACAATTATTCCAAAATCCTAATTGTACAAATTTTTACATGAAAAGGAGAAGTGGAAATCTAACTAACACCTACAAAACAAAGGTTAGCTAAAATAAACCACACAAATCCAAAGCATGTATATTCGATTTATCACCCCACACATAGGTGACTAAGTCCACCTGGCCTATGGATTATGCTTAGGGGTACCTACAAGTAAAAGCATTTATATTTTTATTTATGATAATTCCCCTTAAGCATAATCCCCTGTAGAAAATAACAGTTAGACTAAGAACGTCCTACCATTCATTCTACGAGCATACACCCTAACATCCAGTCTAAAACATATATCACAAAATCAAAAAAACATCAAACCATGCACCAACCTAACCTAAAGCTAGAAGTGGTGACTTAGCCTAATGTGTGTGCTTTGAAGGCTTTTGTGGTATGTTTAGTTATGGCTTTAGGTTTATTTTGGGTTGATTTTATTTCATGTTTTGATTTGGTGTAAGTGGATCCTACAATTAATTGCTAAGTTATGAAGAGAGGGAAAGAGAAGAGGACTTCTCTTTCCTTCCCTAACCTAAGTAATTTCTAAAGTAGATTCACATTTTAGTTTCATTTAGGTGAATGTTTTGACTAAATGTTTTAATCAATCCTAAGTTTAGATAAACTCTAAACAAACCTATTAAGAAAGAAAGGCACTTTAAGATTAAATAAAATGAATCAAAATTCACATAACACACATTATTTCATTTCTTTCCGAACATATATAACATGCATATGGATGGACCCTAAGCATATCTATACATGCAAATGAGAGTATTTAACACACTTTATGATGCATTCTAAGCAATCCATTTAAGAAAATTTAGAAGTTGAATATGCATGATTTTTCTTAAGTAGAAAGGGTTTTCATTATCAAAATTTTCACATACATACATGAAAGTAAGAAAGGCATAAGTGAGTATAGCGCCATTGTTAACCAGAGGTGTAAGGTTCAAGACCTACTTAGGGCTACTTAAAGCCTCACAACCTTGGGGTTATCTAGACTAATATACCACTTTCCTTAAATACAAATATGCATATAAAAGAAATGAAAATAGAAAAGGAAAAAAGCAAAAGTTGTTTAATGGATTCATTTTTTGTTTATGCAATTTATGCATGCAAGTATAGGCAACCTTTCTTAGGTGATAGCATAGGGATGAATAGGGTATAGAATTAAGTAAGTTTTGGGTTCTTTTCATATGAACCCTATATCTTACCAACTCCTATTCAAAATTATGCTAACATAAGAAAGAAAGGAAACCTATACTAAGCATGACTTTATAATCTATCACATGCAAGCTTATAATTAAAGTATAAGTAGCACACTTTTAGATTTGTTATTTAATTTATGTATTCTGAAAATAATTTAGATTTAGTAGTGATAATAGCCACTCATATTTCTACTTTAGCCAACACATGCAAATTTGGCATAAAGTAAACAATTTCATTTTAAAATTTGAATTTCAAAATTATGAATGCATGAAATCATATGGCATACAACTTAACATGTTGGGGAATGATTCAAAGTAATGAAAGCATGTAAACAAACTCACTTCACTTAAATCCTAAAGGCATTCTTATAGAATAAGAAAATTTAGAATAAATCAAAGTGAATTTCAAAGTGATTTTTGTTTAATTTGAAGTTTGATTTAATTTTGAAAAGGTGAGATGATTTTGCTACTCTTAACCCATTCCCACATGGGTTTGATATTTTTTTTAATTTTTAGGTAATTAAATCCATTTTTATATATTGATTAGGTTAAGGTATGAATTAAGTAGCTTAATTAACCCTTACCTACACCACCTTAGAAGAATCAACCTACACCACCTTAGAAGAATCAACTAGATAATTATGAGCCAATGAGATGACATAAAACCCACAAGGAATTTAAATTTGCAATGCACCTAATAATGAAAAGGCCTAATGTAATTTGGCTCACAAAGAAAAGTTAATTAAGCTGAGGGGTTTAGCTTAAGTAAATTCAAAATAGACTTTCACACATGTGAATTGGGTTTTGATTTCCTTAATTGAACTTAGGCCATTAAACACCTAAGCATCTACCCAAGGTAGATTAATTAAGTTCTGGAACTTTTTAGAATTTCCAGAAAATTGATTAAGGGGATAATTAATGAATTAACCCTTAATTAAGAGGAGATTAAAGAGAAAAGAGGCATTTTAGGGAATAGCTAAGGATAAATGCCCCAAAAATATTTCATAAACCTCCTACTCACTAGATATGACCTTAATCAACCCTAATCATAGGCTAAAATAATTAATCATACCCTAACTATGCTTTATTACATAAGAAGGGTAATTAAAGAATCCATATGCAATTATTCTAATTAAGCCTTCAATAAATCCCAAGAAAATTAGGGGAGGCAAAAGTCATCCCCTAAAACTTACCCAAGAAATTTGGGATTAATCAGAGGCCTAATTAAAGAGTAATTAGCAAAATATACTTTCTAATAAAACCCAAATTCAGAGAAAAGAATAATTCAAAACTAATCAAAATTAATTTTAAATTGTTCTAGGTTTAATTATCTATCCATATTTTATTTCACAATTTTCTAAATTTTCTATAACAAGTTATGAATTTTGGAAGGTTCCCAAATTAACTAGAAATTAACTAAGCATTTTTAACTAATCCTAATTAATCCCAAGCTCATGGCGCGATGCGTGGCGGCGGCGGTCAGCATGCTTTACACACGTCGCACCGTTAGGGGGTCACTTAAGTTGTCACATCACGGGTTGCAGCAGCAGTGTACGCGCTTTATTCTGTGGCTGTCCGATCAAAGATCATATGGCTAGGGATCTTTTCGCATTTTAAAAAGGGTAAAAAGATTTCTAAACATGTTAAATAATCTCAACCGTTCATCTAAAATATGCAGATGGACGGTTGAGATCATCCAAGTTCTTCCCCTTGATCAACAGAGATCATCCATGATCAAGGGGAAGATCTAAGCTTGATTTAGCATATAATCAAACCAAATTCAACCCACACCATCTAAAAATAGAGAGCGGCAAATCTAACTGTCAAAAATTGATGGGGTGAAAAATTTTTTCACAGAGCTCCACACCACATTGAGTTTAATGATCAGATAATCTCATACCTCGCAAGAGGTGATCACCGATGCTTGATTCTCTTGGAGAAATTTCGTCTTTTTGAGACGAAGCCTTGCTGAGAGTATGAGCACTTGAGGTTGAGTAGATCAATATATGGACCAACTCTTCCTTGCTTGAGCTTCTATTTTGATCCAATTCTGTCTCCCCATTCTTTTAGAACTTCAGAGAGAGCTTAGGCAAGCTCAACTTGACCCTTTATGGGACTGCAGCAAGGATTCAAATGGAATATAGAAGAAGTTGGAATTTCACTCTACCTCCCCTATTTTTCACTATTCAAAAGCCGAGCAAAAGGAAAATGGGAAAAGCTCTAGGAGGCTTAGGATCAATCTCCAATGGATCCTCTGGCTTCCTATCATTCAATCAACCTTGAGTGAATGAAAATAGAAGTGAATTAGAAGGAGTATATCTCCCCCTTGAAGGATCAGATGGTCGGCAATGGACATGCCATTCTGATCTAATTGATCATATTGAGAAGGATGTTTGATTTATTATGAGTGTGCACATGGTCGGTTTGATCCAAAGAGTGTATTTCCAACCTCCCATGTGCCTTAATTTGAGTTTAAGAGGGAGTTTGAAAATTTTAATTTTAACCCATATGGTCGGGTTTGGTCTATGGACCAAATGGGCTAACCCAAACACATTGACTTTGGTGCACCACTCATCACTAAGTCCCCTTGAGCTTTTAGGAAAGCCTCAAGTGATTGTGAAGAGGGTATGACCAAATTACCCATGGATTAGGACAAAATTTGTTCAATGGCCTAGAGGTAGGATGCTCATTTTGCTATTTTCCACTTTGGACATGTCGAATATGTGGAGAAACTAGGTTTGGCCAAGTTTCATGAGATTTGGAATTCATTTGATAGAGTTTGGCTCATGTTGACCCATTTAGGTCAAAATGGGTCAACTTAACCAATAGGTCAAATTGAGTCAAACCAAGGGTTGGGCTAAGTTCATATGACCATTTGAAATGTTTTGGTGGCTTTGGTTTGAATCAAATTGGTATATATTTAGTTTTGGAAATATGAGTTCATTTAGGTCCAATGGGTCAATTTGACCTATTTGACCCATTTGACCTATTTGAGGTAGGTCAAGGGTACATTTAGGTTAGGTTAGTCATATGGAGTGGATTGGTATCTTTTTTTCTAATAAATTTAGGTTAAGTTCAATTTTGGCTCAACATGACCCCTTTAGGTCATGTTGGGTCTAAGGTCAATTGGGCTAGGTTAGGTCTAGTTGGCCAATTAAAGCTTTGGTCAAGTTCCACAAGTGATTTGGGATGGACTTGACCCATTGGTTCGAATCAATTTGGTTTAGATCAAGTTTTGACACATTTTGACCCTTTAGGTCAAAATGGGTAAACTTGGGTCAAGTTGTCCATTTGGGCTAGGTTAGGCTCAAATGTTAGCTTGATCAAATTCAAACATAGGTCATGAGTGAACTTAGATCAATGGTTTCAATCAATTTGGCCTATGGTGGAACTTGGCTATGTAAGGTTTCATTTTAGGTTAAGTGTTAACTTGGTCAACCATTAGGTTTGACTTGGTTTTGACCCAATTTGATTGATTGATCATCCCATGATGATTGTTGATCATGATGAGAAGAATATATGAGTTTTGTTCAATCCAATTTGGTTAGGATCAAAATTTGGCTCATAAGGGTACTTTAGGTCACTTTGGGTCAAGTGAGCCTAAGTGGGTCAAATGGCTTGGTCAAAGCTTGATTTGAAGTTGGTTGATCTTGTATATGGACTCTTGATTGAAATTTAAATCCATTTACAAGTGGTTTGAAGTCAAATGGATTTTGATCCATTTGAAAATTTCATATTCAAAGGGAGAATATGAAAGGGTTTAGGGTTTGATTTTGGAATTGATTTCTTATTTGGTGATTGAAGTTTGGATTTATATATGAGCTCATGATTGTAGGGTTGATTTAACCATGAGAGAACATCAAGAGTTTGGCTTGATTTGAAAGTGATTTGGCTAAGTTCAAGATTTTGACTTGAAAGGCTTAGATTGGATTTTGAATGGATTTCAATTTGATTTCTGGAATAGGTTTTGATTGTTTGAATTTATATTTCATTTATATATGTGAATATAAATCAGAATATAAATTGATCATGAGAAAATTTCAATAATTTGAAGGGGTTTAATTATGATTTAGGTTAAATCCACTAAAGGGGATTTAAAAGATTTAAGGAAAAATTTTAAATTAAAATTTAATTTATGAATTGGATTGGATTGATTTATATTTATACTTTATTTATATATGAGAATATAATTGAGAATACAAAAATTTTTTGAGAAAATCCCATGAGTTTGAAATGGTTTGATCAAGATTTAGGTTAAATCCATTAAAGGGAATTAAAAGGATTTATGGGAGTTTTAAATTGGAATTAAATTTTTTCCTTTGATTTGATTGATTTATATTTATATTTCATTTATATATGAGAATATAAATGTGAATATAAATAAGTTTTGAGAAAATCTCAAGGGTTTGAATAGGGTTGATCAAGATTTAGGTTAAATCCATTAAAGAGAATTTAAAGGATTTAAGGGAGTTTTAAATTGGAATTTAATTTTTGCCTTTGATTTGATTGATTTATATTTATATTTCATTTATATATGAGAATATAAAAGTGAATATAAATAATTTTTGAGGAAATCCCAAGGGTTTGAATAGGTTTGATCAAGATTTAGGTTAAATCAATTAAAGGGAATTTAAAGGATTTAAGGAAAATTTCATGAATTGATTTGGGAAGTTTGATTTGATGGGTTTGAATTATATTTTATTTATATATGTGAATATAAATGAGAATATAAATGAGGTATGAGAAAATCTCAAAGGTTTGAATAGGTTTTGATCATGATTTTGAATAAGTCCTTAAGGGAAAATTAAGGACTTAGGCAAAATTTGGACTTAAGAATTTTTGATGAATTTTGATCATGGTTTTCAATCATGGATTTGAATCATGGAGTTGATTTGAATTTGAAGAAAATCAATTAAGATTGATTTGGTGTTTGACTTGAAAGAAGTAAAGTGAGGAATGGTTTAAACTAAGGGTAGGAAATTTTCCAAATACTCCTAAGGCATGACCTATTCCTATGGCTAACTCTTCTAAGTCTTCTAGGGCTAGTTTGAGTGTCCACCTAATCACTAGATGTGTCTTAAGACTAAGGAACTCTTAAAGCCTAAGAGAAGTCCTATGTCTAAGATAGAGGGGTTGAGAGCTCATCCTAAAAATGAGGTCAACTAGTATGTTAAGTGAAGAATCTGAGTGTGTCTTGATTTTGTGTTTTGAAAATAAGATACTTAGAAAATTTAGGTATGCTAAGAAAATCCTAAATATTTCATTTTTGTTGTTGGATGTTTGATTTTTGAAAAGGTAGGATCCTTAAAAAATTTAAGCATGCTAAGGAAATCCTAAGTGTTTCATTTTTGTTATGATGTTTTGATTTTTGAAAAGGTAGGATCCTTAGCAAATTTGGTATGCTAAAGGAATCCTAAGTGTTTCATTTTGTTTTTGATGTGTTTTGAAATTGGAGACTTATCTTTAGAAAATTTTGTATGTTAAAGATGAAGTCCCACTTAATTTTGTGAAATGGAAATTTCACTTTGCAAATTTGGGTATACTAAATGAAACTCTAAATGGTGTGTTCAAAATTTTTGCTTTATTTTGATTTTGAAAATGGAAACTTCTCCTGAGCAAATTTGGTATGCTGAGGAAGGGAGTTCCAAAGGTGTTTGAAAATTTTTGGTTTTGACTTTGGAAACTTCACTTCACAAATCTGAGTATGCTAGGTGATGTTCCAAACAAAATGTTTTGAAAATGTTTGAATTTGGATTTGAAAACTTTACATAGAAAATTCGAGTTTGCTAAATGATGTTCCAAATATATGTTTTTTTGAAAATTTTTGGATTTTGAATTTGGATACTTCACTTAACAAATTTGAGTATGTTAAATGAAGTTCCAAATGTGCTTTGAAAATTTTAAAATATAATTGTTGATTCTTGATTTTGGATTTGGTAACTTCACTTAGCAAATTTTAGTTTGCTAAATGAAGTAACAAAATGTTGTTTGAAAAGATTTGATTTTGGATTTGGAGACTCCACTTAACAAATTTGGGTATGTTAAGTGAAATTCCAAATTGTGTTTAAAAATTTTAAAATATGATTGTTGATTTTTGTGATTTTGGATTTGAAAACTTCACTTAGCAAATTTGAGTATGCTAAATGAAGCTCCAAATGTGTTTTGAAAATTGTGAAATATGATTGTTGATTTTTGATTTTGGATTTGGAAGTTTCACTTAGCAAATTTGAGTATGCTAAATGAAGTTCCAAAATGTGTTTTGAAAAATTTTGAAATATGATTGTTGATTTTTGTGATTTTGGATTTGGAAACTTCACTTATAAAATTTGAGTATGCTAAATGAAGCTTCAAATGTGTTTTGAAAATTTTGAAATATGATTATTTTAGTTTTAATTTTTGAAAAGAGGACTTCCATTTGACATATTTAGGTATGTAGAATGGAGATCAATCTTACTTTTAAAATGTAAAATTTTTGTTTTGTGTGTGATTATTGCTTTTTGAAAGAGAGGAATTCCAACTTAATCATATGTGGGATATGTTTAAGTGGGATTTCCTAAATGATATTTATTTTTAGTTGGGAATGAAATCATCATTTAATAAATTTGACTATATTAAATAAAGATATTCATATGTGCTTTTTTTAGAAGTTTAATTTTGTTTAGAAATGAAACTTCCATTCAATAGCTGTGAGTGTATTGAATAGAAACAATCATGTGTGCTTTTTTAAAAACTTTATTATTATGATTGTGATTTTTGGAAAAGATGATTGATTATTTTATTTCGAAAATGAAATCTTCATCAAAGTGAATTGAAAGAAGATGTTTATTTATGTGTTTTGTAAAATTTTATTAATTTTATTTTTGAAAATCCCTACATATAACAATTATGGGAATTATTAAATGAGGATGACAAAATTTTGTGGAAAATATTTTAATAAATGCATTTTTTTGAAAAGGTGCTTTTGAAAAGCAAAGTTCTTATAGAAGATTTATTTTATCTTTACTATTTTAGGATGAACCTTTCCTTATCATGAAAATGATAAGGAGGAAGTCTTTAAAAATGTTTCTTTTTATTTAGATCTTTTCATTTTACCCATTGGAGAAACCAATAGGGGTTTTAAGACCAACAAGGAATGTGGTCCTAAAACCTAAAGATGTTGGCTAACTCAACTCAAGAATGAAATGAGCTAAGTGCCAATGGAAAGAAGGATAGTCTTGGATTCATACCAAAGTACAAAACCACTATCGATACTCAAAGAAAATGATCATTTACCAAAGATGGAGAGAGGAACCATCCCCGATGGAGTCACTAGAAAATTTTGTGGTGAAAAATTTCTATACGGGGGAGTAACCTTCAAATCTATTAGGAGAAATGAAAGAGACAAGCATATAGAAATTTGTCTTTTTAGGATGCCATGCAAATCCACAGATGTACTTATTCAGGTGATTGAGTATGTCATCAAGGAAATAGTGTACTATCTCGAGAGATAGAAGTCACTACCCTTTAATGGACCTAATCACCTCAATAAGGACTCATAAGGACGACAGGTCTGCATATATACCAGATATTCTTCCCCTACTTTACATGGAAAAGTAAAGCAGAGTTTATTTTAAACTAGGTTCATTAAGTTTCTTACAGGGGAAAGCCCCCATAGTTAATTACATCTTAAGGAATGGGGATTCCTTGGGAAAACTCTTGATTAAGGTAAATGATCATTGTCTTTGAAGATTTCAATAGGAAAGGACTATCAATCGATTGGTTTATTTTTGAAGATCAAATGGGATTTATCAAAGGAGGGATGTATTATTGAAGCCAAAATGGAAGATAAGTAGGAGATGCCTACAATGCTAAGAAACCTAGCGAGCATCTCAAACTATGCTATAGTTGGGCTTTACATTTTTGAAATTGATTTAATTTATTTGAGTTGCATTTTTCATTACAAATTTAGGACTTATGATTCCTTAACATAAGATTAAAGAAATGTCTAAGAGGTGAGGATTTAAGCTTATGGCCCACAAAGGGGAAAGCAACCTCAGAACCTAAATCTATGGAGCTTTGGTGAGGGCCAAAAGTACAACCTAAATCTAAGGTAAAAATGGGTAATTGGCTTGCCTCCATAAGAGAGGACAAACCACCTGATAGCTTGGACTTACAACTTCCTAGGGGTGGCCACCAACTAACTCCTACAATTTTAAATACATGTAGGTAAGTATTTATGCTTATGTAAGAAAGCTACACTATTATTTGTTTAGAAAGAGACTAAGCCCTTAAACTCACTCCCTAAAGAGACTAGATCATGTAAAGGGACATGCTTCAAATGACCTAAATATAATGTAATTCAAATTTAATTTTATTTTCATTTAGGATAATTATTTTGACTCTGGCTAATAGGATTCATATGATAAATGAATGATAAATAAGATTATTGGCCAAAATCAGCGAGAAGGGAGGAGGTGAGTTTCTGCCATGGCTCTCAAAAGTCAAGCCAAGTTTCTTTGGCAATGGTGGAAGCCCTCCAATCAAGAGTGAAATAAGATGTTGTTGTGAAAGATATTATAAAATAAATGCTCATCCAGCTAAGGGGTTGTTAATTCTTTTATCTTGATTTTAAACCTAGGGTTTAGGTGAGGTTATGAGTTCTTTATTTTTAATTTGAGTTATTAAGTTGGGTAAAAGATTTATTTTTTTCCAAAAGAGCCTAATCCACATCCAGGCCATACATAAAGCAAGGAATAAATTAGGAAAAGCGTGCCACTTAATGCATAAGCTAAATAAATCATCAATCAATTTATAAAACTAATTGCAAAAAGAATAAAAGGCCATTGTGGTTGGACACCATTGCACAAACCCAAAAATATCAAATGTGGGTAGCCGAGCTCTACCCTTATACAACCCGGATTACAATTGAATTAAATTGCAATTAAGCAAGGAATTCATTATTATGGGAGTCTTTAAGTTTTATTTCTTCTTCCCTTTTTGGTTCCTTCTTTTGGATGGTTGGAAGGTAGATGCTCCAAGGATTCACATGGTGTATAAGATAGGATCTTAAGACCAACGCTCATCCTAATCCCCATAACAATTATTCCAAAATCCTAATTGCATAAATTTACATGAAAAGGAAAAGTGGAAATCTAACTAACACCTGCAAAATAAAGGTTAGCTAAAACAAACCACACAAATCCCAAGCATGTATATTGAACTAATCACCCCACACATGGGAGACTAAGTCCACCTAGCCTATTAGATTATGCTTAGGCAAAAAAAACACCTGCAAGCAGAAGCATTTATATTTTTATTTATGATAGCGCCCTTGAAGCACAATCCCCTACAGAAAAGAATAGTTAGACTAAGAGTGTCCTACCATTCCTTTTACAAGCATATACCCTAAAATCCAGTCTAAAACATGTATCATAAAATAAAACAAACATCTAACCATGCACCGACCTAACCTAAAGCTAGAAGTGTGACTTAGGCTAATGTGTGTGCTTTGAAAGCTTGTGTGGTTTGCTTAGCTAAGGCTTTAGGTTCAAATTTTCTAAGTGTGAAAACATGTTCAACTTAGAGGAGGGTTTCTTTTAAGTTGTATAATTATTTTAGGTTGATTTTTATTTCATGTTTTGATTTGGTTCATGTGAATCCTATAATTAATTACTAAGTTATGAAGAGAGGGAAAGAGAAGAGAACTTCTCTTTCCTTCCCTAACCTAAGTACTTTCTAAAGTAGATTCACATTTTGATTTTGTTTAGATGAATGTTTTGATTAAATCTTTTAATTAATCCTAAGTTTAAATGAACTTTAAACAAACCTATTCAAAAAGAAAGTTATTTTAAGATTAAATAAAATGAATCAAAATTCACATAATACACATTACTTCATTTCTTTCCCAGCATATATAACATGCATATGGATGGACCCTAAGCATATATATCTACATACAAATGAGAACATTTAACATACTTTATGATGCATGCTAAGTAATCCATTTAAGGAAATTTAGAAGTTGACTATGCATGATTTTTCTTAAGTAGAAAGGGGTTTCTTTATCCAAATTTTCACACACACACATGAAAGTAAGAAAGGCATAAGTGAGAACAACACCATTGTTAACCAGAGGTGTAAGGTACAAGACCTACTTAGGGATACTTAAAGCTTCACAACCTCAGGGTTACCCAGACTAATATACCACTTTCCTTAAATACAAACATGTGTATAAAAGAAATGAAATGGAAAAGAAGAATGCAAAAGTTGTATTAATGGATTCATTTAGTTCATGCAATTTATGTATGCAAGTATAGGTAGCCCCTCTTAGGTGATAGCATAGGGATTAATAGGATATGGAATTAGGTGAGTATTAGTTCCTTTTCAAATGAATCATATATCTCACCTAATTCCTATTCAAAATTATACCAAAATAAGAGAGAAAGGAAACCTATGCTAAGCATACCTTCATAATCTTTTACATGCAAACTCATAACTAAAATATAAGTAGCATGCTTTCAGATTTGCTATTTGATTTATATTTTTTGAAAATAATTTCAATTTAGTAGTGATAATAGCCACTCATATTTTTACTTTAGCCAACACATGCAAATTTGACATAAAGTAAACAATTTCATTTTAAATTTGAATTTAGAAAATATAAATGCATGAAACCATATGAAATACAAACTTAACATGTTGGGAAAGACTCAAAGCAATGTAAGCATGTAAACAAACTCACTTTAATTAAATCCTAAAGACATTCTTATGGAATAAGAAAGTTTAAAATAAATCAAAGTGTATTCAATGTGATTTTTGTTTAGTTCGAAGTTTGATTTAATTTTGAAAATGTGAGATGAGTTCGCTATTCCTAACCCATTCCCACATGTGTTTGATATTTTTGTTTAATTTTTAGATGATTAGATTTATTTTTAAGTATTGATTAGGTTAATGTATGAATTAAGTAACTTAATTAACCCTTACCTACACCACCTTAGAATAATTAACCAAATAATTATGAGCCAAATATATGACATAAAAACTCACAAGGAATTTAAATTTGTAATCTATCTAATAAGAAAAAGGCTTAATGCAATTTGGCTCATAATTAAAGGTTAATTAAGCTAAGGGGTTTAGCTTAAGTAATTTCAAAACACCCTTTCACACATATGAATTGGGTTTTGATTTCCTTAGTTGAACTTAAGTTATTAAATACCTAAGCATCTACCCAAAGTAGATTAATTAAGTTCTGGAAGTTTTTTAGAATTTTTAGAAATTAATTAAAAGGATAATTGATTAATTAACGCTTAATTAAGAGAACATTAAGGAGAGAAAAAAGGCTTTAGGGAATAGCTTAAGGGAAATGCCCCCAAAATTATTTTTGGAACCTCCTATCTACTGGATCTGACCTTAACCTACCCTAATCATGGATTAAAACCACAAATCACACCTTAATTAGCCTTAATTAGGTTATGGGAGTAACTAGGAAACCCATATGTAATTCCCCTAATTAAGCCCTCAATAAATCCCAAGAAAATTAGAGGAGGCAGAAGTCATTCCATAAAACATACCCAAGAATTTTGGGATTAATCAGAGGCTTAATTAAAAGGTAATTAGCAAAATGAACTTTCTAATAAAACCCAAAATTATAGAAAAGTATAACTCAAAATCCCTTGAAATTACTTTTAAAATATTCTAGGTTGAATTATCTTTCCATAAGATTTTATTTCATATTTTTCTAAGTTTTATTGAAAGAATTATGAATTTTAGAAGATTCCTAGATTAATTAGAATTAATTAAAGCATCTTAACTAATCATCTTGCTTACGGCACGACGCGTAGCGACAGTCAGTGCGCTTTGCACGCGACGTGCCATGAATCCATCACTTAAATGTCGCATTAAAAAGGTGGCATGATGCCGGACACGCTTTGATCTTTGCCGTCCAATCAGAGATCTCACAGTTTTAAAAGGGATAAAAGAAATTTTAAATGTAAAAATTATCTCGGCCATCCATCCAAAATGCACAGATGGATGGCTGAGATCTCCTCAGTTCTTTCCCTTAGATAAATAGAGACCGTCCATGATATAGCAGAAGATCCTAGCTCGATTGAGCTCAAATTCAAACCAAACTTAACCCACACCATCTAAATGCAATGAGCGGCATATCCAACAGTGGGATTTGCTTGAATTGAAAATTTTCTTCATGAAGGACCAACTCCTCCTATGCAAGGTGGTCAAAAAATTCCATACCTCACCGAAGGTGATCACCGGCACTCTAGATCAATGAGGTAGCTTCGTCTAGTGGAGATGAAGCCATGTTGAATTTCCTAGGCCTTAGGATTGAGATGCTTGCTCTATGGACCAACACCACTTGAAGATCCTTGCGACCTTGATCCAATTGCTCTTCTTCTTGCTATGGCAACTCTAATGGAATCTTGAGTGAGCTTAGATTGATCCTTAGAGGAAGTGTGTAGGAGGAAATGAGGTGGTTTTAGTGTGGAGGAAATTCAAGATTGGATTGAGCTCCCCTATTTTCACACTATTTAAACCCGAGGAGATCAAGTTTGATTTTACTCTAGAAAGCTTAGGGAGGTTGAGGAATTGCTTCTCTGACTTTCCTAAGTTCAATCAAAATGAGGACTGATGGATTTGAATCCAATTAGGGGGAGTACATCTCCCCCTTGAAGGATCGAACGATCGCAAGCCTATTTACCATTTAGATCCAATTGATCACACTAGGAGGGTTGTTTGATCAGGTAGATGTTTGCACATGGTTGGTTTGAGGCCTTTAGTGGAATGCCAACCTCCCATGTGCTAGAAATTGAGTGGGAAATGGATTTTGAATTAGCTATTTTGACCCATGGGGTTTGGTTTGGTCTTGCGGCCAATTGGGCTAACCCAAACCCATTGGGTTGGGTGAACCACACTTCATTAGGTCCCCTTGAGCTATTAGAATAGCTTCAAGTGGATATGAAGAAGGTATGACCAAATTACCAATGGATTAGGTCAAAATTTGTTCTATGGCCTAGGTGTAGGATGGTCATATTGTTAATTTTTTAATTAGGATATGTTGGGTATGTGGAAACACTAGGTTTGGCCAAGTTTCATGAGATTTGGATTTCATTTGATAGGGTTTGGCTCAAGTTGACCCATTTTGGTCAAAATGGGGTTACTTGGGTCAAGTTGACCAATTGGTCAAATTGGGTCAAACCAAGGGTTGGGTCAAGTTCATATGACCATTTGAAATGTTTTGGTGGCTTTGGTTTGATTCAATTTGGCATGGTTTTTAATTTGGCTCGTATGACTTCATTTCGGTCAAATGGGTCAAGTTGACCTATTTGACCCATTTGACCTATTTGAGGTAGGTCAAGGGTAGGTTTAGGTTTGGTTAGTTATATGGAGTTGGTTGGTATCTTTATTTCCAATCAATTTTGTTTAAGTTTAAATTTGGCTCAACATGACCCCTTTAGGTCAAGTTGGGTCTAAGGTCAATTGGGCTAGGTTATGTCTAGTTGGCCAATTGAGGCTTTGGTCAAGTTCCACAAGTGATTTGGAATGAATTTGACCCATTGGTTTGAATCAATTTGGCTTAGATCAAGTTTTGACATATTTTGACCCTTTAGGTCAAAATGGGTTAACATGGGTCAAGTGGCCAGTTGGGCTAGGTTAGGCTCAAATGTTGGCTTGGTCAAGTTCAAACATAGGTCATAAGTGAACTTAGATCAATGGTTTCAATCAATTTAGCCTATGGTGGAATTTTTCTATGTTAGGTTTCATTTTGGGCAAAGAAACCCTTAGGTTTGACTTACTTTGACCCAATTTGGTTAATTGATCATCCCATGACGATTGCTAGTCATGAAGAGAGGGATATGTGAGTTTGGTTCAATCCAATTTGGTTATGATTAGAATTTGGCTCATAAGGGTGCTTTAGGTCACTTTGGGTCAAGTGAGCCTAAATGGGTCAAATGGCTTGGTCAAAGCTTGATTTAAGCTTGATTGAACTTGTATATGGACTTTTGATTGAAATATAAATCCATTTACAAGTGGTTTGAAGTCAAATGGGTTTTGATCCATTTGACAATTTCATATTCAAAGGAAGAATATGAAGGGATTTATTTGATTTTTTTTTGGATTTTGATTTGTGTGATTGAAGTTATTATTTATATATGAATTCATGATTGTAGGTTTTATTGAATCATGAAGGAAAATGAAGGGTTTGGCTTGATTTAAAATTGATTTGGCTAAGTTCAAGATTTTGACTTGAAAGGCTTAGATTGGATTTTGAGTTGATTTGAGTTTCATTTTTAAAATTTATTTTGATTGTTTCATTTTATATTTCATTTATATATGTGAATATAAATGAGAATATAAATTGATCATGAGAAAATTTCAAGGGTTTGATTAGTGGTTTAATCACATGATTCTAAATTTCATTAGAAGGACTTAAGTACTGGAAAATTTAAGTAATTGAATTTTGAATTTGGGTTGATTGATTTATATTAATATTTCATTTATATATGTGAAGATAAATGAGGATATGAATGAATTATGAGAAAATCCCATGAGTTTAAGTTGATTTGATCAAGATTTTGGATAAGTCCTTTAATGGAAGACTAAGGGACTTAGGACATTTTTAGATTGGGAATTTAATTTGAGTATTTGATTTGATTGATTTATTTTATATTTCATTTGTATATGTGAATTTAAATGAGAATATAAATGGGTTTTGAGAATATCCCATGAGTTTAAATAGGTTTGATCAAGATTTAGGCTAAGTCCATTAATGAAAAATTAAGGGACTTAGAAAATTTCATGAATTGAGTTGGAATTTTGAGTTTAGTTTGATTGGTTTGAATTTATATTTCATTTATATAAGTGAATATAAATAAGAATATCAATGGATTATGAAAAAATCTCAAAGATTTGAATAGGTTTTGATCATGATTTTGGCTAAGTCCTTAAGGGAAGATTAAAAACTTAGAAAGATTTTAGCTTACGAATTTTGATGCATTTTGATCATGGGTTTCAATCATAGATTTCAATCATGGATTTCAATCATAAAATTAATTTGAGTTTGGAGAAAATCAAATATAATTGATTTGGAGTTTGACTTGAAAGAAGGAAAGTGAGGAATGGTTTGAGCTAAGGGAAGGAAATTTTCCTAACACCCATAAGGTATGACCTATTCCTATGGCTAACTCTTCTTAGTCTCTAGGGCTAGATTGAGTATCCACCTAATCACTAGATGTGTCTTAAGACTAAGGAACTCTCAAAGTCTAAGAGGAGTCCTATGTCTAAGATGGAGGGGTTGAGAGCTTATTCTAAAAATGAGATCAACAAGAATGACTTGGGGAAAATACCCCAAACCCATTCCATAAACCTCCTCTTCACTTAAACAAAGTTTAATTAATTAAATCAATGAATTAAACCATTGTTCACATGCTTAATTAAGATTAATTACATTAAGAGGGTGATTAGGGGTTCATTAATTAATTTCCCTGATTAACTCATTAATAAATTCCAAGAAAATTAGGGGAGGAAGAAGTCATCCCACTAAACATGCCTGAGAAGTTTGGAATTAATTGATGAAGTTATTAGAGAGTAATTAGAGTTATTAATTTTTTAAATAAACCCTAATTAAGGAAAATTTACTATTCAAATTCACTTAGAAATACTTTTATTGGATTCTCCTCTGAATTATCTTTAAAATAAAGTTGAGTTTACATTTTTTTTGGATTTTGTTTTATAATTAGTTATGAATTTAGAAAGTTTCAAATGATATAAGTGATTTTTATGTAATCTATTAATTTATTTTAGTAAAATAAATTATTTGAAACTCAAAATTCAATATCTTTTAATCCAAAGGTCTTTTGACTTGAAATTTTCATGGTATGTGTATTTTACCTTCAGTTTTAATCTCTAAAAATTTCAACTAAATCTGACATGTATTTTTGGTTTAATTAATGAAATTTGATTTTTACTAAAACTCAAATTAAGCTCAAACTATTTAATGAATTTTGGGGTTGGATTCCTCTTGGAAAGATGAATCCAATGAGCCCTTGTTTGCAATTTTTCATTAAGTATTTTATTTTCTATGAAATTTTGAATTCTCAGATGATTAAAATTATTTTTAAATAAAAAAACTGATTTTTCTATTTAGCACATTCAGCACCACGCACGGCGCTGACGTGGCAACGTAGCACCACATGGCGCCACGTGATTATACACATGGTGCTACATGGCAGCGGCGCGTGCAAAGACTGCGTGATTGCGCGTGGTGCGATGATTACCTACGCCGCACGCAATTACAGATGAGTGGGAAAATGTGCCACGCGGTAAAGCGCGGTTTGCCGGATTGTCTAATCGATCGATGACCTGATCGATCACATAATCTAGATGCCGTGATCGCAATCACGAGCCATCCGAGCAAATCGTGATCGGACGGTCCAAAATGCATCCAGCAATTTGAAGCCCCGAATTGCGCTATCAGTGTACGATCCGAGCCGTCCGATCCCAGGAACTGCAGGATCAGATGGTTGTTGCAATCTGCCAGCCATGAATAGTAAAAATGGGATTATGGAAATAAAAATGATAAATTCTAAGTAAAAACTTGTCCAAATGGACTCATTTTCGCATCAATTCACACCGAAAAACTTCTATTTTCTATTTGAGATGATTTAAAGTAAAAATGCAGGATTATCTAGGGTAAAATCTTAAAAAAATGTGAAAAAATCATCACAAATGAAGAATCCTAAGGCCGACTATGATTTTTGAAAGTTACCTCATCGGGGATAATTTTTGGCGGTGGTGATGACCCGAGCACGCTATTGAGTGAGGGAAGAAGCCTTGGAATGAGCGTGGATCTTTGCCTTCATATCGTAATGAAGTTCTACCAGTAATCACCATTTCCTCACCAAAATCTACTTATTTTTGGAGTTTTTCTCTCCAAAATGAAGTGGGCGTGATTGCCAATGGGTTTGGGAGCTCTAGGATGAGGAGAATGAGAGGAATGGGTGAATGATTCAGCCTCTAATGCCTTGGAATGAAAAGTGAAGCAAAATCACACTTTTTTAAAAGTTGTGGCTCAAAACTCATGTCATTTGGCTTGGGTGGTTGGGAATGGAAGAGAATCATCCTAGATGGCTCACTTTGGTTGGTTAAGGCATGGAAAGTGGCAACCATGAAGGACAAATGGGTGTCCTAGCCAAGGGGAGGTGAGAGTTCATCATGCCAAATGTTCTAATGGGAGAGGTGAGGTGATTTCACCTCCCCATGAGTCATGGCTACCCTAACCACTCCTTAGGTCAGCAAATCAATATCCTTGGTGTCTATGTGGACCAATGGATGAGTGTCAAGTGGCCAAGGAAGAGAAATGACCACTTGGGCAAGTGTCTATTCTCTTGGGATTCCCTTGACCCAAGGGCAAAGTAGTCATTTGGCATTGAATTTGATTTGGGTAGATTTGAAATGAGTTAAAAGAAAGTTGGACCAAATTTCATGCCATTTTAAGTTCATTTGGTTTAATTTGAGTTAATTTGACCCATTTGGGTCAAATCGGGTCAAAATGGGTTAGGTTGACCAATTGGTCAAATTTGGTCAAATAAAGAGTTGGGTCAAGTTCAAATAATCATTGTTATTGCATTGGTTCAATTGGTTTAAATTAATTTGGTTTAATTTGGATTTTGTCCAATTTGATCCTTTAGGTCAATTTGGGCTAAGTTGACCAATTTGACCCAATTGGCCAAATTGGCTTGGTTTGAGTTTGGTTGATCATTTGGAATATATTGTAGGCTTTAGTTTCAATTAATTTCGGCTTGGTTTAATTTCAAGTTGATTTGACCATTTAGGTCTAGTTGGGTTCATGGTCAATTGGGTTAGGTTGGGTCTAGTTAGCCAATTGGTCAAATTGGGTTTAATTGAGGCTTTGGACAAGTTAAATAATTAATTTGGAGTGAACTTAGCCATTGGTTGCAATCAATTTGGTTTAGGTTGCAATTTGGCTAGTTTGGGTTCATATGGGTTAAAGTGTTAACTTGGTCAACAGGCTAGGTTGACTTGGTTTGACTCAATTCATGACAATTGATTAACCTATGATGATCAACCAATATTACATGAAGTTTGGATTGGATTAATTTACTTTGATTTGGATTGAATTGAATTTTGGTTCAGTAGGTCAAATTGGTCACTTTGGGTCAAGTGAGCCAATTGGGTTTAGTTGGCTTGATCAAGGCTTGATTCAAGTTTGGTTGAACTCAGATATGGATTTATGATTGAAATATAAATCCATTTGCAAGTGATTCAAAGTCAAATGAGTTTTGATTCATTAGACAATTTCAAGTCAAATGGGTGAATATGGGTTTGACTTGGGTTAGCATGATTTTAATTTGATGATTGAAATTTGTGTTTATATTTGGATTCATGATTGAAGGATTGATTGAATCATGAAGAAAATCAAGGGTTTAGCTTGATTTGAGTTTGATTTGGCTAAGTTCAAGAGTTTGACTTGAAAGGCTTAGGTTGGATTTTGGTTAAATTTGAGTTTGAGTTTTGAATTTGGTTTTGGATATTTGAATTTATATTTAATTTATATTTGTGAATATAAATGAGAATATAAATGGGTTATGAGAAAATTTCTTGAATTTGAATTGAATTGGATTTGCTTTGAGCTAAGTCCATAAGATAAAATCAAAGGGCTTAGGAAATATTTTTGGAATTTGAATTTGGTTATGGATTTTAATCATGGGTTTCAATTATTCAGAATTGATTCATAATTTGAGAAAATCCATTGAAATTGGTTCAAGGTTTTATTCAGAGTTGAAGTTGATATGAGTTTGGAGTTTGTCTTAAAAGAAGGAAGTGAGGATTTGGTTCAAAGGTAGAAATTTTTCTAATGCATAACCTATTCTATGGCTAAACCTTCAAGTCTCTAGGGTTAAGAAACTAATAATAATAATAATAATAATAATAATAATAATAATAATAATAATAATAATAATAATAATAATAATAAAATAAATAATAAATAACAAAATTAAAAAATTAAAAAAATTAAAAAAATTAAAAAAATTTTAAAAAACAAAACTATAAAAATAAATAAATAAAAATAAAAAATAAAAATAATAAAAATAATAAAGAAAAATAAAAAAAGGTTGAGTGTTAACCTAATCACTAGAAGTGTCTTAAGACTAAGGAACTCTTAGCGTCTAAGATAAGTCCTATTTCTAAGATGGAAAGGTTGAGAGCTCATTCTAAAAATGAGGTCAACAAAGGGCGCCTAATAGGTGTGGTGTGACTGACAAGTTACACTGCATGTATTGGTGTTGACCAAAATGATCAACAACACCAAACGATCACAAGCACTAATAGAAATGATCTACTCCCAACCCAAGGTGTAGAAGGAATCACGAGCTTAGTGTAATGTGACTCTAGTCATGTCCAATACATAAGAGAGTGAAGGAGGAATCCACTAAAGATAGAGTATGTGAACCTTCCACTAAAGGAATAGGTTCAAGTCATCTGCTGAGGGATGAGACATTTGATTTGATTTGAGTCTCGCTGGGGAGAAATTTGATCTTATTTGTTGATTTATTTTGATTATTTTGATTTGATTGACTCCACTAGGGGAGGTTGATTGGATTTGTTTTGTTGAATTTATTTTATTTGTTGTTTGACTCCACTGAGGGATGGATCACACTGAGTAGGAGCCACAGAGGCCTAGACTTAACTTAGATTTACCAGTCCAAAGGGGTAGTCTATGAAACAAATAGTAGGACTAGCCAACCAAAGGAGATGCCTTTCGGTGTGCAGCAGTTATACTAGGAAGAAAGCATAGTAGACTTACATCCTCCAAAGTAAGGACCAATTGCTGGGGTGATCTATTGGCAAGGCAATAGATTAAACCCAACCTAGGGTTGACTATTGAGTGAATGCCTCAGAAGGACATAAATTAGCTCAAAGATAATCAAAATTAATTTCATTTTTTAGTTTATTTTGATGGGTCCCATCTATGGGATGACAAGTAGAGTGGTGGCCTTGGGGCTAACCATTACCAATCTAAAGAGAATAGTCTACCAACCATAAGGTAGGACTAACCAACCAGAGGGATGCCTTTCGGTGTGCAATGGTCAAGTTAGGAAGAAAGCACGAGGACTCACATCTTCCAAAACAAGGAACCACTGGGGTGATTAGTTGCTTTGGGAAACAAATCGAACCGACCTAGGGCTGGCTATTGAGTGAATGTTGCTCGGGGACTTAGATCAGCTCAAGGATAGTCAAGATTAATTTCATTTTAAATTTATTTGTTTTGATGAATTCCGTTGGTTTGTGATGGATCACACTGAGAAGGAACTTATATTAGCCTAGACCTATCTCAGATTTACTGAACCAAAGGGAGTAGCTTCCCGACCGATGGGAGAATTATCCTACCAAAGGAGTTCCTTTTGGTTTGCAATGATCAATTTAAGAGAAGAAAGCTCAGGGACTCACATGTTCCACTACAAAAGTACACTAGGGTGAATAGTTGCTTTGAGCAAAAAATCGAACCCGACCTAGGGCTACCCGTTGTTTTGCGGCAGTCATGCTTGGAAGAATGCATCATAGTCTTACATCTTCCAAAGAAGAATGACTGTCAGGGTAACCTGCTTGTGGCAAAATAGATTGAATCTGACCTAAGGGTGACTACAAAGTGAGTACTGACCCGGGGATTTATCTTAACTTAGGTAGTAAGGTAATTCCTATATGGAGTTTTGCTGACACTTCCCTAGAGATAGGATGCATGCTTGGGAAAAGGGGCCCTTTTGGGGGCTTGAATTCTTAATCCAATAGTGAATTAATTTGTTGGTTTTGATGAGTCCCATCAGTTTACGATGGACTGTATTGAGTAGAGGCCATCGTGGCCTTGGGCTAATTGAGATTTACCAATCCAAAAGGAATAGTCTACCAACCACAATGTAGGACTAACCAACCAGAGGGATGCCTTTCAGTGTGCAATGTTCAAGTTAGAAAGAAAGTGGGGACTCACATCTTCCAAAATAAGGAACCACTAGTGTGATCGGTTGCTTTGGGCAATAAATTGAACTCGACCTAAGATTGACTATTATGTGAATGCCACTGGGGGACTTAGATCAGCTCAAGGATAGTCAAAATTAATTTCATTTAAAATTTGTTTATTTTGATGGATTTTGTTGGTTTGTGATGGATCACACTAAGAAGGAGCTTATATTAGCCTAGACCTATCTCAGATTTACTGAACTAAAGGGAGTAGCTTCCTGGTCAATGAGAGAAATATCTGACCAAAGGAGTGCTTTTTGGTTTGCAATGATCAATTCAAGGGAAGAAAGATCAGGGACTCACATCTTCTATTATAAAAGGCCATTGGGGTGATCGGTTACTTTGGGTAACAAATTGAACCCGGCCTAGGGCTGCTCGTTAGTTTGTGATAGTCATGAATGTGTCATAGTCTTACATCTTCCAAAGTAGAATGACTATCGAGGTAACCTGCTTGTGGCAAAATAGATTGAACCTGACCTAATGGCGACTACGGAGTGAGTGCCAACCTGGGGATTTATCTCAACTCAGGTAATTAGGCAATTCTTATAGGGAGTTATGCTGACACTAACCTAGAGATAGGATGCTTGCTTGGGAAAAGAGGCCCTTTGGGGGCTTGAATTCCTAATCCATAAGTGAATTAATTTGTTTATTTTGTTTGTTTTTTTATCATGGACCCTGTTGGTTTGCGAGGGATCATACTAAGAAGGAGCTTATAATAGCCTAGACTTATCTCAATCTTCCAAAACCAATGGAGAATCTACGCATCTGCTGAATAAATTCTCCAACCACAGGGGATGCTACTAAGAAAGAGAGACTGTCCAATCCAAAAGTAACCTTGATAGTGTCTAAATGGGCTCACAAAAGACATGATCCAATTAGAATGCCCACAGGGAGAGGGGCCGTTAAGGGCTTAATCTAAAGCCCTGGAGAAGATGACATGACTAGTCATATATCAAATAAGTATTCGGTGGCCAACTCAAGGATAAAGCGTAAGGACTCACAACTGCCAAGAGTGGTGTATCCACCGGGTTAGTCGTTGTCAGCATAGCTAACATCAACCAACCTAAGGTGCCCATCAGTTTGTAACAATCAGACTAGGAAGAAAGCTCGGGGACTCACATCCTCATATAGTGAAACTCATTGCTGGGATAGTTTTTCTTCGGCTCGACATGTGCCATCTGACCTAGGGTGACTACTGAGTGAATGCTGTTGGAGGACTTATATGGACTCAAATGTATTCAAGAGGAAAGGAGCCTCTGGTGGACTTATCCTAAACCTCAAACATACTCGACCAAGTTAGATCATGATGATTAGTTTAAGAAGAAATCATGGGGACTCACATCTTCTTAAAAAAATCAACATGAGGTAGCTTACTGGCTGGGCAATAAAATCTACCATACTAACAAGGCACTTGTTGGTTTGCACTTGTTAAGGTAGGAAGAAAGTGCGGGGACTCACATCTTCCAAACAAGTGACCACTGGGGTGACATACTAGCGAGGTAGCATTTAGACTCCACCTACAACAGCTAATGAGTGAGTGCCACAAGAGGCTTGCTCTTACATCAAAAATAGCCTGAGACAAAATATATGTGTTTGTTTTTATGTTCAAGTTAAAGGGAATAGGATGCCTCTTGGGTTCTCTTACACTTACCTAAAAGACGTTGGGGATTTTGATGAAATGGTGCCACGGATGGCAGTTGGGATTCCCACCAAAAAAGAATTCCGCTTGGGTTCTCTCACACCTAACTTAGTTGTGCTAATCGAAATAGGATGCCTCTTGGGTTCTCTCACACCTACTCTAGTAGCGCTTGGGAATGTGTTCATGTTGTCAAGAAGGATAGGATGCCTCTTGGGTCCTCTTACACCTAACCTAAACACATCATGGTGGATTCGCAAGACAAGAAAATAATGCTTGGAACGAAGAGAAGATTTAGATGAATTGGAATGAAATTTTTATTAATTGATAGAATGTTTTCAAACTTGATTTTTATGGAAAATATTTCTTCAAATAGAGCCCATTAATTAGAAGCATCGGGTGTTCCCCTTTACAATCAATAACCTGATAAGATCCTCCTTGGTAGGCCATCTTTATGACATAGGGGCCTTTCCACGTGGGTTCAAACTTGCCTCCATCTTTCAATAGGCAATAATTGGTCTCCTTAAGACTAACACAAGTTCTCTTACATTGCAAGACCTAAGGCAGACCTACTTGTTGTGAGCTTGAATCATTTTGGCCTTGTACAACCTAAGGTTCTGGCACGCCCGTAGGTGACTCTCCTATAAACCTTCAAGCTCTTCTAACCACAACTTTGCATTCTTCTATATAGTGATCTTGCTACCCAATGCTATCCTTAGTGACGGGAGTTGAACTTCTAAAGGTAGAACATCTTCAGACCCATACACTAAGGAAAAGGGGGTAGATTGAGTTAGAGTTTGGTATGTGGTGTGGTAGGCCCACAAGATTTCAACCAATTGCTCATTCCACTATCATTTGTTATCATCAAGAGTCTTCTTTAGTATTTGGGTGAGAGTTTTGTTGAATTCTTCTACTAAGCCATTTGCTCTGGGTAGTAGTTGGTGAAGTATCTCCAATCTATATTCTGGCGTAGCTATTGATTTTGGTGCTTTTGAATGTAGTACCATTATCGGATATAATTTATCGAGACACCCCAAACCTATATATGATATGGTTCCTAAAAAATTAAAGAACATGCTGAGCTGTGACATCTCTGAGTGGGATTACCTCTAACCACTTGGAAAAGTAATCGGTGGCAGCTAAGATGAACTAATGACCCTTAGAAGAAGGAGGATGGATCAGACCCACAATGTTGATACCCAAACACTCAAACGGTCATGAGGCTAATGTAGGGTGTAGAATATTGGGTGGTTGATGTAGGACCACACCGTGTACCTGACACTGATGGCATCTTCTAGTTACATCCATGCAATCTATAATCATCGAAGGCTTATAGTATCCTAGTCCCTTGATCTTCATCTTCATCTTTGGATCAGATTGATGCGCTCTACATAGACTTGAATGTACCTTAGTTACAATGCCATGTGTGTCGTGTTTATCTAAATATTGTAACCACATTTGATCAAAATACTGTCGGTACAGGGTGCCATCAATGAGAGCATAGGATAGAGCTCTCTGTTTCACCTGATGGGCTTGTGACTTTTCTTGAGGTAGTTTGTCAGTGTTCAAATAGTCTATGAATGGTTGCCTCCAATCTAGCTCCTTATCCTTATAGGGAATGACAACCTCCCCTTCAAAGGAAAGTATCTCGATGAGTTCAGCATTAATAAGGGATATGACTTGTCTATTTTGGACCCATTGGAATGGACTCATCTTTTGGACATGAATTCTTTGGCAAGTTTGGCCAAAGCATCACCTTCTACGTTCTCACTGGGAACTTTGTAGATGGTGACTTCTGGGATTTGGGCCAACAGCTTCATGGTATACTCATAGAAATGAGAAGCTTAGGTTTGAGAACCTTGTAGGACCCAACAATCTAATTGATGACCAACTAAGAATCCCCAAAGATGTTGAAGCTCTTGACACACACTGTGATAGCTAACTCCAGACCGACAATCAAAGCCTCATACTCAGCTTCATTGTTGGTATAGGGGTTGGAAAGATAGTTTGAGAATCTCATCACATCACGGTATGGAGTTAGGAGAACTATTCCTACCCCTACATTTCCTGGAAGAGTAGATCATGGTGCTTCCCCTTTATGAAAAGAAGCTGCACTGTCAAAATACATCTCCCATCGGCAGTTGTCAACCTCCACTAAGTTCATGATTTGTTCATCAGGGAGATCATCATTAAGCAGATAATCAGCATGAAGGGGTGTGATGCTAAGAAATTTGCTAGTGCTTGTCCTTTTACCGCATGGAGGGGTACGAATGTGATATCAAACTGTGAGAGAATCATGGACCATCATGCCAAACGTCTGGATAGCATTGGCCATGTCATGAGATACTACAGTGGATTGGTTCTAGAAATCAAGTTCACCTTATGAGAAAGCATATAATGTCATAGCTTTTGGGAGGTAAAGATCAAAGCTAGGCAGTATTTGTTAATAGGTGGATAGTTCACTTCAACAAAAATTAGATGACGACTGAGGTAGTAGAAAGCACTCTCCTTCTCTTCGTCATTAGCTTGGTCCAACAAAGGGCTTAGGGAGTCATCCAATGCAGTAGTGTAGAAGATGAGTGGCCTACCGGGATAGGGGCTGCTAGCACTGGCTTCTTCACCAAATACTAGTTGATATGTTCAAAGGCATGCTGACACTTATCATCCCACTTGGACTCGATGTCCTTTTTGACAAGTGCAGAAATTAGCTTGCATCTCTCTAATAGGTTGGAAAAAAGCATCTTAGATACACCAACCATCCTTGGAAAGATCTGAGTTGAGTTAAACTCTTAGGAGGTGATATTTCTAAGATATCTTTGATTTTTTCTGGATTTATTTCTATTTCCTAGTGTCAGACAGCAAACTAAAGGAATTTCCTTGAAGCTACTCTGAATGCACACTTCAGGGGATTCATTTTGAGGTTATATTGCCTTAACTGTTCAAAAACTACTCTCAAGTCAAAGAGATGGTCTTCCTTTTCCTTACTCCTGACTACTAGATCATCAACGTGGCACTCAACCTGATGATGGATGAGTTCATTGAAGATCTGAGTCATGGCCCTTTGGTATGCAACACCAACATTTTTAAGACCGAAAAGCATGATCCTATAACAATAAATTCTAATCATGATTCAAAAAGTAATGTTTCTTTTATCTTCAGGGGACATCTTGATTTGGTTGAAGCTAGATGAACCATCCAAGAAAGAGAAAATGTCATGAGATGAGGCAATGTCCACCATTAATTCTGGTATAGGAAGAGGAAATTCATCCTCAAGACATTCCTTGTTTAAGTCCCTGAAATTGATGCATTTATGAACTTGGTCATTCTTCTTCTTAACTGGGATGACACTAGTTAACCAGGTAAGATATTTTTCTTTCCCGATGAAACTAGCATCGATCAGTTACTTGACATCAGAAGTGACCTGTTGTTCAATTTCTAATCGAATATGTCTAGGAGCTTGCTTGATAGGGTTAGAGCTAGGATCTATTTCTAGTTTGTGGACTACTACGTCAGGTGATAATCCAGGCATCTCTTCATAACTCCATGCAAAGCAATCCTTAAACTTAGTCAATAGCCTAACTAAGTCATTGGTTTCTTCTTCATTTAGCAATGAACTGATGTATGCCAGGCATGGATTTTCATCAGTCCTGAGGTTGATTTCTTTAAGCTTGTCAATTATTGAATGAATTTCTTCTTCAAATTCTGGCAGTGCATCTTTTACATGGAGATCATCTGGATCATCTGAGGTTTTTAAACACACATCCTCATAAGAGTTGGTGTTATGTGAAAAGAACTTATCAGACTCCAAATGATTGGTAACTAAGCGATCATCGTCATCATCGACTGGACCCTATCTGAATCCTAGTCACTCTTGATTGGTCTTCCCTGCTTGTATTTTTCCAAAGCTTCTCAAAATACTCTGACCTGTGCCTGGAACATGTATGAGGAACCAAAACTTTCTATATAAGATTATGAACACAAGGCGAGTAAAAGTCAAATGATAATTCCATTAATTCTTTGCATGAATTCTCCTCAACTTCTACATCAACTTCAGGACTTGAGGAGGATGATCCTAAAAAAATATCTTCAACTTCATATCACTGGAAGACTTAGGGGCTTCCTTAACTACTAAACCTTCAATTTCTTTGGGTGAAAGTGAGGTTAGAGATAAGGTTTCTAACTGCTACCTGATAATTTTACATACATCTGATTTGAATGTTTTAATTTGTCCGGAGGCCCGGTCTTCATCGCTATCCGGCTTGAGTGTCACTTCCAATGAAACCTGCTGAGAGGGGTTGGCTGGTATGCTAATCACATTAAACTCATCCTCTAAAAGAGATTCCAAGTCTATGTGAATAGTAGGGGTACTCTTATGAACTGGAACATATCTCTTATTAGCTGATGGCCAACTAGGGGGGTCTTCCACCTCTAGAACTGCCTTTGCTTCTACCTCTACCTCTGCCTAGTGGAGGTTGAGTCACCCTACCCATATGTCCATATGATGGAATGAATTGTGGGTGGAATGTAATATCTTTTTTCTTTTTCTTCTTCAATTACCCTTTCTTGTTCACTTGGATCTTTATTTTTCTTTTCTTTTTTTCTTTTGCTCTTCCTTTTTCTTCATTTTCTTTTTCTTTTGATTTTAATTTTGTCCAAGTTCCCGAGAAAGGGTGTTTTGAGGAAGATAGTAGGTCACATCCTCATATATCTCAATATTTCTAATTGAAAATGGCTTTTCATCTCTTTTGACACAGTACTAAATCCCATCCTTCTTGAACTTGATACACTGATGGAGGGAAGATGGAATTATCTTATTCTGATGTATCCAAGACCTACCGAATAAAGCATTTAATGAAGTATTTGAATCAATGATATAAAACTTAGTTTTAGTATTCCAGTCACCTATCTCCAAAGGTAATACTATGGAACTTAACGGTTGCTCTCCTTGTTCATTAAATCCCTTTAACATCATCCGATCTCCTCGGAGTGTGGAGATGTCGATCCTTAAATAGGCAAGGGTCTTTAGACTCATAATGTTTAGCGATGCACCTAGATTGACAAGAACTCTATTAGGTTTATATCTGCCCATGTCAACTGTAATATGGAGGGGACGGTTATGCTCTATGTCCCCTAGAAGAAGGTCTTCATCTGTGAAAGTAATCCCTGTGCTTCTATAGAATAATGTGCCTCCTCACCAATAGTGGTCAGTTGAGCTAAGCATATCTCAGGATCAAGGAGAGCCTTGATTAGTGATTCCCTCATCTCTTTGGATAAGATAAGGGCATCGTATATGCTTAGCTTAGATGAAAACTTTCTTAGGTGAGAGAGGACATTGTAGCCTACCTTGGACTAATCCTCCACAAGCATATCCAATGGGGGAGCATCCTATGGAGGGGCTTCTTGATCCTCTAAACCAATGACTTGTTTCCCTCTATCTTGAGGTGCTACCCTAGAAGGTAGAACCTTGCCACTATAGAGGTTGACTTCGGTGATCTCTTGTAGTAGGGTAATGGAAGATTCTACCTACACATCAGGCTCACCTATAACTTCTACTATGACCCTCAAAATTTGATGATTCTAAGTCTATCTCAAGAGGCGAACCTATGATATTCAGAGTAGGAAAATCTAACTCTGAATCAAAAAGAGGAAGATCAGAATTGTTATAGTTGTTGTTTAGACTTGAAGAGTTATCATTAGGAATAGATTTAGACAATCCATCAGAAGTGACACAGATATAATTCAAGCTAGCTTTATTCTTTAATTTCTTGAATTTGATAGGAGGTATATAGTAGAAATTAAGTAAAGTAAGTGGGGTGAGGGATTTGAGGCCCTCATCTGCTAATACAAGATGTCTACTAGAAGAAGAAGAGCTAGCTAAAGTACAGGTAGTCACTGATGTAGTAACTACAATGGTGGACTGGAGGCTAGACTCGATCAGTGTTTGTGTTACTGGGCTATCCCATGCTGGCACATGTTGCTACTGCTGCTGAGCTCCCCCTTTCCCTGAGTTGGCTCTAGCAACTTACAAATCTTCCTTGATGTTAGAGGTTTGAGCTGGCTCAGGAACCTGCAAGAGAAATTTCTTGATTTTTGATAATTTTCTTAGAGGTTTTGGATAAGGAGATATCCCAACCTTTTTTGGTTTTAAGTAGGATCGCAGTCATCCCCAAGGATTACCCTAAAGGGACTCGATGGTTGTTGTTCGATATTCCTTGAGGATTCTACACACACTTGAAGCTATGTACAAGCCAGTCCTTGAATGTAAAGTAATCCTCCAAAATATTACTTAGCATGCGGTGGTAGGGGTAAAAGTTAGGATCATTACTTTTTAAGAAATTCTTAAGGATTTTCCTAACTACCTCCCTCTTAAAAGAATATGATTTATTTAGTTTATCCACAAGAGTAGGTGGATCATAGCTACCTGGCAGTGGTATGTGTACCACTGTTGTTAATGATATAGCTGAGGAAGAGGTAGTGCAAGCCATGGAAGGCTTTGTGGTGGCGAGGGCTACCTGGGTGAGAGGAGAAGTGAAGGTGGAGCACTCTCAAAGCGCTCTCACCAGCTGTTTCCCCTTGTCTACTATCACTACCCTGGGCTTTTCCTCAAAAGCATTCTATGGCTTCTACTATGTTGATTGGTGCAGTATCCTTGCAAGCTATCCATCTTGTTGATTAACTTCTCAAAGGTTTTGATGGTGAAACCTTTGAGCCTGAAGGCGACCAGGCCATGGATATTCTTAAGTAGAATCTCAATGGCATGCTGTTCAAATAGTTGTAGTTCACATTTTATACTTAAATTATGCCATATGAGAAGGTAATCAATGAGGGACTCACCAGAGTTTTGTTGAGCCATAACGAGATCGCCTACAGTCACCCTTTGCTGAGCTCCAACAAACCTCTTGATGAAGAGTTTCTCCAACTTAGCGAAAGTCTTCACTGAACTATTGGAAAGTTTAGCATACCAATCAAAGGCTATGCCTGTTAAGCTACTGATAAAGAGATAGAAGAGTAAAGTGTCACTGCCACCAGTGTTGCAACAACTGGCCCTGAATTCCATAATATGCTACCTTGGGTTCCCACTACTATCGAAGCTCTTAAAAGAAGGAAGCATAAAACCCTTAGTATATTGGATGGCATCAAAGTCTTCTAGGTAGGGTCTACCCTTTGGAACTGATGATCCTCCTCGGGCTTGAGGTAATGATTCTCTCACCTACTGCTCAACCATGCTCTTGATATCCTTTTCTTGTATGGAGGTACTATTCACTACCTTCCTGTGCATGCTGGTGGTTCCTTGCTCTACTAGAAGTAAAGTCTTGGTTAAATCCAAGACATGCACCAACTCTGGCTGACTAGTCTCAGCTATAGTAGGATGGACTACCAGTGCTTATTTCTGAAGTTCTAAGATTACTGATAACAAGTCCTTGAGCTATTACCCCATCTTATCTATCTGATCATCTTTCTACTTTATCTACTAAAGGTGGTATTGGGTCAAGTAGGTTATGTCTTCCTGCTCAGCCTCAACACCTTCCATAGTCTGCTACTCATGGAGGAGAGAACCCCTGATATCTACCATGTGAACCCCCACTGAATCTTCCAATAGATCATCCTCATTGGGATCAAAGCTGACTTTCTCCTCATAAGACCAGTCATATCCTAAGATCTCTTTCTTCTCCATGAAATAATGAGCTACTATATCATCTAGAGAACAATCTATCAGAATTAGCACAAATGACTTTGGCTAACCGGTGGTGGGATCATTATCATGTACTGTGAGACATCAGACCTCCCCTACTACTGGGGAATCAACCCTATGAGTAGTGTACTCGTTGGAAGAAATACACTCCTGACTGTTACTGACTCTGTATGGGGTGCCACTCCTAGCAGGATCTATCATCATAGGTGCAAATGGAACCATCTCAATGTCCTGCTATGGTGGTGGTGGTGAAGGGACAACCACTATGCTTTGGGGTTGCCATTCCTTTCGCACCACAACTGAGGCAGAAGGTTGAGTAGGAGAGCTTGGCCTTGCCATAGTAGGTAGTGTAGATGGAATGGGATCCTTGGTCTGGATCCTGGGGTCCTCTTCTCCCTAGATCTGGCCTTCATGGCCTTTGGCGAGAATCTTTGAAACATGACGATGGTGGGGGGGGGTAGACCCGGTGGAGACACCGACTCTCTAGACTAGAGCTCTACTCTTGTGATGGGTGGTCCCCGTAAGTAGAATATTGTCTGTGTGATAAACATGGGTAGCACACCGATAAGGAAAATCAATGAGTGCACAGGCCATTGACTACCGAATAAACCTCTGCCTCTCCCGGCAAGTGATATAAACTAAGGTATATGCTTCCCCGACCCTCTTCGGTTGAAGATGCTTCCCCATGTTGCGGGGGTAATAGATCTAAAATAAAATTGAGCACCAGACTCAGATCATCTGTAGGCTCTGCTAACCTAGCATAGAACTAAATGGAGGCCGGCATATGACCTCCTACTCTGACTGACTGGTGGCTAAAATTGAACCATTGGTGGAGGTGGAGTAGAGATCCTCCTGGCATCCTCTCTATTAGACCTAGAGAGAGGATGGAATGGGTTTGTTGTAACCAATTGGGAAATCAAAGTGAGTAACTCATCAACAATGGACTGTGTAGCTGCCTCTATCTCCCTGGTGATGCAAGTATGGTACCACTTTAACATGTGGTTCTTATTCCTCCTCTCGATCTTGGTGGGGTGAGCTAAGTAAGAGCTAACCCGACCTCAAAAGCAGGGAGACAATCCCTGGGATCAGGGGAGCCTTCCCCTTAGAAGGTGCTAATGAGTGGGCTGGGGTAGCACGGGAAACAATTGGGCACCCTGGCACTATCACAGACACTGGTACTAATGATGGTACTATAGGAACCATAACTGCCTTCCTCTTCAGTGAGGGAATATCAGAATCTGATGGAATGTCAATCTGAATGATCGGTTTCTGCATGGTCACTGTGCTCCTGCTAATAGTGGTGAGGGGAGTACCCTCACAGGTAATCCTCGCTCCCTCAAAACCTCATCCAAAGTGGATGAGATGGGTGTAGTCAAAGCACAGAAAGCTTTCCTGATCTGGGGCCAAGTCCATCTCATGGAGAAACGTGAAAACATATTTGGGCACTGCCATTTCTATCAACTAAAAATTGAATTGAGACTGACCCTGAAACTGTCACTGAACGAGGGTCTGCAATGTTGAAAATAAACTTAAATCAGATTTATGTTGATTTTGAATTTGAACCCAATGTTAAGTCAAGCTCAAATGATTTAGAATACATTTTGAGATTTGATTAGAAAGAGGAATTTTTTGGATGTAGAATCCACTTTCAACAAATTTGGATATGTTGAAAATGGGTTCAAATATTTTTGAAGAGATGCTTCCATAGGTTCATATTTGAGTTTTGATTTTGAATTTGAGGATCCTTTATTTAAAAAATTTGAGTATGTTAAAGTAAAGGGTCAATTTGCTTTTATTTTGGATTTGTGATTTTTGGAATTTACTCACTTAGAAAATTTGGGCATGCTAACTGAGATGTTTAAAAATAATTTCGTCTTTTTATTTATTTGTTCGCTTAGTTTTGTGAATCTTTTATGATTTGAAAAGAAAAATGGAATTCTCATTTAGCAAACTTGGGTATACTAAATGAGGAAACCCAAGTGCGTTATGTTTTGGAAATTTTTGAAAATAAGATTCTTAGCAAATTTGAGTATGCTAAGAAAAACCTAATGTGTTTCTTTTGATGTTAATTTGATTTTGAAAAGTAGTATCCTTAGCAAATTTAAGTATGCTCAGGGAATCCTAATGTGTATCTTTTGATTCTGATTTGATCTTGATTAAAAATGGAGACATCACTTTAGTAAATATGGTATGCTAAAATTAAGTTCCAATGTATTTCTTCAATTTTGTGAAATGGAAATTCCACTTAGCAAATTTTAGTATGCTAAATGAAATTTCAAAAATGTGTATAAAATTTTTTTGTGTTTTGATTTTGTTTTGAAAATGGAGACTTCACTTTAGCAAATATGGTATGCTAAAGAATGAGGTTGCAAAAGTGTTTCTTTTTTGTTTTAGAAAAGGGAGACTTTATTTTAGCAAATGTGGTATGCTAGAATGAAGTTCGAAAAGTGTTTTTGAGAATTTTGTGGAATGTACATTTCACTTAGGAAATTTGAGTATGCTAAATGAAATTCCAAAAATGTGTTTCAAATTTTTTTTTTGGAAAAGGGAGACTTCATTTTAGCAAATGGGGTAT
The DNA here is from genome assembly GCA_021442155.1 of Cymbidium sinense. Lineage (NCBI taxonomy): Eukaryota > Viridiplantae > Streptophyta > Magnoliopsida > Asparagales > Orchidaceae > Cymbidium > Cymbidium sinense. The sequence continues at coordinate 26,897,183 of CM038216.1, forward strand.
GCTAGAATGAAGTTCCAAATGTGCTTTGAAATTTTTTGTAGAATGGAGATTTTACTTAGCAAATTTGGATATGCTAAATGAAATTCCAAAAATGTTTATAATTTTTGTTTTTGAATTTTGAAAAGGGGAGACTTCACTTTAGCAAATGGGGTATGCTAGAATGAAGTTCCAAGTGTTTTTGGGAATTTTGTGGAATGGACATTTCACTTAGCAAATTTGAGTATGCTAAATGAAATTCCAAAAATCCGTTTCAAATTTTTTTGTTTTTTGAAAGGGGAGATTTCATTTTAGCAAATGGGGTATGCTAGAATGAAGTTTCAAATGTGTTTTGAAAATTTTTGTGGAATGGAGATTTCACTTAGCTAATTTGAGTATACTAAATGAAATTCCAAAAATGTGTTTCAAATTTTTGTTTTTTGGATTTTGGAAAGGGGAGACTTTACTTTAGCAAATGGGGGTATGCTAGAATGAAGTTCCAAAAGTGTTTTTGAGAATTTTGTGGAATGGACATTTCACTTAGCAAATTTGAGTATGCTAAATGAAATTCCAAAAATGTGTTTCAAATTTTTATTTTTGGAAAAGGGAGACTTCATTTTAGCAATTGGGGTATGCTAGAATGAAGTTCCAAAAGTGTTTTTGAAAATTTTGTTTTTGTTGATTTTGAAAAGAGAGATTTTCATTTAACAAATTTGGGTATGTATAATGAAAATCAATTATGTTTCATTTTCCAATGTTGTATTTTTCTATGTGATTATTGCTTTTTTTAAAGAGGAAATCCCAACCTAATCATATATGGAATATGTTAAGTGGAATTTCAAAATAATGTTATTTTATTTGGAAATGAAATTTCCATTCAATAAATTTGGGCATATTAAATGGAGATATTCATATGTGCTTTTTGAAAGTTTATTTTTGATTTTTATTGGAAATGAAACCTCCATTCAATAAATGTGGGTATATTGAATGGAGAGGTTTCATATGTGCATTTTGAAAATATGAAACTTTCAACCTAACACTTGTGGAATGTGTTGAGTGGAATTTCAAAGTTGTGATTTTGCTTGAAGATGTAATATCCATTCAATACATTTGGATGTATTGAATGGAAAGGCCCATCTTCAAATTTTATGCTTTCGAAAACATGATTGTTGGAATTTTATTTTTGAAAATGAGGTCTTCACCAAAATGAATTGAGTGAAGAAGCTCATTTGTGCTTTTAGAAAATGTGATTGTTGGAATCTTACTTTTATAAAGATGAACCTACATATAACAATCATTAAGGTTATTTGATGAAGGTGATTTAGGAAAATTTTTGTGCAAAACATTTAATTATGTGCATTTTGAAAGAGTTCTTTTTGAAAAGTAAGATTTTTATGAAGGATTTATTTTATTTTTATTATTTTCGAATGAACATTTCCTTACCATAAAAATGGTAAGGAGGAAGTCTTTAATTAATTCTTTTTTATTAATATTTTATTTTCACCCATTGGGGAACTCACGGGGTTTTAAAAACCCAGGTGAGGTCCTACAAAGATGTTGGCTAGCTTAAATTAAGGATGAAATAAGCTAAGTTCTAACGGAAAGAAAGATAGTCTTGGATTCATACAAAAGTACAAACCCACTATCGATACTTGGAGACAATGATCAATTACCAGAGATGGAGAGAGGAACCCTGCCTAGCGGAGTCACCAAAAAATCTATTGTGAAATATTTCCACCTTCATCTATCCTTTTGAATAGGATAAATGAAAATAGAAATATACGCCATTAGTCAGGACACCACGTTGATCCACAGATGTTCTTATTAGGGTGATCGGGTATGACATTGAGGAGAGGTGTACTATCTCGAAATATAGAAGTCACCACCCTACAATGGACCTAATCACCTGAATAAGGACTCCTAAGGACAATGGGTCAGCATATGACCAGAGAATCTTCCCCTACTTCACATGGAAAATTAAAGTAGGGTTTATTTTAAATGGGGTTTGTTAAGTTCCCTACAGGGGCAAGCCCCCATAGTTAATTACATCTCAAGGAAAGGGATTCCTTAGGAAAACTCTCGATTAAGATAAATGATCATTATCTCCATTGATTTCAAAAGGGTAGGACTATCAATCAATTAGTTTATTTTTAGAAAGTCAAGTGAGATCGATCAAGAGGAGGGAGTTCTTATTGAAGCCAAATGAAAATAAGTAGGGTATTCTTAAGATACTAGGAAGCCTAGTAAGCATCCCAAACTACCCTATGGTTAGGCTTTACATTTTTGAAATTGAATTAGTTTGTTTGAGTTAAATTTTTATTAGAAATTTACGGCTTATAATTCCACAATACAAGGTTATGAAAATTCCTAAGAGGTGAGGATTTATTCTCACAGGCTCAAAGGGAAATAGCAATCTTAGAACCTAAATCTAGGGAGCTTTATCAAGGGCCAAGGCATGACCTAAATCTAAGGAAAAAATGGGCATATGGTTTACCTCCACAAGAGAGGATAAACCACTTGATTGTTGGACTTACAATCGCTTGGGGGTGGCCGCCAACTAACTCCTCCTACAATTTTAAATTCATGTAGGCAAGTCATATGCTTATGCAAGATATCAAGGTTGTTATTTATTTAGATAGAGACTAAGTCCTTAAACACACTCCCTAAGAGACTAGATTATGTAGGGCATGATTAATGACTTAAATATAATGCAAATTTTTCATATATTTTATTTTCATTTTGGGACAATTCATTTGACTCAGGCTTATAGGATTCATATGCCTAATTCATGAGAAATTTGATTGTGGGCCAAAATTAGCAAGATGGGAGGTGTGTTTCCACCATGGCTCTCAAAGGTCATGCTAAGTTATTTAGCATAGATGGAAGCCCTTCAGATCAAGAATGAATTAATATGCTTTTTATGCATGATGTGAGAAAGAAAAGGTAACATTCTGCTAAGGGGTTACTAATTCTTTTATATTGATTTATAGCTTAAGCTTTAGGTGAGGTTATGAGTTGTTTAGTTTGATAGAAGATTTATTTTCCCTTAAGAGCCTAATCATCATCCAAGCCTTACATCAAAGCAAGAAAGAAACTAAGAAAACATTCCATTCCTAATGCACAAGTTAAACAAATATAAACTAATTTATAAAGCTAGCACAAAAGAATAAGAGCCAAGTGTGGTCGGGCACCACCACATAAACTCAAAAACAAATTGGGTAGCTGAGCTCTACCCTTATACAACCTCAATTATAAATGAATTAATTACAATTAAGCAAGGAAGTCATGTTATGGGGGTCTTCATTCTTCATTTCTTCATTCTTCTTTTCTTCTTTCTACTTTCCTCTTTTGGTTCCTTCTTTTGGATGGTTGGAATGTGGATACTCCAAAGGCTTCACATGGTACATAAGATGTGATCCTATAACCAATGCTCATCCTAGTCCCCCATAATAATCATTCCAAAATCCTAATTGCAAATTTACATGAAAAGGAAAAAAGTAAATCTAACTAAAACCTGCAAAATATAGATTAGCTAAACAAACCACACATTTCTAAGCATGTATATAAAAAAATTGGACTTAGCACCCTACACATGAGTAATCAAGTCCACCTGGCCTATTTTGGATTCTGTTTAAGGGTATAAGCAACCTGCACAGCAAAAGAAGTTACATTTTTACTAAAGCACCCCTTAAGCATAATCCCCTGCAGAAGAAAATAATTAGAATAAATCATCCTACCATTCATTCTACGCACATACACCCTAACATCTAGACTAAAATATCACATCATAAAATAAAAGCAAACATCAAACCATGCACCACCCTACAAAGGACTAGAAGTGGTGACTTAGGCTAATGTGTGTGTTTTAAAAGTTTTGTGTGGTGTTCTTAGCTAGGCTTTAAGGTTTAAATTGTCTAAATGTGAAAAGGTTCAACATAGAATGGTGGTCTCATTTAAGTTATTTAGTTGATATTGGTTAATTTTATTTGATGATTTGATTTGGTTTGAATGAACATACTTAATTACTAAAGGTTGTAAAGAGAGAAAAAGAGAAGAGAACTTCTCTTTCCTCCCTACCTTAAGTGATTTCTAAGGTAGATTCAATAATGATTTTTGTTTAGTGAATGTTTTATTATGTATTTTAATTAATCCTAAGTTTAGATTTTCTCTAAACAAACCTATTAAAAAAAAAGGTATTTTAAGATTAAGTAAAGTGAATTACTATCACAAAACACAACATTTTATTTCTTTCCCAATGAATCCTAAGCATATCTATACATGCGATGCAAGTATTTAGCACACCTTAATAATGAATGCTAACATAGGTTACTTAAGGAAATTTGTAATGTTTCATGTAAGCATAATTTTGTTAAGTAAAAGAGAGTGATTCTTTTATCCATTTTTCATATGCACATTTATAAGTATAAAAGACGTAAGTGAGTACGGTGCCATTATTAGCACCAAGGGTGTAAGGTACAAGACCTACTTAGGGCTACTTAAAGCATCACAATCCTGAGGTTTTCCAGACTAATATACCACTTTTCTTAAATGCATGTGCATGTATAAAAAGAAATTCATGGAAAATAATCATGCAAAAAGTTTATGTTTGTTTGTTTGATTTTGGTTGTTTAATTTATATGTGTGATGTGGAATTCCTTCTTGACTCATGACATAGGAGTATATAGGAATAAATTTCAAACAAGTGTCATGTGCTTTTCAAATGGACTATACACTTTGTAAATCCTACACAAACCTATGTTAAGAAAGAGAAGAAAAAGTCACATAATAAATTTTTTACTATTCACATGCAAGCTCATAAGTACTTATAGATAGCATACTTTTTATTTGTAATGTTTGGTTTATAAGTTTTGGAAATAGTTTTGGATTTAGTAGTGATAATATCCATTCATATATTACTTTAGCCTAAACATGCAATTTGACATAAATGAAACTTTTAATTTTAATTTTATTTTCAAAAGAAATGAATGCATGATTTTCATATGACATACACATTTAGCTTGCTATGAAAGAAATAAAGTGATGTAAGCATGTAACTTTACTCACCCTAATTAATTCCTAAAGATAATCTTATAAAGTAAGATCATTTAAAGAGAATCAAAAGTTGTTTAAAGAGACTTTCATTTTGTTTTGAGTTTGATTTGAATTAGGAAATTGTGAAAAGGTTTGTTGTTCCTAACTCATTCCCACATGTGTGTATTGTTTTAGTTTAATTTTTAGGTGATTAAATCAATTTTATGCTTTGGTTAGGTTAAGGTGTACATTAAGTGTGTTAATTATCCCTTACCTCTATACTAATTTAACATATTTAATCAAATAATTGTGAGCTAATGATATGACATAAAACCACATAAGGTATTTAAATCAGCAATGCATCCTAGGAAAGAAAGGTACCTAATGAAATTGGCTCACAATTAATGATTAATTAAACTAAAGGGTTTAATTTAAGTACTTTCATAACCCTTCCCACACATGTGGGTTGGATTTCGATTTCCTTAAGCTACTTAAGTTACTGAACACCTAAGCATCTACCCAAGATGAATTGATTAAGTTCTAGAATGTTTTGAAAATTTTATCAAAGTAATTAAGCCATTGATTAACGAATTAGCCCTTAATTAAGTTTAGATTAAGGAAGGAAAGGAGTTCAGGGAATGACTTGGGTAAAGTACCCCAAACCCATTCCATAAACCTCCTCTTAACTTAAACAAAGTTTAATTAACTTAATCAAAGAATTAAACCACTGTTCACATGCTTAATTAAGCTAAATTACATTAAGAGAGTGATTAGGGGTTCATTAATTAATTCCCATGATTAACTCATTAATAAATTCTAATAAAATTAGGAGAGGTAGAAGTCATCCCACTAAACTTGCATAAGAAGTTTGGAATTAATTAATGAAGTCATTAGGGAGTAATTAGGGTTATTAATTTTTCAAATAAACCCTAATTAAGGAAAAATCTACTATTCAAGTTTTGTTAGAAATAATTTTATTTGATTCTCCTATGAATTATCTTTAAAAGCAAGTTAAGTTTACATTTTTTTTAGATTTTTTTACAATTAGTTATGAATTTAGGAAGTCTCAATTAATTTAAGTGATTTTTATGAAATCTATTAATTTATTATATTAAAATAAATCGTTTGAAACTCAAAATGTAATATCTTTTAATCCAAAGGTCCTTTTGACTTAAATTTTTTATAGCATGTGTATTGTAACTTCAATTTTAATCTATAAAAATTTCAACTTAATTTGACATATATTTTTAGATTAATTAATTAAATTTGATTTTTACTAAAACTCAAATTAAGCTGAAAATATTTAGTGAAATTTGAGGATTTTGGGTTTGTTAGATTCCTTTCGGAAGATGAATCCAACGAGCTCTTATTTGTAATTTTTCATTGAGTATTTTATTTTCGATGAATTTTTAAAGTTTGAGGTGATTTAAATAATTTTTTTAAATAGAATTGATTGCAGAGATGGAGGATATATGAAATACAGACAACCACGATTAGAGTGATGCGATGAGCGGCGCCCCATAACAATACCTGAGCCCGCAGCGGAAAATGTACGCATCGGCGGGTGATTTGAAGCCGCCCCATCCCATGAAATCATGGATCGCATGAATCTAACAATGCATTCGATGATTTGAAGGTCCAGGTCACGTGATTCGGGCCGTCCGAACTCATGAACCACGGGATCGGACAGATGCTGCTAAACGCCAGCTGTGAACAATAAAAATGGGATGAAGGAAATACAAATGGGAAATTCTAAGTGAAAACATGTCTAAATAGACTCATTTTTGCATTGATTCACACCATAAAACTTCCATTTTATAATTGTGATGGTTTAAAGTTAAAATATAGGATTATCTAAGGTAAATTCCAAAAAAATGTGCAAAAAATCATCACAAATGAAGGATCCTAAGGACAGCTATGATTTCTGAAAGTTACCTCATTGAGGATGATTTCTGGGCTTGGTGATGACCCGAGCACACTGTTGATTGAGGAAAAAGGCCTTAGAATAAGCTTGGATCTTCTCCTTCATGTCGTAACAAAGTTCCATTGGTAATCACCATTTCCTCATCAAAATCCACTTAGTTTTTGAGTATTTCTCTCTAAAATGAAGTGGGGGTGATTGCCAATGGGTTTAGTAGCTCTAGGAGGAGGCAAATGAGAGGAATGGGTGAATGCTTTAGCCTCTAATGCCTTAGAATGAAAAGTGAACGAAAATCACACTTTTTTGAATTTTTAGCCCCAAACTCATGTCATTTGGCTTGGGGTGGTTGGGAATGGAAGAGAATCATCCTAGGTGGCTCACTTTGGTTGGCTAAGGCATGGAAAGTGGCTGTCATGAAGGATAAATGGGTGTCCTAGCTAAGGGGAGGTGAGGCGATTTCACCTCCCCTTGAGTCATGGTTGCCCCAACCACTCCTTAGGTCAGAAAATCAGTGTTCTTGGTGCCTATGTGGACCAATGGATGAGTGCCAAGTGGCCAAGGAAGAGAAATGATCACTTGGGCAAGTGTCTTTTCTCACGGGTTGCCCTTGACCTAAGGGAAAAGTGGTCATTTAGCATTTAATTTGATTTAGGCAGATTTGAAATGAATCAAAAGTAAGTTTGACCAAATTTCTTGTCATTTTAAGTTCATTTGATTTAATTTGGGTTAATTTGACCCATTTAGATCAAATCAGGTCAAAATGGGTTAGGTTGACCAATTGGTCAAATTGGGTCAAACTAAGAGTTAGGTCAAGTTCAAATGATCATTTTGATTGCATTGGTTCAATTGGCTTCAATTAATTTGGTTTAATTTGGAATTAATTGGGATTTAATTTAGACTTTGGTCAATATGATCCTTTAGGTCAATTTGGACTAAGTTGACCAATTTGACCCAATTGGACAAATTGGCTTGAATCATGGCTTGGTTTGAGTTTGGTTGGTCATTTTGGAATATATTGTAGGCTTTGGTTTCAATTAATTTTGGTTTAGTTTAATTTCAAGTTGCTTTGACCTTTTAGGTCAAGTTGGGTTCGTGGTTAATTGGGCTAGAATTGGTCTAGTTGGCCAATTAGTCAAATTGGGTTTAATTGAGGCTTTGTCCAAGTTCAATAATCAATTGGGAGTGAACTTGAGCCATTGGTTGCAACAAGTTTGGTTTAGGTTGCAATTTGGCTAGTTTAGGTTCATATGGGTTAAAGGGTTGACTTGGTGAATGATTAGGTTGACTTGGTTTGACTCAATTCATGACAATTGATTAACCTATGATGATGAAAAAACATGACACGAAGTTTAGATTGGCTTAATTTGCTTTGATTTGGATTGAATTGAATTTTAGTTCATGAAGGTCAAATTGGCCACTTTGGGTCAAGTGAGCCAATTGGGATTAGTTGGCTTGATCAAGGCTTGGTTTGAACTCATATATGGATTTATGATTGAAATATAAATCCATTTGCAAGTGGTTTGGAGTCAAATGGGTTTTGATTCATTGGACAATTTCAAGTCAAAAGGGTGAATATGGGTTTGAGTTAGGTTAGCTTGATTTTGATTTGATGATTGAAATTAGTGTTCATATTTGGATTCATGATTGAAAGATTGATTGAATCATGAAGAAAAATCAAGGGTTTAGCTTGATTTGAGTTTGATTTGCCTAAGTTCAAGAATTTGACTTGAAAGGCTTAGGTTGGATTTTGGTTGAAATTGAGGTTGAGTTTTGAATTTGGTTTTGGATATTTGAATTTATATTTCATTTATATTTGTAAATATAAATGAGAATAGAAATGGTTTATGAGAAAATTTCTTGAATTTGAATTGATTTGGATTTGATTTGAGCTAAGTCCATAAGATAGAATAGAAGGGCTTAGGAAATATTTTTGGAATTTGAATTTGGTTATGGATTTCAATTATGGGTTTCAATTATACGAAATTGATTCATGATTTTAGAAAATCCATTGAATTTGGTTCAAGCTTTGATTCAGAGTTGAAGTTGATATGAGTTTGGAGTGTATCTTGAAAGAAGGAAGTGAGGATGCGGTTCAGGCTATAGGGTAGGCAAATTTTCTTAACACCCCTAAAGCATAACCTATTCCTATGGCTAAACCTTCTAAGGTTCTAGGGATAGGCTGAGTGTTCACCTAATCACTAGAAGTGTCTGAAGACTAAGGAACTCTTAATTTCAAAGAGAAGTCCTACGTCTAAAATGGAAAGGTTGAGAGCTCATTCTAAAAATGAGGTCAACAAGAACCAACCAGCATAAGGTGACCCCCAATTTCCAACAATCAATCTGGAAAGAAAGCATGTAGGCATACAACTTTCCATATGAAACTAATCATTGAGATGGTTTGTCATCGGTGGGACATATGTTATCTCATCTAGAGTGACTACTAAGCGGGGAGCCCGGAGGAAGGACTGGACCCAGACTTGAAGCAGTCAAGAGGGAAGGAGTTTCTAGGGGACATATCCTAAACCTCAAATATACTCGACTTAGTTAGTGCACGAAGGCTAATCCAAGAAGAAAGCATAGTAGACTCACATCCTCTTAAATGAAGCCAACAAGAGGTAGCTTATCAGCCAAGTAGTAAGGCATACCAAACTAACAAGGAGTTCGTCGGTGTGTACTGGCTAAGTAAGGAAGGAAAGCATAGCAGATTTACATCCTCGAAAGTAAGAAGACCACTAGGTGACACACTAGCAGGGTAGCACATCAACCCAAACTAGAGCAACTATTGAGTGAGTGTCATTGGGGGTATTATCTCAACTCAGAGTAGCTCAAGATAAATGATATGTGTTTATTTTATATGTTTGTGTGTAGTTTGTGTTTGTGTTGTATCGATGAAAGATAGGATACCGCTCGGGTTTCAACATGGAAGAGATTGAATTCGAAATGGAATTTTCAATGATGATAATTATTTTCAAACATGATTTATAATATTTCTTTAAGTAGAGCTCATTGATTGGAAGGATTGGGTGCTCTCCCTTATGATTAATAAGCTGATAAGATCCTCCTTGGTAGGCCTTCACTATGGCAAAAGGGCTTTGCCAAGTGGGTTCAAACTTGCATCCCATCTTACGACGAGCAATAATTGGTCTTCTTAGAACTAAAATAAGCTCTCGTACTTGAAAAGCTCTAGGATAGACCAACTTCTTGTGAGCTTGAATCATTTTAGCTTTATACAACTCTAGGTTTTGGCATGCCTACATCCATCACTCCTCCAAACCTTCCAGCTCTTCTAATCATAACTTGACATTCTGCTTTGTTATGATCTTGCTACCCATAGCTATCGTTAGTGATGGGAGTTGGACTTCTAATGGGAACGGCTTTAGACCCATACACTAAGGAGAAAAGAGTACAATGAGTTGGAGTTTCATATGTTGTGTGTTAGGCCCAGAAGGCTTCAACTAACTGCTCATGCCACTATTGCTTATTATTGTCGAGTGTCTTCTTCAGTATTTGGATGAGAGTTTTGTTGAAGGCTTCTGCTAAGCCATTTTCCCTCAGGTAGTTGATGGTAGAATATCTCCAATCTATGTTGTGTCTCCGGGCAAAGTTGTTGATCTCAGTGCTCTTGAATGCAGTACCACGATTAAATATAATTCATCGAGGCACTCCGAACCTATATATGATACGATTCCTAAAAAATTGGAGCACATGCTAAGTTGTGACTTCTTTGAGAAAAATCATCTTCGCTCATTTGGAAAAGCACTCAGTAATAGCTAAGATGATCTAATGACCCTTGGAAGGAGGATTAATCAGACCCACTATGTAAATACCCCAACACTCGAATGACCATGAGGCCAATGTAAGATGTAGAATGTTGGGTGGTTGGTGTAGGACTGCACAATGTATTTGACATTGGTGGCATCACCTAGTCATATCCATGAAATCTTTGATTATCGATGGCTAGTAGTATCCTAGTCATTTGATATTGGCTTTCATCATCAGACCAGATTGGTTAGCTCCACATAATCCTAAGTGTACCTCAGTCACGATCTTACAAGCTTCGTGCTTTTCTAAATAATGTAACCACATATGATCAAAATATCGCCGGTACAAGACACCATCCACAAGAGCATAGGAATGTGCTCTCTACTTCATCTGATGTGCTTCAAACTTCTTTTGAGGTAGTTTGCATTTATTTATGTAATCCATGAATGGTTGCCTCCAATCTAACTCCTCATCCTTCTTGGCAATGGAAACCTCCCCTTCAAGAGAGTACTTTTTGATAAGTTCAATATTAATAAGGGATAAGACTTGTCTATTTTGGACCTTTATTGATATGAACTCATCCTTCGGACATGCCAACTCATTGGAAAGCTTGGCTAAAGCATATGCTACGGCGTTCTCTCCTCGAGGTATCTTATAAATGGTAGCCTCTGGGATTTGGGCCAATAATTCCATGGTGTACTTGTGGTAGTGATGGAGCTTGGGCTTTATAACCTTATAGGACCCAATAATTTGGTTGATAACTAGCTGAGAATCCCTGAAAATGTTGATGTTATGGATGCTTAGAGTAACAACTAACTCCAGATCAACAATCAGAGCCTCATATTCAACTTTGTTGTTGGTGCAAGGATTGGGCAGATGATATGAGAATCTCATCACATTGCAGTTCAGAGTTAAGAGAACTATTCCTACCCATGCCTTTCCTGGAATAGTAGATTGTGGGTCTTCTCCTCTTTGAGTGGAAGCCTCACCATCAAAGTACATCTCCCATCAGTGAATGCTAGTATCCCCTAAGTTTATGATTTGTTCATCGAGGAGATCATCAGTAAGCAGAGAGTCAACAGGAAGTGGGTGTGCTGTTAAGAAATCTACTAGCGCTTATCCTTTCACTGCATGGAGGGGTACGAAGGTAATGTCAAACTGTGAGAGGATCATGGACCATCGTGCCAACCATCCAGATAGCATCGACCCTGTCATGAGATACTATAGTGGATTAATCCTAGAGATTAAGTTCACCTTCTGAGGAAACATGTAGTGTTATAGCTTTTGGGATGCAAAGATTAAAGCTAGGCAATGTTTCTCAATTGGTGGATAATTTGCCTCTATAGAGATTAGACGATGGTTGAGGTAATAGAGTGCATTTTCCTTCCCTTCATCATTGGCTTGGGCCAACAAGCACCAAGGGAGCCATCTAATGCTGCAGTATAAAGTATGAGGAACCTACATGGGATAGGGGCTATTTGAACCGACGTCGTCATCATTTAATGCTTGATATCTTTGTAGGCATGCTCACACTTGTCATCCCACTTGAACTTAGCGTCCTTTTTGACAGGTGCTGAGAATGGCTGACATCTTTTCGATAGGTTGGATATAAAGTGTCTTAGATACTCCAACCACCGTTGGAATGACCTAAGTTGAGTTAAACTTTTAAGGGGTGGCATTTCGAATATTGCCTTGATCATCTCCAGTTTGATTTTGATTCCCTGGTGTCGGGCAACAAACCCAAGGAATTTTTTAAAGCTGTTCTGAATGCACACTTCAGGGGGTTCATTTTGAGGTTAAATTATCTTAAATGTTCAAAAACTACTCTCAAGTCAAAGAGATCATCGACTCTAGCTCTCGCTTTGAATGATTAAAAGATTCATTATATTTTTGAAAGGCATGACCTTATAACAATAGATTTCGATCGGGTGTTCTAAAAGTAGTGTTTCTTTCATGTTCAGGGGCCATCTTTATTTGGTTATATCCAAATGAGCAATCCATGAAAGAAAAGATTGCATGAGATGAGGCAATGTCCACAATCAACAACGGGATTGGTAGTGGAAATTCATCTTTTGGACATGCATTATTTAAATTCCTTAAATCGAAGCATATGTGAATTTGGCCATTATTTTTCTTAACTGGGATGACGCTGGCTAACTAACATGTAAATAGGTGGATAATTAGCCTTAGCAAGGATTAGATGATGGATGAGGTAGTAGAGTGTATTTTCCTACCTTTCATCATTAGCTTGGGACAACAAAGAACCAAGGTAGTCGTCTAACGCAGCAGTGTCAAGTATGAGCAGCTTGTTTGGGGTAAGGACTACTAGGACTAGCAGAATCATTAGGTAATGCTTGATGTCTTTGAAGGCATGCTCATACTTGTCATCCCACTTGAAGTTGGCATCCTTTTTGACAAGTGATGAGAATGGTTGACATCATCCTGATATGTTGGATATAAAGCATCTTAGTTACGCCAACTGCCCTTGGAATGATCTGAGTTGAGTTAAACTTTTAAGAGATGGCATTTCTAATATCGCCTTGATTATCTCCAGATCGATTTCTATTCCCTATTGTCGGACAACAAACCCAAGGAGTTTCCTTGAAGCTACTCCGAATGCACATTTCAAGGGGTTCATTTTGAGGTTAAATTATCTTAACTATTTGAATCCTACTCTCAAGTGAAAGAGATGGTCTTCCTTTTCTCTAAATTTTACCACGAGAACATCGGCATAACACTCGACTTGATGATGAAAGAGTTCATCGAAGATTCGAGTCTAAAATAAAATAAAAACCTAAACTAAAACCTAAGATAAAAATAAAATAAATTAAAATAAAATATATAAAAACAACCTAAGCCCAAACTAAAAACAAAATAAACATAAAACAAAAACCTAAATAAAATAAAAAGGAAACATAAAATAAAAAATAAAAATAAACATAAAATAAAATAAAATAAAAAAACTAAATAAAACCTAAAATAAAAAAATAAACCTTAAAAAAATAAAAAATAAAACTTAAACACTAAACTAAAAAAAACTAAATCTAAAATAAAAATAAACTAAACAAAATAAAATAAACTTAAACCTAAACTAAAATAAATAAAACCTAAACCTAAACCTAAACTAAATAAAATAAAATATACAAAAAATAAACCTAAACCTAAACTAAAAATAAAACCCTAAAAGTAAACCTAAAATAAGACTCAAAACCTATACCTAAAAAATAAAATAAAAGAAACCAAAATTTAAACCTAAAATAAAATAAAACTAAACCTAAAAAATAAAATAAAATAGCTCAACTAAAAAATAAACTGAGACACAAAATAAACTAAAAATACCTAAACAAAAGTAAAATAAACTTAAAATAAATAAACTAAACTAAATAAAAAATAAAATACTTAAATTAAAAAAAAATAAACTAAAATAAACTGAGTGTCGGTTGCTTAATTAAAAAGAAACAAATACTGGATCTGAGCTAGGACCCTAGGCAGCAAACTGACCCACAACCCTGGCTGAGCCCTGTCAATGACCTACTTACATAAAACTGGAATGCAAACTAAAACTAAACCTGAGCTATAAAATGACTAGGTTTGCATTTTTTTTAAACTTAAACCCTAACAAACTAACCTACAACCTACCTAAATCCTAAACCATAAAACCTTAAACCCTAAACCCTAACCCTCCTTCCACTACCTAAAGATAGACCTAAACCCTTAACCCTAAACCACATGAATGACCCACAAATCTGCCCTAAACTAAATCAACTAAACCTTAAACCTAAACCTAAATTAACTAAATAAATTAAAAAATAAACCTAAACGTAAACCTAAACCTAAACCCTAAGAATAGGCATAACCATGACGACAGGAACATCACTATCAACCAAGCTCAGTCTAGATTAGCAACGGAGGTGAAGGTAGAGGCAGTGGGTATCGAAATGGTGGAAAAAGATCTGGAGGTGCTGGTGGACATGGAGGTGGTGGCTGGAGCAGTGGTGGTTATGGAAGCAATGGAGGTTACAGCCATGGTAGTGGCGGAGGGAGACATCGGGGATATGATGGTGGATCCCACGACTCGAGAGGCCAGAGTGGTTTTGATGGGAACTAGAGAAACTGAAGAATGATCGATCCAATCTGCTGCTTATGAAACTATGTCTTTATAGTAGAGACGGTTCTAGTTATCTAGGGTTTTTGATTTGCTCTATGTGTGCTCATTTTTAATCTATGTTGTCGTTTGTGTCTTAGAAAACTTGGTGTGTTACTTGGTTGAAGAAATCAGAAAGAATAACTGTTAAATCTAAATTTGTTCTCTGTTTAAGAAAAAATCCTAAAACCCTAAACCCTAAATGAAAATATGAACCCTAGACCTAAAACCTAAACCCTAAACTGTAAAACCTAAAAAAACCCTAAACACTAAACCCTAAACCATAAACCCTAAAAACCCTGAACCCTAAACGCTAAACCCTAAAACCCTAAACCCTAAATCCTACACCCTAAAACCTAAGCACTAAACCCTAAACCTTAAATTTTAAACCCTAAACCCTAAACACCAAACCCTAAACCCTAAACCCCTACCCACGTAAAAAGCTAAACCTAAACTAAACTAAAATAAGAAAATAAAACCTAAACTAAAATAAAGTAAAAAAAAATAAAATAAAACCTAAACTAAAACCTAAACCTAAACCTGACATAAAATATAAGATAAAAAAAAAGATAAGAAAAACCCTAAACTAAAAAAAATAAAACACGGATAAAATAAAACTACCTAAAATAAATAATATAAAATAATACTAAACCCTAAACCCAAAACCTTAAATAACCCTTAACAACTAATCTGATACTGACCCTGAGCACTAAACCCTTTTTAAAACCCAAGTAAAACTAAATAAACCAAAACTCTGGTTTGCTTAATTAAAAAAACCTAAACTTAAATCCTGGGCCCAAACCCTAATCAGTCCACACCTATAACCTCCTAAACCCTAAATCCTGTACCACTAAACCTAAACCATAAAACTAAACCCTAAACCCTTTAATCCTTAACCCTCCACAGCATGGTCTTTAAAACCCTAAACCCTAAACCTATGGTGCCACTAAACCCACTCCTAAAAACCAAACCAAAACCCAAAACCTAAACCTAAACCTAAAGCAACTATATATATTAAAAAATAAACATAAACCCTAAAACCTAATAAACCTAAACCTAAACCCTAAGAATGGCCATAATCTTGACTGCAAGAATGTCACTATCGACTAGGCTCAGTCAAGATCTGGCGATGGAGGCGAAGGCAGAGGAAGCGGTTATCGCAGTTGTGGAGAGGGACCTGGAGGTGCTGGTGGATATGGAGGTGGTGGTCAGAGTAGTGGTTGTTATGGAAGCAACGGAGGTTACAGCCATGGTGGTGGTAGAGGGAGAGATCAGGCATATGATAGTGGATCCAGCTACTCGAGAGGCTGGAGTGGTTCTGATTGGAGAAACTGAAGAATGGTCGATCCAATCTGCTGCTTATGAAACTGTATCTTTATAATAGAGATGATTCTAGTTATCTAATAGTTTTGGTTTGCTCTATACGTGCTCATTTTTTATTTATGTCATCGCTTGTGTCTTAGAAAACTTGGCGTATTACTTGGTTGATGAAATAAAAAAGAATAACTATTGAATCTTCTATTAAAATAAAATAAAAAACCCTAAACCCTAAACTAAAATGTGAACCCTAGACCTAAAACTTAAATCCTAAACCCTAAACCCTAAAATCCCTAAACCCTAAACACTAAAACTTAAAAAGCATAAACCCTAAACCCTAAACCCTACACCCTAAAACCTAAACCCCTCCTATCACATCTAAATCCTACCACCCTAAATCCACACATTAAACCAGCTAAACCTAAACTAAATAAAGCTAAAATGAAATAAATAAATAAAACCTAAACCAAAGAAAGTAAAAAAATAAAATAAAATAAAACATAAACTAAACCTAAACTGTTAACCTAAAATAATAAATAAATAAATAACTAAACTAAAATAAAATAAATAAAACCTAAACTAAACTAAAAGCCTAAATAAAATAAAACTAAACCTAAAATAAAATAAAATAAAATCCAACCCAAAATCCTAAATCCTAAAACTACCTAAAAAAAAACTCTAAACCCTACACTGACCTAGCCTAAACCTTAAACCAAAAAATAAATCCTAAATAAAACCATTCCCCTAAACTAAATGGTAAATGGTTTATTTGTCTTTGGCTAAAGGCCTTAACCCTAAACACTAAACCCTAAAAAAGATGACCCTAAACGTGTAAACCCAAATCCTAAATAATAAACCCTAAAGTTGAAAACCTAAAACTAAATAAAACCTAAAATAAAATAAATAAAACCTAAACTTAAATAAATAAAACCTAAACCTAAACTAAACTAAACTCAAATTAAACCTAAAAATAAATAAAAATTAAACTAAAATAAAATAAATAAAAACCTAAACTAAACTAAAAAATAAAATAAACCTAAAAATAAACAAGCTAAATAAAATACAAACTAAATGTAAAATAAAAATTAAATAAAAACCTAAAACTAAAAATAAATAAAAATAAAACCTGAACCCCTAAACTAAAAAAAATACTTAAACCTAAAATAAACAAAATAAAATAAACCTAAACATAAACTAAAATAAACTAAAATAAAATAAATAAAACCTAAACCTAAACCTAATGTCATGACTGTCAAATAATGCCAGGGTAAGCACCCTCTCATTTGCCCTTATAAAGTGGGAGACTCTCCTGTTTGGAAAAGACTTTGTTCCATCAAATGGGAGGCGAAATCAATAATCTCATGGGGGATTAACTCTAGAACCTCTTTCTTTTGGCAAGATAACTGGACTGGAGGTGGGTCCATTGATGAATTACTTTCTACCCACTCCATTGCTGCTATTAAAGTGAACTCTTTCTAGTAGAATAATAAGTGGAACAATAGTAAGCTTATTGACTATATTCCTTTCTCTCTTTTAGATAAGCTTACTATTATTCCTATCATTCCTAGCAATCATGATCAGATCCTTTTTAAGCTTTCCTAAAATGGTGATTTCAACCTTAAAAATGCCTGGATTCATATCAAAGATGCTCATGATTTCTCCAATGTGTTTTTTAAACTTTGCAATAACACTATTCCTATTTCTTATTCTGTTCTAACTTGGCATATTTTGAAAAACTTCATCCCTGTTGACTCCTTGATGTGGGGTAAAGGTTTTTACTTACCTTCAAATATGTATTTGTTAACAGAGTCATTGCTTCCAAACTTTGGATTTGGTATGATGAACTTTTTAATATTATCAAATTCAATTTCTCCTTAACTATATACCAACTTCTTGAAGTTTATTTTGAAAACACTATTAAAGACCACATTAAAGTGATAACTGCTATCACTCTTATTTGGTTCATATGGATGGACAGAAATGATGCAAAACATCATGGGATTCCTATGAACCATATGAGGATAATTGCTAGAATTAAAAATAAAATTCGTGCCTTGTTTAATGCCAATTTAATTAACTACAATTAATTGAAAGGCTGCAAATTTGTGGCCAATAAACTAGGTTTTAACTTGCCGGATCAACCCAACTATAAAGATGACAAGATTGTTTATTGGATAAAACTTCACGCTAATACAATTAAAATTAACACTGATGGCTCTATTTCTCAAAATGCTTCTGGCTGTGGTGGCATTTTTAGAAACCTTAATGGTAAAGTCTTATGTGCTTTTGTTGAGCTAATGATAGTTTACAAAGCTATTGAGATTTGCCTTCAAAAAGGTTGGCTCAATATTTGGATTGAGGTGGATGCCTTGTTGCTGATTGATCTTTTACTTCCACCAAAGTGGGCAATCTGAAATTGTACTACCTTCTAAACTAGAGCTCTCCTTTCTCAACTCTATTTTAAAATCACTCATGTATGGCATGAAGGTAATGCATGTGCTGATTACCTTGCTAATCTGGGTGCTAGATTAGATGGCATAAAATTCTTTGATCAACTTACACTACCTAAACATTTGCGTGGTTTGGTTAATTTGGACAATACTAGACTCCCTTACCTCAGAAATTAATTCATCCTATTGTTTTGGCCTGTTGTATTACCTGTTTAACTGCATGACCAACTTCTATTTAGTGTTGTTATTTCTATGGGATTTGCTGATGCATCTTCCTGATACCCCTTTCTTGTTATTTTATGATCTCTGTGGCATCTGCTGCTGGATTAATTACCCTAACCTTATTTGGGGTCTTACTACTTCTACTGTTTCCATTGTTAATGGTAAGGTGTTTCCTATTTTTCTAACCTATTGGATGGAGATATTTTCCCTTATCAGCCGGATCTGCTAGAGGGAGATGTTTTACTTTCTTCTTTACTTTTTGATCAACAAGGACAAACTTCTTGCCATCAATATTTTGTTTATGGGTCTTACTATATCTATTTTCCATTTTATGATTAAGGTTGTGTTTTATCTCTTTTCCTTTTTCTAGAAATCTGTGCTGGGGCTCATGACTTTGCTGTCTCATTGTTTAATTGCTATATTTTTGTATAGCTTCATGACAGGCCCTAATTTATCTGTCTTTTCTCTCTTTAATATGGTTGTGGCCCCATTTATGCTCTCTAACCAGACCTCCACAACCTGTAAGGAGAGAAACTGCAATACCCTTATTATTATTACTGTTTCTTTGCAGGATTGGAATTACTTCTTGATTTCCTTCTAGTCTATTTTTACTGATGATGTTGGCTTAGCTGTTGGAATACTTTTCTTTGTCTTGAAGGATTTCACTAATGGTTCTCCTTTGAACCCCTTTCGTGTATATGTTGTACCACTATTTATTATTGGATTATCTTATGGTGGGTGCAATAATTGTTTTGCTGCTTTAATTGTTGGCTGTTAGATTTTTGGGTCTTATGTCTAGTGGGCTGCTTCTGGAGTTATTTTTTTTATTGTTCTTTCTAACCTCACCTCCCCAACCTGTATGGAGAGAAACTACAATACCATTGTTATTATTATTGTCTCTTTGCAGGATTGGAATTACTTTTTATTTTCTTTCTAGTTTGCCTTTACTAATGATGTTAGCTTAGCTGTTGGTCTGCTTTTCTGTGTCTTGAAGGATTTTAAAGATGGATTTTCTTTGAACCATTTTCAACTCTATGCTATACCATTATTTTTATTGGATTATCTTATGGTGGGTGCAATAAATATTTTGCTATTTTAATTGTTGGCTGTTGGATTTTCGGGTCTTATGTCTAGCAGGCTACTTTTGGGGTTTTTTTTTGTTTTGCTAACCTCTTGCCATCTAAGGGAGAAATTGACATAACCTTGTATTATTGTCTCTTCTGAGTTGGACTTATAATGATTTCTTTTTGATGCCTTTTTTAGGGATGTTAGTTTAGCTGCAAGTTTGCTCTCCTTTGTCTTGAAGGATTTCAATGATGGCTCCCTTTTGGACCCCTTTTGTGTCTATGTTGTACCACTATTTTTTATTGTCTTATCTTATGGTGGGTGTAATAATTGTATTTATGTTTTAATTATTGGTTGTTGGATTTTCGGATCTTATGTCCAACAGTCTAATTTTGAGGTTGTTGGCTATTTGTTGGCATTTGTTTTTCTGATTTCTTTTGCTATTTGCAACCGGGCTACAGCTGATCACCACATGTTTCTGGTCTACCTAAACTGCTATTGTTTTTTCCATCTTGATTTAGTTAGACTTGTCTAGATCACTATGATTATGCTATTACCTACTTGGAAATTAACTTATGCACTGTCTATTCTAAATGGGTAGTTTTATGGCCAGCTTGTTGTTATTTGCTATCTTGGTTATTGGCTGAACTGGATTATCGAGTTTTATGCCCACCAAGCTACTACTAGGGTTGTCTCTTATGTCCAACAGGCTGCTTTTGGGGCTATTTTTTTGATTGCTTTGTTATCAATGATGGCTCCCTTTTGAACCCCTTTTGTATCTATGTTGTTCCTCTCTTTTTTATTGGCTTATCTTATGGTGGGTGCAATAATTATATTGTTGTTTTAATTGTTGGCTGTTGGATTTTCAGGTCTTATGTCTAGCAGGCTGCCTTTGAGGTTGTTGGCTTTTTGTTGGTAGTTGTTTTTCTGATTGTTTTTGTTGTTTCCAAGGTATGATCACGATGTTTGTGGACTATTTTACTATTTTTCATCTTATTTCAGTTAAGACTTGTGCAGATCACTATGATTATGCTATTACCTACTTGGATATTATCTTATGCACTATCTATTTTGAATGGGCAGTTTTATGCCCAGCTTATTTTTATTTATTGTCTTGGTTGTTGGTTGAACTGGATTATCGGGTTTTATGCCCAGCAAGCTCTTACTAGGGTTGTCTCTCTGATTGTCCTTATTTGGAATTATTTGTGGTGGGGAGCAGCTTATTACCTGTGGCTCCTGGTTCATCTAATCTGCTGCTGCATTCCCATCTTGGCTCTGTTAGACTTCTGCATTTCATGTTTGGGTTTGGGTTATGCTATCTTGCTTTACACTTGTTGGTTTATATTCCTGGGTTGTATACCAGGACTGTAAGTTTCATATATGTTCCAGATGTTTAGGATGGAGTTAATTACATGCTATTTGAATTGCCTTGCTGGATTTCAGCTGCTTTCAACTGGTTGTTTATTGCTTCTTTCCTCTGCCTGGCAATTTCTGCTATTTTCCTGTGGTGGGCTTTCATGCTGGCCTAATTGAACTTTTGGCTCTGGTAAAAAATAAGGTGGATATGGCAAAGATGGTTCATTTTCATATGTGTAGGGATTCTCATGCCATGGTGACTATATTGATGATATTTATTCTGCATGGGATCCCCTTTCCCATTCTGCTATTTGTTGTATCCTTTTCTATTGTGTTTATGGCTTTGTTTAGGTTCTGACTAAGGCTCAAAATACTTTTAATGATTGTTATCTTCCCAGTTTGTTGGCTATGATGGTGTGATGATTTCACTCCTTTTTTAGTTTGGTAGTAGCTCTTGTGATGTAACCCTTTCATTTGAAGTTTGGATGCTCATATTTGCATCTAATTTGGTGTGGTGAGGCAGCCTTCTCTCACACACTTCTTTTTAATCTTTCTCAGTTTATGTTGTTCTTAATTTTCATTTTGTCTGTATTACTTTAACTGCTCTAATTTCTATATTTCTACAATTTTGGAGGTGCATTTCTCTTGTTCTCTTCGGGTTTGCTCCCAAGTGTCATGCATTCTCTCATCAAGAGCTTTGGCAGATCTATTCATTGGCTTATCTATGTTAATCAATTTTGTATCTTTTGCTTTCCTTTACTCTTTTATTTTGCTTTTGGTTGTACTTAGATAGGGATCTACTCTAGGTGCTTGTAGCTCTTTGAGCATGGTTAGTTTATCCCTCTTGGGACCTTATAACCCTCTTTTTGTGGCAATAAAATTCCCCCTATATGGGGTTTCCCAAAAAAAATAAAAATGTAAAACCTAAACTAAATAAAATAAAATAAGCTAAAAATAAACTTAAACTTAAACTAAAAAATAAAACCTAAAAGTAAACCTAAAATAAAAACTTAAAACCTAAACCTAAGAATATAAAATAAAAACCTAAGCCTAAACCTAAAAATAATAAATAAATAGTAAAACTAAAAAAAAAATAAAAATAAAACTAAAGTAAAAAAATGTAAACCTAAACCTAAACCTAAAAATAAACTAAAAAAAACCTAAACTAAAATAAATAAACCTTAAATAAATAAACCAAACTAATTAAAATTAAAAAATAAACGTAAATAAAAATAAAAAATAAAATAAACTAAAATAAACAATAAATAAACTAAATAAAGTAAATAAATATAAACCTACTAGTTTACTTAATTTTTAAAAAAAAAACCTTAAAAAACCTAAATAGTGCCAAACCCTAAACAATAAACCCTATTGACCCACTAAAACCTACCACTAAATCTTACCTAAACCCTAAGCCCTAAACCTAACTAACCACTTTAAACCATAAATCCTAAACCTAAAACCCTAAACCCTAAAACTAACCCTAAACCCACAAACCCACAAACCCAGAACCAAAAAAGCTAAACCCTAAACCTAAATAACCCCAAAAACTGCTAACCCAGACCTAAACCCTAAAAACCCTAAACGCTAAAGCCTAAATACTAAAACTTAAACCCAAACCCTAAACCCTAAATAATAAAAACCTATAAACCTAAATCTAAACTAAAAAAACCTAAAAATAAAAAAAATAAAAAAACTTAAACCTAAATAAAATAAAAAATAAAATAAAATAAAAATAAAAATAAACTAAAGTAAAATGAATAAAAATCTAAACTAAACTAAATAAAATAAAATAAACCTAAGAATAAAAAACCTAAATGAAATAAAAACTAAAAATTAAATAAAAAACTACACCTAAAAAATAAACCTAAAAATAAACCCAAAAAATAAATAAAAAATAAAACCTAAACCCAAAACTAAAAAAAACATGAACCAAAAATAAAATTAAATTAAAAATAAAATAAAATAAACCTAAACTTAAACTAAAATAAACTAAACTAAAATAAATAAACCTAAACCTAAACCTAAAATAAACTAAACCTAAACTAAACTTAAACTGAATGAAATAAAATAAACTAAAAATAAACCTAAACCTAAACGTAAAAATAAAACCTAAATTTAAAACATAAAACCTAAACCTAAAAAATTAAAATAAAAACCAAAACCTAAACTAAAAAATAAAAAATAAAAAATAAAACCTAAACGTAAAAATTAAAATAAAATAAAACTCAACTAAAAAATAAACCTAAACCTAAAAAATAAACTAAAATAAAAAACTTAAATTGAAATAAATAAGCTAAAATAAATAAACTAAAATAAATAATAATAAAAGTTAAATAAACTCAAATGAACTCAAATAAATAAAAAAAACTAAATAAACTTAAACCTACCAATTTACTTAATTTTTTAAAAAAAACCCTAAACCCTAAATCCTAAACCGAAGAAACCTAAAAACTAACCCTAAACCTAAACCCCAACCTAAATCCTAAACCCAAAACTCTAATCCCAAAACTCTAAACCCCAAATCCTAAACTTTAAACCCTAAAGCTAAACCACAAAACCCACCTAAACCAAACCCACAACCCTAAACCCCAAACTTTAAAACCTACAACCCTAAACCCTAAACACTAAACCCCAGTCCCTAAACCCTAAACCCTACCCTAAATGCTAAACTAACTATAAACCCTAAGAATGGGTAGAACTTTGATGGTAGGAACTTCACCATCAACTAAGCTCAGCCTAGATCTAGTGTTGGAGGCGAAGGAGGAGGCAGTGGCGGTCATTATCGCAGTGGTGGTGGGGGATCTGGAGGTGTTGGTGGATATGGAGGTGGTGGTCGGAGCAATGTTGGTTATGGAGACGGAAGGAGCGATGGAGGTTACAGCCGTGGTGGTGGCAGAGGGAGATATCGGGGATATGATGGCGAATCCTGCTACTCGAGAGGTGGTGGTGGTTCTGATGGGAACCGGAGAAATTGAAGAACCTATCATCTGCTTATGGAACTGCCTTTATAGTAGAGACGATTCTACTTATCTAGGGTTTTTGATTTTCTCTATGGGTGCTCATTTTTTAACTATGTCGCCGCTTGTATCTTAGAAAACTTGGGGTGCTACGTGGTTCTTGAAATCGAAAAGAAAAGATGTTGAATCTGAATTTTCTCTCTGTTAAAATGAACCTTCACTCCTAAACCCTGAACTAAATAGACTAAACAAACATAAACCTATCGGGTTACTTTAAAAAGAAAACTTCTAAACTCTAAACCCTAAACCCTAAACCTTAAATTCAAAACCCAAAACTCTAAATCCTAAAACTAACCCTAAACCCTAAAACCTATAACCCTAAACCCCAAATCCTAAATAATAAACCCTAAACCCTAAACCCTAAAAACTTGAAAACAAAAACCTAAACTAAGTAAATCCAAAAAATAAAATAAATAAAAAAAACCTAAACTTAAATAAAATAAAAAAATAAAATAAAATAAAAAACCTAAAACTAAACCTAAGCCTAAACATCAACCTTAACTATAAAATAAAATAAAACTAAAACTAAATAAATAAAATAAACTAAACTAAAAAAAAATTAAACCTAAAAATAAAAAACCTAAATAAAATAAAATAAATAAAATAAAATAAAATAATAATAAGATAAAACTAAATAAAATCCTAAACTTAAAAAATTAACCTAAAAATAAATAAAAAATAAAACTTGAACCCCTATACTAAAAAAAAATACCTAAACCTAAAATAAATAAAATAAAATTAACCTAAACTTAAACTAAAATATAGTAAAATAAAATAAATAAAACCTAAACCTAAAATAAACTAAACCTAAACCATAAACTAAATAAAATTAAATAAGCTAAAAATAAACCTAAACTTAAACTAAAAAATAAAACCTAAAAACCTAAAATAAAACTTAAAACCTAAGAATATAAAATAAAACCTAAGCTAAACCTAAAAAATAATAAATAAACTAAAAACTAAACTAAAATGTAAACCTAAACATAAACCTAAAATAAACTAAAACCTAAAATAAATAAAACCTAAAATTAAAACCAAACTAAATAAAATTAAAAAATAAACCTAATTAAAATCAAAATAATAAAATAAACAAAAAATAAATTAAATAAACTAAATAAATAGAAACCTACTAGTTTACATAATTGTTTTGTTTTAAAAAACACTAAACCCTAAACCCTAAATCTTAAAACCAAAATAGTAAACCCTAAACCCTAAATAATAAACCCTAAATAATAAACCCTAAAACTAACCCTAAACCCTAAACCCTAAACTTACAACCCTAAGCCCTAAACCTAAATCCTAAAGCCACAAATCTACCATAAACCCTAAATCTAAAACTCAGGCCCTAACCCTTCCATATGCCAGACCCTCCACTACCCTAAACTACCCAAACACTAAGCCAAAAGGCCACTAAATAACCAACTAAACACCCACAAACTACCCTAAACCTAACTAACCCTGAGCCAAACCCTAAAACCCTAAACCTAAACAAATCTAAATCTTAAACAAAACCTGCTAAACCTATCTAAATTTAAAACCTAAAATAAAAATAAAGACCTAAACTAAATAAAATACAAATGAAATAAAATAAAATACCTAAAATGAAATAAAATAAAATAAATAAACTAAACTAAAATAAATAAAATCTATAAACTTAAAATAAACCTAAATAAAATAAAGTAATTAAAATAAAACCTAAATAAATCTAAAATAAACCCAAATAAATACAAAATAAAACCTAAACCCTAAAATAAAAAAAAACATAAAACTAAAATAAAAATAAATTAAAAAATAAAATAAACTTAAACTTAAATTAAAATAAATAAAACCTAAACCTAAATTTAAAATAAACTAAACCTAAACCTAAACCTAAACTAAATAAAATAAAATAAACTAAAATAAATCTAAACCTAAACTAAAATAAAACTTAAAATTAAAAAAACCTAAAACAAAAAAATAAAATAAACTTAAAATAAAAAATAAAACCTAAAATAAAAATAAAAATTAAAATAAAACTCAACTAAAAAATAAACCTAAACCTAAAAAATAAACTAAATTAAAAAACCTAAATTGAAATAAATAAAGTTAAAATACATAAACTAAACTAAATAAAAATAAAAAATAAATAAACTCAAATGAACTCAAATAAATAAAAAATAAACTACATAAATTTAAACCTACCAGTTTACTTAATTTTAATAAAAAAACCCTGAACCCTAAATCGTAAACCCTAAACCTTAAACCCTAAACCCTAAACTACCTATAAACCCTACCTAAACCCTACCTAAACCCCAAAACTCTACCCTAAAACCCAAACCCTAAACCACAAACCTAACCCTTAAACCTAACCCAAACCACTAAACCCTAAAAACCCTACCCTTAACCCTAAAACCTAAACCATAAACCCTAAATTATAAACTTTAAAATCTACAATCCTAAACCTTAAACCCCAAACCCTAGTCCCTAAACCCTAAACGCTCAACCCTAAACCCTAAATGCTAAACTAATTATAAACCCTAAGAATGGGTAGAACTTTGACGATAGGAACATCACCGTCAACTAAGCTCAGTCTAGATCTAGCATTGGAGGCAAAGGCAGAGGCAGTGGTGGTGGTTATCGCAGTGGTGGTGGGGGATCTGGAGGTGCTGGTGGATATGGAGGTGGTGGTTGGAGCAATGTTGGTTATGGAGGTGGAAGGAGTGACGGAGGTTGCAACCGTGGTGGTGGTGGAGGGAGATATCAGGGATATGATGGAAGATCTACTACTTCGGAGGTGGTGGTGGATGGGAAGCGAAGAGCATCGATCTTATGGGATTATCTTTATAGTAGAGACAATTCTACTTATCTAGGGTTTTTGATTTACTCTATGGGTGCTCATTTTTTATCTTATCATCGCTTGTATCTTAGAAAACTTGGGGTGCTACTTGGTTCATGAAATCGAAAAGAAAAATGTTGAATCTGAATTTGTTCTCTGTTAAAAAAAAACCTTAACCACTAAACCCTAAACTAAATAGACTAAACAAACCTTAACTTATCAGTTTAATTACTTTAAAAAGAAAACCCTTAAAACTTAAACCCTACACCATAAACCCTAAACCCAAAATGCAAAACCCAAAACCCTAAACCCTAAAACTAACCCTAAACCTTAAAACCTACAACACTAAACCCCAAATCCTAAACAATAAACCCTAAACTCTAAACCCTAAACCTTAAACCCTAAACCCTAAAACTTGAAAACTTAAAGCTAAACTAAATAAATCCTAAAAATAAATTAAATAAAAAAACTTAAACTTAAATAAAATAAAATAAAAACCTAAGCCTAAACCTAAACCTAAACCTAAACCTAAAAATAAAATAAAGCTAAACAAAAATAAAATAAATAAAACCTAAAATAAAAATAAAATTAACCTAAAATAAAATTAAATAAAATAAAACTAAACATAAAATAAATAAAATAAAATAAACCTATAATAAAATAAAATAAAATTAAATAAAATCCTAAACCTAAAAATTAACCTAAAATAAATAAAAAAAACCACCCTAAACCCAAGTAAATAAAATAAAATAAACCTAAACCTAAAATAAACTAAAATAAAATAAATAAATAAACCTAAAATAAACTAAGCATAAAAAACTAAATAAAATAAAATAAAATCATAAAACTAAAATAAAACTTAAAAATAAACCTAAAATAAAAACATAAAACCAAAACTTTAGAATATCATAAAAACCTAAACCTAAAATTAAAATTAAAACCTTAACCTAAAAATTGAAAATAAAAGTAAAACTAAACTAAAAAAAATGTAAACCCAAACCTAAATGTAAAATAACCAAAAATAAATAATATACCTAAACCAAACTAAATAAAATAAAAAATAAAACTAAATAAAATAAAAAAATAAAATAAACTAATTAATAAAATAAATAAACTATAACACTTTTGATTTTGTTTTCTCAAAAATCTAAACCCTAAATGGTCCTTAAACCTAAATACTAAATAAAACCACTAAAACTAATACCCACTTACCCTACTCACCCTCCCTAAACCCTAAACTAAACCAAAAATAACTAAACCTAAACTAACCACAAATAATAACCACACCCGCTAAACCACAATACTGACCCACCTTGCTCATAAATCCAAATCCAAATCTAAAGCTAACTAACCTAAACCCAACTAAAATACTGCCCAGGCTGACTAGCCTAAACCCTAAACCCTAACCCAAAATTTAACCCTAAACAAACCCAAAACCCTTAAAAAATCTAACTAAAATACTAAACCACAACCCTAAACCTAAAAAACACACAAAACCTATAAAAATAAATCTAAACTAAATAAAACTTAAAAAATAAAAAAAACCTAAACCTAAATAAAATAAAAATAAAATAAAATAGAAAAACATAAAAATGAAATAAAATAAAAAATCAAAATAAACTAAAGTAAAATAAATAAAAACTTAAATTAAACTAAAAATAAAATAAACCTTAAGAATAAAAAACCTAAATAAAATAAAAACTAAAAATAAAATAAACCTAAAAAATAAAAAATAAATTAAAACCTAAACATAAAAAATAAACCCAAAAATTAAATAAAAAATAAAACCTAAACCCTAAACTAAAAAATCCTAAACCTAAAATAAAAATAAATAAAATAAAATAAATTTAATTTAAACTTAAATTAAAGTAAACTAAACTAAAATAAGTAAAACCTAAGCCTAAACCTAAAATAAACTAAACTAAAAAACTAAATAAAATAAAATAAACTAAAATAAACCTATAAACTAAATATAAAACCTAAAATAAACCTAAAATTAAACCTAAAACCTAAACCTAAAAAAATAAAATAAAAACCTAAACCTAAACCAAAAAATAAATAAAGTAAAACCTAACCTTAAAAAATAAAATAAAAATATAACTCAAATAAAAATAAACCTAATCCAAAAAAAATAAACTAAAATAAAAAACCTAAATTAAAATAAATAAACTGAACTAAATAAAAATAAAATAAATTCAAATGAACTCAAATAAATAAAAAATAAACTAAATAAACTTTAACCTACCAGTTTACTTAATTTAAAAAAAAAACCAAAAGTATATCCTAAACCTAACCCTAAAAAAAACAAATTACCAACCCCAAACCCTAAACCTAACCCTAAACCCAAAACTCTAAACCCTAAACCCTAAACCTAAACAAACCCTAAACCCAAAACCTAAACTCACTAAACCACATACCCTTGCTAAACTTTAAACCACAACCTAAACCTTAAACACCAAACCCCAATCCCTAAACCCTAAACCCTAAACTAATCCTAAACCTTAAACCCTTAACTCTAAATCCTTAAGAATGTGTAGAACTTTAACGATAGGAATGTCTCCCTCAACTAAACTCAATCTAGATCTCACGGTGGAGGTGAAGGCGAAGGCAGTGGCGATGGTTATCACAATGGTGGTGGGGGATTTTGAGGTGCTGGTGGATATGGAGGTGGTGGTCAGAGCAATGGTAATTATGGAGGTGGGAGGAGCGACGAAGGTTACAGCTGTGGTGGTGGAAGAGGGAGAGATCGAGGATATGATGGCGGATCTAGCTACTCAAGAGGTGGTGGTGGTTTTAATGGGAACTGAAGAACCACTGATCTAATCTACTGCTTATGAAAGTGTGTCTTTATTGTAGAGACGATTCTACTTATCTAGGGTTTTTGATTTGCTCTATGGGTGCTCATTTTTTAACTATGTCATTGTTTGCATCTTAGAAAATTTGGGGTGCTACTTGTTTGATGAAATTAAAAAGAAAAAAAAAATATTGAATTTGAATTTATTCTCTGCTAAAAAAAACCTTAAACCCTAAGCTAAAACTTAAACCCTAAACCAAAAACCATAACCCTATACCCTAAACCCAAAACCCTAAACCCAAAACCCTAAACATTAAACCTTAAACCCTAAACCCTAAACCCTAAACCCTAAATCTTAAAACTGACAACCCTAAATCCTAAACCTCAAACACCAAACCTTAAACCCAAAACCCTAAACCCTAAATTAACCCTAAAATCTAAACCCTACACTAACCCTAAACCCTAAACCCTAAACCTTGAATAAAAATGTCATTAGGAGTAGATCTTAAGAATGACCTAATCCTAACATAGTTCTGGTAGCTAAAGAAAATATCTTCAAGAGGCTTTCCCTTGACTATTTGAGATTTGAATACCTAAACCCTAAATCTAAATTATATTGTAATATCATATATTATAGTATAATGTAGCATCATATATTTGAGCATGTAGTGATGTGTTTTTGGATGTTATAAGATGTTTTGAAATGTTTAGGTATATTATGGTATTGTTCCCTATACTCTATATTAATATAAATCATAAAAAATATTGATTTAATAAATCATATGATGAAATTTGTTAAATTTGAAGTGGAAATTAGGTTGTAGTACCAAAGGTGTGCTATGCCACTTGTAGTCTAAAATGTAAGATTTTATGCTCTAAATAAATATTATAGCATAGTATAGCATCATATATCATAATATATTATTCTATGCATTTTAGATTCTTTTAGTATTTTATAATCATGTAATTGAGCCTACACTAGCATTATTTATAAAAATTTTGATTTATACTTTCAAATTATGAAATTTGGCCAAATTTATAATAGGTAAGGCATGGCATCGTAATATATTTTTTCAATTTAAAATGTGTAAGTGATGCGACAAAAATATATTATTTTTTATTATTTAGACTAATGTTATGATTTTTTATCTTAACCAATTCCTTGTGATGTCATATGCAATATAATATAATATAATATGTTATAATGTATTATAATATAGAATGCCATAACATAGTGTAGCATCATGCATTATAGCATTCTATTGTGTATTACTACTTGTTGTTTAGCATATTTTAGTTTGTTATAGTATGATGTAATAGAGTTTGTACTAGTATAATTCATAAAAATATTGATTTATAGGCTAAGATGATGAGATTTGGCCATATTTAAGGTAAGCTTTATGGAACATCATTGGGAGTGTGCTATGGTGTGTCATTTAATCAAAAGAATGGAATTTTTCATCCAAAATAAATGTTCATTTTCCCACCAAATTTGATAATTTTTTCATTAAAGTGATTCATTTTAAGGTGTAATGTAAGATAATATATTATATGAAAGCATATTAAAATATAATGAACATAATAATATAACTTCAAAAATATATGATTGTGGTGGTGTGTTACTAAATGTTATTGTACATTTTAGTATGTTTTACTTTTTTTATAATACATTGGGTCAAAACTCACAAAAATGTTAACTTGAAGGTTGAGATGGAAGAATTTGGCCAAATTCACAGCACTCACCAAGAAGCAACACCAAAATTGAGCTATTTTGATAGAAAAATAATAATTTTACATCTAAAATGAACATTATTTAAATTTTGGGAAAGTTTTGTTATTTGTTCCTTTTAAGTGATTCTAATGAGGTGTAATGTTAGATAGTATATTATATTATAGCAAATTATAATATAACATCATATATTATAATATAATAAAGTGTGTTAATTCACACTATAATATGTTTAACATGATTATTTATAGTTAGTTTGAGGTTGCGCCATCACAAAATCATAAAATGCTGATTTCAATATTAAGATGATGTAATTTGAATGGATACATTGTTAGGCTTTTGGTTGAAGTATTATAAGTGTGCGTAAGAGAAGTAATAAGATTTGATGATTCAATGTCAAGGACATAGATGGAGATCCACTAGGGGATCACATATGCACTGCACATGACATGTGAGGGGTCTATGTTGAGGGAATAAAAGAAGAAAATCTACTAGGGATAAGGTTTGAAGTTGATTTGATTATATGATTCAGGGAAAGAAGATCCAATGGGTATAAGAATCTATAATCCACTAGGGATTAAGATCGAATTAACTTTAATTTGTTTTGTTTTAATTTATGTGGAAGCATATTTGTTAGAGATATGGTCTTGAGTCTATTGGGTATCGGGTATATAAGCCTTCCACTAGGGAAACAGGTTCGAGCTATTAGCTGGGGATTGGGATTTGAGTTTGATTTCATAGATTTACTTGAGGATGTATCTGTTGGGGATAAGAGTTTGGTTGGATTTCTTTGATTTAGACTCTACTGGGGGAGTTAGTTTAATTTAGGTCCATAGGGGAGGTTGGTTTTGAATTTGATTTGTTTGCTTGACTTGTTTATATATGATTTACGACTCCACTGGCAAGAAGGGTGTGATTTAACTCCATTAGAGAAAATCAAATTGGGTTTAATTTAATCTGAGTTAATGTATGAACCTTGTTGGTTTACAATGGACCCATTGAGAAGGGGCTATATCAGCCTTGACCTACCTCAAATTTACAAATCCAAAGGGGTAGTCTACCAACTGTAGGGTAGTAGAGCTAGTCAACCTAAGGGGTTACCTTTCGTTGTGCAATGGCTATGCTAGGAAGAAGGTATAATAGACTTACATCTTCTAAAGCAAGGAACAACCACTAGGGTGACCTGTTGGATGCACCAACAAATAGGCGACCTAAATTGAATGTCGGGGACTTATGTCAACTCAAAAGTAGTCAGGATTAATTTTATCTTTATTTCATGTGATTTGATATGATTTGTTTGGTATATTTTGATTTTGAATTGAGGGAAAATCCGCTGGGGATGTGAGCTCGGTCAAATTTGATAGATTTAATTAATGGACCATGTCGGTGTGCGATGGACCCATTGAGAAGGCCTATATCAGACTTGTGCTATCTCAGATTTACAAATCCAAAAGGATAGTTTACTGGCTATGGGATAGAGCTAGCCAACATAAGATGATGCCTTTCAGTGTGCAAGAGCTATGCTAGGAAGAATGCATAACAATCTTACATCTTTTAAAGTAGGGAACATTAGTTGGGGTGACCTGTTGGTAGCACAACAAATTGAACTCGACTTAGGGACAACTACTGAGTGAATGCCGCTGGGGACTTATATCAACTCAAGAGTAGTCAGGAGATTCCTATAGGGAGTTTTGCTGACACTGCCCTAAAGATAAGATACATGCTTGGGAAAAGTTACTGTTAGGGGTGTCCTTCTAATCCACAAGTGAATATATATTTATTTATATGTTTGCATGGTCCCTGTTTGTGTGTGAGGGACCACACTGAAAGGGACTATGTCGGCCTTGACCTACCTCAGATTTACTAGACCAAGGGAGAATCTGCACATCCACAGGATGGATTTTTCAACCACAGGGGTAGTTACTAGGAAAGGGGAACTATCCAATCCGATAGTAACCCGGGTAGTGTCTAAATGGGGTCACAAAGGATGTGATTTAAATATAGTGCCCATAGTGGAGGTGTTGTTAGGGGAGTTGTCCTGAGCTCTAGAAAATAAAGACTATAGGTGTACGGTGGCCAACACAAGGAGAAAATGTAATAGACTTACATCTGCCATGAGTGGTGTATCCTAAGGTGCAAGAACCAATCAACCTAAGGTGTATCCATCAGCATGAGTGGTGTATCCAATAGCATAGTGAGAACCAACCAACCTAAGGTGCTCGTCAGTGTGCAATGATCAATGTGGAAATAAAGTGTGTGAGTTTATAACTTTTCAAGCAAAACTGATCATCGAAAGAGTCTATCGTTGGTGGGACAGATGCTGTCTGATTTAGTACGACTACTAAGCGTGGAGCCCCAAGGAAGGATTGGACCCAATCTTGAAGCAATCAGGAGGGAAGGAGCCGCTAGGGGACTTATCCTAAATCTCAAATATACTTGACCCAGTCAATGCATAAAGGCTAATCCAAGAGGAAAATTTAGCAGACTCACATCCTCTTATATGAAGCCGACATGAGGCAGCTTACTGGCCATATAGTAAGGCCTACAAACCTAACAAGGCACTCTTCGGTGTGTAATGGCCAAGTAAGGAAGGAAAGCATATCAGACTTGCATCCTCCAAATCAAGAAGACCACTGGGGTGACACACTAGCATGGTAGCACATCAGACTAACCTAGAGCAGCTACTGAGTGAGTGCCACTGAGGGCAGTATCTCAACTCAGAGTAGCCCGAGATAAAAGATATGTGTTCATTTTATATGTTTATGTGTATTTTGTGCTTGTGTTGTGTCAATGAAGGATAGGACCTGCTCAGGTTCTTTACACATACCCTAAACACATCATGGCAGAGTCGCAAACAAGAATACTTTCAACATGGAAGAGATTGAATTCAAAATAGAAATTTCACTAATGATAATTAATTTCAAACATGATTTATAATATTTCTTTAAGTAGAGCCCATTGATTAGAGGCATTGGGTGCTCTCCCTTATGATTAATAAGCTAAAAAGATCCTCCTTGGTAGGCCTTCTCAAGTCAGTTCAAACTTGCCTCCCATCTTACGATGAGCAATAATTGGTCTTTTCAGAACTAAAATAAGCTCTCCTACTTGAAAAGCTCTAGGATGGACCAACTTATTATGAGCTTGAATAATTTTAGCTTTGTAAAACTTGAGGTCTTGGCATGCCCACAAGCATCTCTCCTCCAAACCTTCGAGCTCTTCTAACCGTAACTTGGCATTCTGCTTTGTTGTGATATTGCTACCCATAGCTATCCTTAGTAATGGGAGTTGGACTTTTAATGGTAGAATGGCTTTGGACCCATACACTAAGGAGAAAGGAGTAGACTGAGTTGGAGTTCTATATGTGGTGTGGTTGGCTCAGAAGGCTTCTACTAACTTCTCATGCTATTATCAGTTATTGTTGTCTAATGTCTTCTTTAGTATTTGGATGAGAGTTTTGTTGATGGCTTTTGCTATGCTGTTTTCCCTCAGGTAGTTGATGGAAGAATATCTCCATTCTATGATATGTCTCCGGGCAAAGTTTTTGATCTCAGTGCTCTTGAATGCAGTACCATTACCAGATATAATTCATCAAGACACTCCTATATATGATATGGTTCCTAAAAAATAAGAGCACATGCTAAGCTATGACCTCTCTGAGTAGAATCACCTTCGCCCATTTAGAAAAGTAGTTAGTAGCACTAAGATGAACCTTGGAAGAAGGAGGATCAATCAGACCCACTATGTCGGTACTCCAACACTCAAATGGCCATGTGGCCAATGTTGGGTGGTTAGTGTAGGACAACACCATGTATTTGACATTGGTAGCATCGCCTAGCTGTATCTATGCAATCTTTGATCATTGACGGCCAATGGTATCCTAGTTTCTTGATCTTGCCTTTCAACTTCAAATAAGATTGGTTGGCTCCACATAATCTTGAGTGTACCTCGGTGATAATCTTATGGGCTTCAGGCTTATATAAATAACATAACCACATATGATCGAAAGACTATCGATATAAGACACCATCCACAAGAGTGTAGAAATGTGCTCTCTACTTCATCTGATAGGCTTAGGACTTCTCTTGAGGTAGTTTTCCTTTATTTAAGTAATCCATCAATGGTTGCCTCCAATCTAACTCCTCGTCCTTCTTGGCAAAGGTAACCTCCCCTTCAAGAGAGTACTTTTTGATGAGTTCAATATCATTAAGCGATAAGACTTGTCTATTTTGGAACTTTATTGATATGGACTCATCATGCTAACTCCTTGGCAAGCTTAGCTAAAACATATGACACAACATTCTCTCCTTAGAGTAGTCTTATAAATTGTAACCTTTGGGATTTGGGCTAAGAACTCTATGGTGTATTTGTGGTAGTGATAGAGCTTGGGCTTTATAACCTTATAGGACCCAATAATTTGGTTGATAACTAGTTAAGAATCCCCAAAGATGTTGATATTCTGGATGCTTAGAGTAATGGCTAACTCCAAACCAGCAATTAGAGCCTCATATTCAGCTTCATTATTGGTGTAAGATTTGAATAGATGATATGAGAATCTCATCATATCACAATCTAGAGTTAAGAGACCTATCCCTATGCCTGCCTTTCCTGGAATTATAGATTATGGTTTTTCTCCTTTTTGAGAAGAAGCCGCACCATCAAAGTATATCTCCCAACGGTGAAAGCTAGTATCCCCTAAGTTCATGATTTTTTCATCAAGGAGATCATCACTAAGCAGAGAGTCAGTAAGAAGTGGGTGTGCTGCTAAGAAATTTGCTAGCGCTTATCCTTTCACCGCACTAAGGGGTATGAAGGTAATGCCAAACTGTGAGAGGATCATGGACCATCGTGCCAACCATCTAGATAGTGTCGGCCGTATCATGAGATACTCTAATGGATTGATGCTAAAGATTAAGTTCAACTTATGAGGAAGCATATAGTATTGTAGCTATTGGGATGCAAATATTGAAGCTAGGCAATGCTTCTCAATGGGTGGATAATTAGCCTTAGCAGGGATTAGGTGACGACTGAGGTAGTAGAGTGCATGTTCCTTTCCTTCGTCATTAGCTTGGGCCAACAAAGCTCCAAAGGAGTCATCTAATGCAGCAGTGTAAAGTATGAGTAGCTTGTCCAGGCTAGGGGTTGCTAGAACCAGTAGCGCCATCAGGTAATGCATGATATCTTCAAAGGCATGCTCACACTTTTCATCCTACTTGAACTTGGCATCCTTTTTGATAAGTGCTGGGAATGGCTGACATCTTCCTGATAAGTTGGATAC
Source organism: Cymbidium sinense (assembly GCA_021442155.1). Classification (NCBI taxonomy): domain Eukaryota; kingdom Viridiplantae; phylum Streptophyta; class Magnoliopsida; order Asparagales; family Orchidaceae; genus Cymbidium; species Cymbidium sinense. The sequence goes on from CM038216.1 coordinate 26,934,060, forward strand.
AAAGCTTCTTAGATACACCAACTACCCTTGCAATGATCTGAGTTGAGTTAAACTTTTAGGGGGTGGCATTTCTATTATCGCTTTGATCATCTTTAGATCGATTTTTCTTCCCTAGTGTCAGACAACAAACACAAGGAATTTCTTTGAAGCTACTCCGAATGCACACTTTAGGGGGTTCATTTTTAGGTTAAATATTCTTAACTATTCAAAAATTACTCTCAAGTCAAAGAGATGGTCTACCTTTTCTCTACTTTTAAACACAAGATCAGCGACATAGCACTCAACTTGATGATAAATGAGTTCATTAAAGATTCGATTCATAGCCCGCTGGTATGTAGCACTGACATTTTTAAGGCTGAAAGGCATGACTTTATAGTAATAGATTCTGATCGGGGTTCTAAAAGTAGTGTTTCTTTCATCTTCACATGCTATCTTTTCTTGGTTATATCCAAATGAGCCATCCATGAAAGAGAAGAATGTACGAGATGAGGCAATGTCCACCATCAGCTCTGGGATTGGTAGTGGAAATTTGTCTTTTGAACATGCCTTATTTAAATCCCTAAAATTGATGCATATGTGAATTTGGCCATTCTTTTTCTTAACTAGGATGATGCTAGCTAACCAGGTAGCATATTTTTCTTCTTGGATTAAGCCAACAACAATCAATTTCTTAACTTTAGAAATGACATGCTGCTATATGTCTAATCACATGCATCTAGGAGCTTGGTTGATAGGATTAGCACTAGGCTCTATTACTAGTTTATGGATAGCTACATTGGGAGCCAATCTAGGCATCTCTTCATAACTCCATGCAAAGCAGTCCTTAAACTCAGTCAATAGCCTAACTAAGTCATTAGTTTCAATGTCATTCAACAAACAACTGATGTATGTCGGGTGTGGATCTTCTTCAGTTCTTAAGTTGATTTCCTTGAGCTCATCAATGGTTGACTTGATCTCTTCTTCAAAATCGAGCAGTGCATCTTTGACTTCAAAATCATCTAGATCATCTGAATTTTCTAAGCACAACTCCTAATATGAGTTAATGTGATTTGAAAAGAACCTATTAGATTCTAAATGATTGGTGATGACTAAGTAGTAATCATCATCATCGACTGGACACTATATCGAATCCTAGTCCCAGTCTTGATCGAGAGCTTTTGCATTTATTCTTCCATATTCTTTCAAAGTAGTCTAACCTATGCTTTGAGAAAGTATGTGGAATTAACCCTTTCTTTGCTAAATTATGAACACAAGGCAAGTATCAATCAAAAAGTAATTCTATTAAATCTTTATATGAATCATCCTCAAGTTCTACATTAACTTTTTAACTTGAGGATGATGCTCCCAGAAAGAATCTCTGAGTCTTCATACCTGTGGATGACTTAGGGACTTCTTTAACTACCAAACCCTCAGCTTTTTTAGAGACAAGTAGGGTTAGAGCTAATGTTCCCAACTGGTGCCTAATAATTTCACATATAGACATTAATATATTTATGCTTTGCTTTAGATCACAGTCTTCATCGCTATCTGGCTTAAGTCTCACCACCAAGAAAATCTACTAATGAGAAGAACTGGCTAGTGTGCTAATCATATAAGACTCATCTTATGAACTAGATTCTAAGTCTATAAGGATAGCAGGTGTACTCCTAGTAGCTGGGACATATCTTCCATTGGGTCACCAATAATGAGGTTTTCTGCACTTGGGACTGTCTCTGAACTGGCCTCTTCCTCTGCTTAGTGGAGGTCAGGTTGTCCTACCCATATGTTCGGATGGAGTAACAAACTATGGGTGGAATCTTATGTCATGCTCTACTTCCTCCAAGTCTATTTCCGATCTCTTTTATTTTCTTTTTCATTTTCTCTTTTCTTTTCTTTTTCTTTTTCTTTTTCTTTTTCTTTTCTTTTTTCTTTTTTATTTTTTATTTTTAAACTTTGGCCAAGTTCATGAGAATAGACTTGTTGATTTTGAGAAAGGTAGTAAGCTGCATCCTCATATATGCTGACCTCGTGAACTATAAATGGATTGAGATCTCCTTTGACATAATAGAATATACCATATCTCACAAACTTCATACACTGATGTAGAGAGGATGAAACTATGTTGTTCTCATGTATCCATGGTCTCCCAAGCAAAGCATTGAAAGTAGTTTGATCTATGCTTTGACCAAGTATGTGGTATTAACCCTTTCTTTGCTAAATTATGAACACAAGGAAAGTACCAAACAAAAGGTAATTCTATTTAATCTTTATATAAATCATCCTCAAGTTATACATCAACTTCTTGACTTGAGGATGATGCTCCAAAGAACCTGTCTTCTCTCAAGGATGACTTAGGGGTTTTCTTAACTACCAAATCCTCAAATTTTTGAGAGGAAAGTGGGGTTAGACTAAGGTTCCTAACTAATGTCTAACTGATTCACATATAAACTTGGATACACTTATGCTTTGCTTTGGAGCCCAGTCTTCATCACTATCTGGCTTAAGTCTCCCCTCCAAGGGAATCTACTGCTGAGAAGAGCTGACTGGTGTGCTAACCATATAAGACTCATCCTATGAACTAGATTCTAAGTCTATATGGATAACATGTGTACTGGTAGTAGGGACATATCTTTTATTGGGTGGCCAATAAGGAGGTTTTCCACCCCTGGTGGAGGTCAGGGCATCCTACACTAAAGTTCGAAGGGAGTAATGAACTGTGGGTGGAATCTAATGTGAGACTTCACTTCCTCCTCCAAGTCTATTTTTGCTCCCTTTTATCTTCTTTTTCATTTTCTCTTTTCTTTTCTATTTTTTTCTCTTTCTTTTCATTTTTCTTTTTCTTTTTTTATTTTTAAACTTTGGTCATAGCAATAATAGACTTGTTGATTATGAGGGAGATAGTAAGGTGCATCCTCATATATGCTGACCACATGAACTGTAAATGGCTTGAGATCTCCTTTGACACAGTAGATGATCCCACCTCTCACAAACTTCATACACTGATGTAGAGAGGATGGAACTATGTTTCTCTCATGTATCCATGGTCTCCTAAGCAAAGCATTGAAAGATGTATCCGAGTCTATAATGTGAAACTTGGCTTCGGTCTTCCAATCATCTATTTCTAAGGGCAACACTATGGAGCCAAAGGCCTGTTGACCTCACTTTTGGAGTACGGATTCAATCTTCCCATCTTAGACTTAGGAGTTTACTAGACACTAAGCCTTCGCTAGTCATAAGACACTTCTAACAATTAGGTAGACACTTAACCTAGGCCTAATGACTTGGAAGGGTTAACCATAGGATTAGGTTATTCCTTAGGGACTAAGATAATCCACCTAACCTACAACCCAAATCCAATCCATGTTCGCCTTCTCAAACCAAACCTAAAGTTCAATTCAAATATCAAATTCAAATCCAAATCCAAACCCAAATTCCAGAACCAAATGATCAAAGCCCATGATCAAATCCAAACTTGAAATCCTTCCTAAGCCATATGACCTATCCCATGGACTTAGCCAAATCTTAATCCAAATCAATCTAAAATCAATTGATTTTCTCATAATCAATTTATATCTTCAATCATCTTCCTAAATATAAATCAAATCTACATTAAAATGATCAAAATTAAATCAATCTAACTCCCTAAGACATAACCTATCCCATGGACTTACAAAAATCTTAATCCAAATCAAGTCAAACATAATTGATTTTCTCACAAATCAATCAGATTTTTAATCATCTTCACAAATTTAAATGAAATATACATTTAAATCATCAAAACTAAATCAAACCAAATCAAAATCCAAACCAAAGCCACATGACCCAACTCCTTGGACTTAGACAAATTCCTTCATTCCAAAACCAAAATTAAATTGATTTTCTCTTGAATCAATCACACCTTCAATCATATTCACAAATATAAATGAAATCTAAAATGATCAAGCCAAACCAAAATCAACCCAAGTCAAACCCAACTTAACCCTTTTGACCTGAAATGTTCAAATGAACCAAAACCCATTTGAACCCAAGCCAATTGCAATTGAATTTATATATCAATCCCAAATCCATATATAAACTCAACTAAATCAAACTCAACCCAAAATCATGCCAATGAAACCTAATTGGTCCACTTGACCCAAAGTGGCCAATCTGACCTATTTGAGCCAAGTTCTAATCTTACCTAAATTGGATTATACCAAGCCCATGAAAACCTTCCATCATGATTGTTGATCACCCTAGGTTGATCAATTGTCACAAATAGGGTCAAACCAAGTCAACTTGGTCATTTGACCAAGTCAACCCCCAAACTAGCCAAATTGAAACCTAAGTGAAATCCCTTGAAACCAATGATTCATACCAAATCAAAATCAATATTTGAATATGACTTGACCTTCAATTGAGTCAAACCAAACCCGCCTATTGACCCAAGTTGACCCAAATTGACCTAAAAGACCAAATTGGATCAAATCAAAATATAAACCAAATTGAATGCAACCAATGGCTCAAGTTCATTCCAAATTTATTATTGAACTTGACTAATGCCATGATTGGACCCAATTGAACCCAATCAAACTACATAGCCCAAATTGACCTAAAGGTTCAAGTTAGCCTAAATTAAAACTAAATCAAATTAGTTGAAACTAAAGCCTACAATCATCTTCAACTGATTAAATAAACCCAAACTAACACCCAACACAAGCTGATTTGGCCAATTTGGTCAAATTGGTCAACTTAAACCTTTTGACCCAAATGAATTCAAATGAGCCAAAATCAAATCTAAGACAAACTAAACCAAACCAGTTGAACCAAATCATGCCAAATGATCATATGAACTTGACCCAACCCTTGGTTTTACCCAATTTGACCAATTGGTCAACTCCTTCCCAACCCAATTTGTCCTAAATGAGTCAAATTGAGCCAAACCTAACCAAATCAACTCCAATTGACTTGAAATTTGGCTAACCCACTTTTGGCTCATTTCAAATCGACCAAATCAAATCCAATGACATGATCATTCTACCCTCAAGGTATCACATGAGACAAATCACCCATGTAAGTGGTTCCCATTGGCCATTTTGTACTCTCCCAATGGTCCACCTAGGCACCTAGACACGCCTTCCCACCCAAAGGGTGGTTGGGTCACCATGATCCATGGGAGGTGAAATTACCTCACCCTCCCCATTGGAGCATTTGAAACTCATAGGACACCCATGATTCCTCCTTGCCAGCCCCCTCCACACCTTCAACCAACCAAGCCAAGCCAACTCACCTCCTCCCTGCCACCCACGACTCTGTGAGATGGTCAGACAACCACTAGAAGCCAAACCCGATCCCACCGTTTCATCAAGATGAAGGGGGGGTATACACCCCCTCATTTCCACTCAAATGCGCACAAAAATCAGTCCTTAAAGCCCTAGCTACCCAAGATGAGCCGCTAGAGCCATTCCCTAAGTTTCCAAACTCATTCCTCAATCAAAAAATGCCATTCTTGTCTATCCCAAAATAGGACACTCCCATTTTTGACATAACTTCCCCATTTCTCTATCAAACACAAATTAACTTTGCATGCACCTTCCCTAGGCCTCATCGAGCAAACATGAATCATCTCTTAAGTTTCTTGAGCACTAGAGGTGGGACTTCAGTCAAAGCTGAGCTCCAAATTGTCAGTTCATGGCCTTCCGACTGAACGTCTAGGAATTGATCCAATTGCTGCTTAATAGTGCTTCGTATCTACTAGATGAAGCTTCCTCAATCATTTGAGCCACCAATCTTGAGCTCCAATGAGGTATGCTTCCAAAACTGGTCCTTAGGCAAAAGTAGGTTGGAGCTTTTTAAAGAAAACTTACATCTCGTGTGATCTTAACATTAGATCCTCTCCGATCGATGTCCGGAAGGTCTGGAATCCTTTTGGAGTTGATCCGAGCTCAAGAAGCTCGGTTCAAGTGAGAAATGGTGGACGAACTCCATTATCCCTCACTCATGTGATGTTAGATCATGTATCGTCCGTTCCACGTAATGAAAATGGGCGACTATGATTAGATCAGCTAGATCAATCTAATTTAATTCTATTAAGTTGTGTGACTAATCGTAGCCATCCGATCTTAGTTCAAATAGTAAATGAGAAAGCATGTCCACTACCTCCACATAGGCACTGAGTCGAGTAAGTTTTAAGTAGCCAATATCACAGAGCCATGTGGAAAGAACGCCGCGTCACCGTGCCACATGGCAACAATAGGATTAGGTTTTAATTAGGCTTAATTAATCATTTTTAATGGCTAAAACTTCTAAAATCATAAAAACTCATAAAACATCATAGAGAAGTAAACAAAATGCAAATAAATACTCATTTTAAAGGTATTTTAGAGGAGAATTAATTAAAAATTATCTTAACTAATTTTGAATAGTAATTAAGATTTAATTAAAGTTTAATTATAAAATTTATTAGCTTAATTACTCCTTAATTACTTGAGCAATTAATCCCAAATTTTATTGGTTAATTTAATGAGATGATCTCTGCCTCCCATGATTTTCTTGGGACTTATTGCTTAGTTAATTAGAAAAATAGACTAATTAAACCTTAACTACTCTTATAAGTTTATTAATGATTATTTAATCCCATGAGGAGTAACAAATTGGTTTATTAAGTTTATTAATCATTGTTCAATAGTAAGTGAACTAAGGAATAGGGTTGGGATCCCTTTCCCTAAGTTTATTTCACCCTTTTTAAAAATGAAATTAAATAAGATTTAACTAATTAATTAAATCACTTAATCAAATTGAAATCATAATCACATTAGACCATAATTAATTAAATCATGGGGTAGATTTTTAGGTGTTTAATAACCTAAAGGAGTATAATGAAATTATGGTTAGTCCACAAGTGTAGGAAAACCATAAGAGAAATTAATTAAGTACCTTAATCTAATTATTTATTAATCATGAGCCAATTGCACTAGATCGCTATTATTTTCTAAGATCATTGCAAGTTTATTTTCCATGCATATCATGTTGGCTCATAATTATTTAGTTAATTACTTTAAGGTGACATGCGTAAGGGTAATTAATTTATCTAATTAAAGGTTCAACTTAATTAACCCATAAAATCAACTTAATTACATTTCTTTAAATTAAATCAAATCACTAATGTTGGAATGGGTTTAAAATAACAAGTGATGACATCTCTTCTCCTCTTTAAATCAAATTAAATTCAAAACTTAATTAATAAAGAAGCTTTGGTTTGCATTAAATAATCTTATTTGACTTGATTGTCCATAGGAACTAGTTTGGTTGAATGAATGATAAGCTTATATTTGATTGTCCTCTTTTCAATCATGTTAAATTTGGTATGTCATTTGAATCCATGCATCCATCTTTTCAAAATCAAGTAAAATAAAATGGATTTCTTTTATGTAATCTTGCATGTGTTGATTTAATTTAATATAAGTATGGCTATTATCACTATTAAATACAAATGTATTTTTCAAAAGCTTATAAATGAATAATAATATGTGTTATGATGTTAGTTATAAATACATAAGAAATGAATGTGCTTATAGCTTAAGTGTATGAATGTTGGGTTCTCTTTCCTCTATTCATGTGTTGATTTATATAAAATTGAATGGTAGTGGGTATATAGTTTGGACATCCCAGGAATAAGAGGCTTTCACTAGCCCCAAGAAGGTCATTTGATTACATCACTTCCCTAGTTTAACAATGGTACGTAGCCATTTGATTTCATTCTTATGTATTTCAAAATTAGAATTTTGATAGAGATTAAATTCAAATATACAAATGATTCAATAAAAAAATATACAATCATTGCAGGGTTTTCTTTTCCCTCTTTTTTTATATACATCCATGCATGTCAAAGAAATGCAAGTATATAGTCTGGACATTCCGAGAATACGAGGCTTTAGTTAGCCCCAAAGAGGTCATTTGATTACCTCACTTCCCTAGTTTAACAAAGTCATGTACTTGCCTATATCTTTGAACATGTATATGTATATGTGATTAGTGAATGAAAATCCCATTTTACATAAAAATTGCATGCATTCATAATTGACTTGGTTGAATTAATTAGCCATGATTTGGAATGACTTCCTATGTTCATGTATACAAATTTACATATGTTTGAATGTAAATGGGTATATAGTCTAGATATCTAGAGAATTTGGGCTTTAGCTACTAAGGAGGTCATTTGACACTTAGCTAGTTTAACAAATGCCTATTTAATTTCATTCTTATGTCCTTTTGTATAAGAATTTGGATAAAGTTTTAAATTAATATATTTAAATAATTCAATTAAATAAAATATAAAATTTAAACATACACTTACATTCATCATTTAAGTGTGCTAAAATATGTTGATTGTGTAGATACACTTAAGATTGAATTATATGCATGTTACATGTGATGGAAAGGAATGATTTAATACATGTCGTTTGGTAGTAATTTAATTAAATTAATCTTAAGATGCCTTTCATTTTGAATAGGATTATTTAAAGTGAACCTAAACTTAGGATTAATTAAATCATTTAATAAGCCATTCACTAAAGATAACTATATCAAATTAATATACTTTAGAAAGTGATTTAAGGTAGGGATGAAAGACGACAATCCTCTTTTCCTCTCTTTATAACACTTAGCTACTAAATGTAATCAAATGAAATAAAAGAAAACACAAATTAAAATTCTCAAATCAATTAAACTACTTCAAATGAAATCAACCTTTCATGTTAAATTGAATCCTTCTACACTTAGAAAATACAACACGAATGCCTAACAAGACTTACCACACAAAGATGCCTTTGAAGCAAGCACCATCCAAATCAAAGAAGGAACCAAATCAGAAATGGAGATACAAAAAAGAAGACCCCCATACCATTTAATATAATTATAATTATTCTTTCATATTTTCAGTATGTAGAGCTGGCTACCCATCTTTTCTCTCTTGGGTTGTACATGCATCTAACCCAGACTGACCTTTTATTCTTTTACCATAGTTTATATAATTGTTTAATTTTATGTTTACATTGTGCATTAGGATGGAAAGATTTTCATAGTTTCTTAAATGATTAATACTTTAATGTGAGGCTTGGTTATGATTAGGCTCTTAGGATAAAAATAACTTTTCTACCCAACTAATCACTCATAATTAAATTTTAAACAAATCATAACCTCATCATAAAGCCTAAAACATAAGTAAGATAATTAAAAGATTTAGCAACCCCTTAGCTATATGGTTGTATGTTTCACATCATGCATGCATATTCTTTCTCTATTGAACATGAAAGATCTCCATCCTTGCTCGATAAATGAATTCTTGACCTACAACTTCTCCTATGGGATCCTCAGAGTCAGTCAACTCCAATTCAATCTCAAGAGGTGAACTTGATTGATCCAGAGAAGGATGGTCTGACTTTGAATAAGAAAGGAAAGGATTGAAACTACTAGAGCTATTATTTTTATTTAGGCTTGGATCGGTTTCAATAGGAATAAAATCAAGAGTATCAGAAGTAGACAATATATAAGTAGAATCAACTTTCTTCATTAATTTCTTTTTAGGTGGAGGTACATGATAAAAATAAAGTAAAGTAAGTGGAGTATAGGATTTAGTGCCCTTATCTACAGATACAATGATCCTGCCAGTAGAAAAGGAGCTTGCTGAAGAGGTGGTAGCTGCAACGGTGGAGAGAGTACTAGACTTGGACGGTGGCTGCGCTACTGGACTATCCCAGGCAAGTATGGTGAGCTACTACTGTTGTGGGTTATCACCCTCCCCGAGTTGTCTTTTGCAACTAGTAAACCTTCCTTAATGTTAGAGCTTTGATCTAATTTAGGCCCCTACAAGTAAAGCTTCTTGATCTTAGAAATGATCTTCTTAGAGGTTTAGGATAGGGAGATATTGTAACATTCTTTGGTCTTAAGAGGATCGCAAGTATCCCTAAGGATTACTCTAAAAGAATTGGATGGTTGTTTTAATAACTATTCCTTAGGGATAACTATGCCTCCCAACTTCTAACTATGCTCAAGATAGTCCTTAAAAGTAATACAATCTTCTAAGACATGGCCTAACATGCGGTGGTAGGGTCAATAGCTAGGATCATCGCTCTTGCCCAATTCCTTTAGCCTTTTAAGCTCCGGTAATTAAAAGTCAAGTTTTTTTTAGAGATTCTTAAAGATTTTCCTAACTACCTCCCTCTTGAATGAATTTGACTTATTCAATATATCGATAAGAGTAGGTGAAAAGTAGCTACCTAGCGATGAATATGAATACCGCTGCTGGGTAGGCTGTTGAGGTGGTGGAAATGATCGTTGTGGCGGCTACAGTGGTTGGCATGATGGCTGAGGTGGTGGAAGAAGAGGCGGCAAAGGAGGCTATTGAGCTCATAGTCTCTCATACTGAACTCTGGCTGGCTACTTCCCTCTGTCCACTAAGACAACTGTCCCTGGCTTCTTCTCAAACATGTTTTACAGCTTGGGCCTAGATGATTGGTTGGGAAAGGGCAACTGTTTGGCTTCCTCTTGTAGGATAGCCGCCTTGTTGATTAATTTCTTGAATGTTTTGATGGTAAAGTCCTTAAGCATTAAGGCGACTAGCAATGAATATTTTTGAGATGAATCTCAATGGCATGCTATTCGGATAGGTGTGGTTGGCATTTCATGCTCAAGTTGCGCCACCTGAGAATGTAATCAATAAGGGACTCGTTGAGTTTCTATTTCTCTATAATGAGGTCACCTATAGTCACCCTCTGTTGAGCTCCAGCAAACCTCTTTATTAAGAGGTGCTCCAACTCAGCAAAAGTCTTCACCGAACCATTGTGCAGTTCGACGTACCAATCAAATGCAACACCTGACAGACTTCTACCAACAAGGCGGAAGAGGAGTGCGTTGCTACCACCGATGTTGTAACAGTCGACTCTAAAGTGTGCAATGTGTTATTGTGGGTTCCCACATTCATCAAAGATCTTGAAGCATGGTGGCATGAAACCCTAAATAAAATAAAAACTAAATAAAAACCTAAACCTAAAAAATAAAGCTAAAAATAAAATATAAAAGTAAATAAAAAAATAAAACTTAAACCCTAAACTATAAAAAAAAACCTAAAACTAAAATAAACAAAATAAAATAAACATAAACCTAAACTAAAATTAACTAAACTAAAATAAATAAAACCTAAACCTAAACCTAAAATAAACTAAACCTAAACCCTAAACTAAATAAAATATAATAAACTAAAAATGAACCAAAACCTAAACTAAAAAAAAACTAAAAATAATCCTAAAATAATTACCTAAAACCTAAACGTATAAAAATAAAATGAAATCCTATACCTAAACCTAAAAATAAAAAATAAAACCTAAACATAAAAAAGAAAATAAAAATAAAACTAAACAAAAAAATAAACATAAACTTAAACCTAAACTAAAAAAATAAACTAAAATTAAAATCTTGAACTCAAATAAATAAACTTAAAATAAATAAACTAAACTAAATAAATATAAAAAATAAACCTAAATAAAAATAAAATAAACTAAAATAAATAAAAAATAAACCTAAACCTACTGGTTTACTTAATTTCAAAGAAAAACCCATAAACCTTAATCCTTAAACCCTAAACCATAAATCCTAAACACTAAACCCTAAAAACCATAAACTATCACTGAGCCCTAGGCACCTAAACCCACTGAGCCCTAAACCCTAAACCCTAAAAGGCATGGGAGCCCTAATCTGGCTAAACCTAAACCTACCTAAACCTAGGCCATGACCCTAAACCCCCAAACCTACTGGGCCACTCTAAACACCTAAACATTAAACCACTGCACTAAAAAAACCTAAAGGCATAAACCTACAGCTAACTCTAACCCTAAATTAACCCACCTAAACTCTAAAACCCAAACCCTAAAACAGGTACCCTAAAGCTGACAATGAACCACTAAACCAAACTAATAAAATAAAAAAATAAACTATGTAAACTAAACAAACCTAAACCTATCGGTTTACTTAATTTTGTTTTTTTAAAAAGACCCTAAACCCTAAATCCTAAAGCTTAAACCCTAAACCCTATACTCTTAAATAAACCCTAAACCCTAAACTTACAACACTAAACCTACAACCTTAAACCCTAAAATCCTAAACCGTAACCCTAAACCCTAAACCAAATACCTCAAACCCTAAACCTAGACCTAAAGTAACAAAATAAATTAAAAAAATAAAACCCTAAAACCTAATAAATCTAAACCTAAGCCTAAACCCTAAGAATTGAAAGAACCTTGATGACAGGAACATCACCGTCAAGCAGGCTCAGTCTAGATCTGGCATTGGAGGTGAAAGAAGAAGTGGCGATTATCACAGTGGTGGTAAGGGGTCTGGAGGTGCTGGTGGATATGGAGGTGGTGGTCGTAATAGTGGTGGTTATGGAGGCAAGAGGAGTGACGGAGGTTATAGCTGTGGTGGTGGTAGAGGGAGAGATCAGGGATATGATGGTGGATCCCGCTACTCGAGAGGCCAAGATGGTTTTGATGGGAATAGGAGAAACTGAAGAATGGTCAATCAATTCTGCTACTTATGGAATGATGTCTTTATAGTAGAGATGGTTCTAATTATCTATGGTTTTTGATTTGCACTATGCATGCTCATTTTCGATCTATGTCGTCGCTTGTGTCTTACAAAACTTGGTGTGTTACTTGGTTGATGAATTCGAAAGGAAGAAATGTTGAATCTGAAATTGTTCTCTGTTAAAAAAAAACAAAAACTCTAAACCCTAAACTAAAACCTAAACCATAAACCTAAATTCTAAACCCAAAACCCAAAACCTTAAATCCTAAACCCTAAACATTAATAAAAAACCCTAAACCCTAAACCTACAACCCTAAACCCTAAAACCCTAAACCCTAAACCCTAAACCCAAAAACCCTAAACCCTAAACCCTAAACACAAAACCCTAAATGCTAATCCCTAAACCCTAAAAACCTAAAAACCAAAACCTAAGCTAAATAAAACCTAAAAATAAAATAAATAAATAAAACTTAAACCTAAATAAAATAAATATAATATAATAAAATAAAAACCTAAACTAAAACCTGTACCTAAACATAAACCTAAACCTAAAATAAATAAAATAAAAAATAAAAACTAAACTAAAATAAAATGAATAAAACCTAAACTCAAAAACCTAAATATAAAACATAAATAAAATAAAACTAAACGAAAAATAAAAAAAATAAAATAAAATTAAAATAAAATGAAAATGAAAAAAATTAAAACCTAAAAAATAAACCTAAAAAAAATACCAAAAAATAAATAAAAAAATAAAAAAATAAACTAAACTAAAAAGAACCTAAACCTAAAATAAACAACATAAAATAAACCTAAGCCTAAACTAAAATAAATAAACCTAAACCTAAACTTAAAATAAACTAAACCTAAACCTTAAATTAAATAAAATAAAATAAACTAACAATAAACCTATACCTAAACTAAGAAGTAAAACCAAAAAATAAAAAATAAAACCTAATCCTAAAAAATAAAATAAAACTACACTAAAAGATAAACATAAACCTAAAAATAAACTAAAATAAAAAATCTAAACTAAAAAAAAATAAACCTAAAATAAATTAAATAAAAATAAAATTAAACCTAAATAAAAATAAAAAATAAAATAAACAAAAATAAACAAACTAATTCAACTAAATAAACTAGAAAACCTAAACCTATCAGTTTACTTAATTAAAAAAATAGCTAACCCACCCTACTCTAAATCCTCCACACCTAAAACCATACCATATAATCCTGATCCCTAAACCTAAACTACTACCCTCTCACTACTAAACCAGGTTCAAAATCCCCAGGCCCTACTCTACCACAGGCCACTGACCTTTCTGCTCCAAACTCTATAAACCTGACCCAAATATCCTGGGCCCAACTATCCTAAACTCCACTAAACTGGGCTCTAAAAAAACTGGGCCACTGACTGGCCCCTGACTCCAACTCTTGTCACTGCCACACATTAAACCCTGGGCCTAAAACTGAGCCCTAAACTCTCTAAACTTAACCAAAACATAAACCAAAATAAAATAAATAAAAAAATAAAGCCTAAAAAAAGAAAAAAAAACTAAATAAAATAAAATAAATTAAACAAAACAAAATAAAACTAAACCTAAACTAAAATAAACTAAATTAAAATAAATAAAACCTAAAGCTAAACCTAAAATAAACAAAACCTAAACTAAAAATAAACCTAAACTTAAACTAAAAAAATAAAACCTGAAAATAAACCTAAAATAAAAATCTAAAACCTAAGCCAGAAACCCTAAACCCTAAAAAGTTAAAAACCTAAACCTAAACTAAATAAAACCTAAAAATAAAATAAATAAATAAACCTAAACCATAAAAAAAAATGAAAAAATATAATAAAATAAAAAATAAATTACAACTAAACTTAAACCTAAAGCTAAAAAGGAAATAAAATAAAAAATCAAAACTATAATAAAATAAAATAAATAAAAATCTAAATGAAACTAAAAAATAAAAAAAACTAAACAAAATAAAAACTAAACCTAAAATAAAAATAAAATAAAACTAAAATAAAATAAAATTAAACTAAATATAAACCTAAACCTAAAAAATAAACCTAAAAATAAATAAAAAATAAAACTTAAACCTAAAATAAAAATAAAATAAACCTAAACTAAGATAAACTAAACTAAAATAAATAAAACCTAACCTTAAACTTAGAATAAACTAAACCTAAACCTAAACCTAAACTAAATAAAATAAAATAAACTAAAAATAAACCTAAACTCAAACAAAAAAATAATAAGTAAAAATAAACCTAAAATAAAAACCTAAAACCTAAACTTTAAAAAAATTAAAACCTAAACTTGAACCTAAAAATAAAAAATAAAACATAAACCTAAAAAATATAAGATAAAAAATTAAACTAAAAAAAATCTAAACCTAAACCTAAACTTAAAAAATAAACTAAAATAAATAAACTTAAAAATAATGAACAAAACTAAATAAAAGTAAAAAATAAAATAAACTAAAATAAATAAAAAATAAACTAAATACACTAAATAAACCTAAACCTACGAGTTTACTTAAATTAATAAAAAATAAGGAAATAAAAACAAATAAAAAAACCCTAAATTCTAAACCTACAACCCTATACCCTAAAGGCTAAACCCTCAAACCCTAAATCCTAAACCCTAAACCCTAAACCTTAAACATAAAACCCTAAACCAAAACAAACATAACTAGGCACCTTAAACCTAAAACTAGAAACCCAAAACCTAAAACCCTAAACCCAAAACCCTAAAAATATAGAAACCTAAACATAAACTAAATAAAACCAAATAATAAAATAAATAAAAAACCTAAAAAAATAAAATAAAACAAAATAAAAGCATAATTTAAAAGCTAAACCTAAACTTAAACCCAAACCTAAACCTAAAAAGAAATGAAAATAAAAAATAAAAACTAAAGTAAACTAAAATAAATAAAAATTTAAACTAAACTAAGAAAATAAAAAACCTAAATAAAATAAAAACTAAATCAAAAATAAAAATAAATTAAACCTAAAATAAAATAAAATAAAAACTAAATAAAAACCTAAACTTAAAAAATAAACCTAGAAATAAATAAATAAATAAAACCTGAACTTAAAATAAAAATAAAGAAAACCTAATCCTAAACTAAAAGAAACTAAACTAAAATAAATAAAACCTAAACGTAAACCTAAAATAAGCTAAACCAAAACTATATAAAATAAACTAAAATAAAATAAAATAAACTAAAAATAAATCTAAACATAAAGTAAAAAATAAAACCTAAAAGTAAACCTAAAATATAAACTTAAAAAAATAAAATAAAAACCTAAACTTAAACCTAAAAATAAAAAATAATAACCAAACATAAAAAATAAAATAAAAATAAAGCTAAACTAAAAATAAACTTAAACCTAAACCTAAACCTATAAAATAAACTAAAATAAAAAACCTAAACTAAAATAAATAAATCTAAAATAAATAAACTAAACTAAATAAAAATAAAAATAAAAAATAAAATAAACCAAAATAAAGGAAAAATAAACTAAATAAACCTAAACCTACCAATTTACTTAATTTAAAAAAATAAAAGAAATTAAAGAATTAATAATAACAAACCATAACCCTAAAACCTAATCCTTATAACTAACCCTAAACCCTAAACTCTAAACCCCTAAACCTACAACCCTAAACCCTAAATCCTAAACCCTAAACCCTAAACCTTAAACCCTAAACCTTAAACCCTAAACCCTAAATCTTAAACTCACCACCAGATCATGACCCTAAACCCTAACTGTAGAGCCCTAAATCCAGACCTCAACCTAACCCTAAAGGCCCAACCCTAAACCCTAAAAAAACCAAACCTAAAATAAATAACATAAAAAATAAAATAAATAAAACCTAAACCTAAACAAAATAAAATAAATAAAACCACAACAACCTAAACTAAACCTAAACCTAAACCTAAAAAATAAAAAAAAAAAATAATTAAAACTAAAAACTAAACTAAAATAAAATAAATAAAACCCAAAACAATACTAAAAAATAAAATAAACCTAAAACTAAAAAACCTAAATATAATAAAAATTAAACGAAAAAAATAAAATAAAATAAAAATTGAATAAAAACCTAAACCTAAAAATATACCTTAAAATAAAACCTAAAAATAAATAAAAAATAAAACCTAAATAATAAATTAAAAAAAACATAAAACTAAATTAAACAAAATAAAATAAACCTAAACCTAAACTAAAATAAACTCAAATAAAATAAATAAAACCTAAACCAAAAATAAACAAAACCCAAACCCTAAACTTTATAAAATAAAATAAACTAAAAATAAACCTAAACCTAAACTAAAAAATAATACTTAAAAATAGTCCTAAAATAAAAAGGTAAAATCTAAACATAAAAAATAAGATAAAAACCTAAACCTAAACCTAAAAATAAAAAAATAAAACCTAAACCTAAAAAATAAAAATACAAAAACTAAACTAAAAAATAAAACTATACTTAAACCTAAACCTAAAAAATAAACTAAAATAAATAAACTAAATTAAATTAAAAATAAAAATAAGCCTAAATAAAAAAATTAACCAAATAAACCTAAACCTACCACTTTACTTAGTTAAAAAAATAATAAAAAATAAAATAAAATTAAAAACCAAACTACCTAAACCTAATAAACCACAAATCTGACCCTAAATCTACCCTAAACCACTAAACCCTAACCCCAAACCCCAAACAAACCACAATCCCTGATCCTACCCTAAAAAAAAGCCTAAAACATAAAACTTAACCCTAAATTAAATAAAACCTAAAAATAAACTAAATAAAAAGCCTAAAACAAAATAAAATTTTAAAAAAACATAAACTAAAACTTAAACCTAAACCTAAACCTAAATAGAAAATAAAATAAAATAGATAAAAACCTAAACTAAAATAAAAAATAAAAAATCTAAATAAAATAAAATCTAAACCTAAATTAAAAATAAAATAAATCTAAAATATAATAATATAAAATAAAAACTAAATAAAAACCTAAACTTAAATAATAAACCAAAAAATAAACCCTAAACCCTAAACTAAAAAAATAAAACCTAAACATAAGCTAAATATAAAATAAATTAGGTTTTAGGTTAGATTTTTTACTTTATTTTATTTTTAATTTATTTTAAATAGGTTTAGGTTTTTTTGTTAAATTTATTTTTAGGTTTTATTTTGTTCAGGTTTATATTTTTAGGATTTTAGGGTGTACGATTTAGGGTTTAAGGTTTATGGTTTTAGGGTTTAGGGTTAGGATTTAGGGTTTAGGGTTTAGGGTTTGTTTGTTTAGTTTGATTTAGTGAGGATTAGGGTTTAAGGTTAGGGTTTAGAATGATTTAAACTTTATGGTTTAGCTTTAATATTTAGGGTTTTAGGGTTTTATGGTTTTGATTTAGGTTTTAGGTTTTGGCTAGTCAGGTTTAAGGTTTGATTTAGTTTAGGGTTAGGAGTTAGGTTTAGGGGTTATATTTAATTTAAGGTTTAGGTTATAGGTTTAGGGTTTGGGGGTTAAGCCTGGGTTTAGGGTTTGGAGTTTTGAGTTTGGGTTTGGGTTTAGGGTTTAGGTTTTAGGTTTAGGATTTGGAGGTTTTAGGGTTTAGGAGGTTTAGGGTTTAGTTTATTTAGTTTGGGGTTTAGGTTTAGGTTGATTTAGCATTTTAGGTTTAGGGTTTATGGTGTAGGGTTAGTTTTAGGGTTTACGATTTAGGGTTTAGGTTTTAGGGTTTAGGGTTTTTTGTTAAATTAAGTAAACTATTAGGTTTAGGTTTATTTAGTTTATTTTAATTTTTAAATTCAATTTATTTTTTATTTTTATTTAGTTTAGTTTATTTATAGTGGGTTTATTTATTTTAGTTTTGGTTTTCTATTTTTGTTTATTTTTTAGGTTTAGGTTTTAGGTTTTAATTTTAGGTTTTATTTTTTAGTTTAGGTTTATTTTATTTAATTTAGGTTAGTTTATTTATTTAGTTTAGTTTATAGTTAGGTTTATTTTATTTTGTTTATTTTATTTTATTTTAGGTTTGTTTTTAGTTTAGGGTATAGGTTTTATTTTTTCTTTATTTTTAGGTATTTTTTAAGGTTTGTTGTTTAGGTTTAGGTTTTTTTTGTTTTTATTTTAGTTTTATTTTAAGTTTATTTTATTATTTTATTTTTTAGTTTTAATTTTATTTAATTTTTTTTATTTTTTAGTTTAGTTTAAGTTTTTTTTATTTCATTTTAGTTTAGTTTTTATTTTAATTTTATTTCTTTTTTAGGTTTAGGTTTTAGTTTATGTTTTTATTTTCTTTTATTTTTCATATTTTATTTTGGTCTATGTTTTATTTATTTATTTCTTTTTTAGGTTTAGGTTTTTTAGCTTTTAGGGTTAAGGATTTAGGGTTTTTTGTTTAGGGTTAGTATAGGGTTTAGGGTTTTGAGTTTTGGGTTTTTGGTTTTGGGTTTAGGGTTTAGATTTTAGGTTTAGGGTTTGCGTTTTTGTTTAGGGTTTAGGGTTTTTTTTAACAGAGAAGAAATTTAGATTCAATATTTCTTCTTTTCGATTTCATCAACAAAGAAGCACCCCAAGTTCTCTAAGACACAAGCGATGACATAGATAAAAAAAGAGCACCCATAGAGCAAATCAAAAACCTAGATAAGTGGAACCATCTCTACTATAAACACACAATTCCATAAGCAGCAGGTCGGATCGACCATTCTTCAGTTTCTCTAGTTCCCATCAGAACCACCCCCGCCTCTCGAGTAGTGGGATCTGCCAACATATCCCTGATCTCTCCCTCTGCTATCACCACGTTTGTAACCTCCATTGCTCCTCCGGCCTCCATAACCACCACTGCTCCGACCACCACCTCCATATCCACCAACACCTCTAGATTCCCCACCACCACTATGATAATCGCCGCCTTCACCTTCGCCTCCATCGTGAGATCTAAACTGAGCCTAGTTGACAGTAATGTTCCTGCCATCAAGGTTCTATCCATTCATAGGGTTTAGGGCTAGTTTAAAGTTTAGGGTTAGTTTAGGGTTAGTTTAGGGTTTAGGGTTTTAGGTTTTATAGTTTAGGGTTTAGAGTTTAGGGTTTAAGGTTTAGGGTTTTAGGGTTTATGGTTTAGGGTTTAAGGTTTAGGGTTTAGGGTTTAGGGTTTTAGGGTTTATGTTTTAGGGTTTAGTGTTGTAGGTTTATCATTGTAGGTTTATGGTTTAGGCTTTGGGGTTAGTTTTAGGGTTTAGGGTTTAGGGTTTATATTTTAGGATTTAGGGTTAAGGGTTTTTTTTTATCGAATCAACGTTAATTTGTTCTATTTTAATTGATGTGGAGGCACATCTGATAGAGATATGGGCTCGAGTCCGCTTGTGATCTTATATATGAACCTTCTACTAGGGAAGCAGGTTCAGGCTGTCCACCGGGGATTGGGATTTGAGTTTGATTTCATAGATTGTTTTGAGGATGTATGCACTGGGTAAAAAAGTTTGGTTGGATTTTTTTGATTTAAACTCTATTGTGGGAGTTAGTTTAATTTGACACCTCTAGGGAGGTTAGTTTTGAATTTGATTTGTTTACTTGACTTGTTTATATATGATTTAGGGCTCCACTGGGGAAAATTAGATTGGGTTTAATTTAATCTGAGTTAATGAATAGACCCTATTAGTGTGCGATAGACCCACTGAGAAGTGGCTATATTATCCTTGACCTAGCTCAGGTTTACAAATCTAAAGGGATAGTCTACCGACTGTAGTATAGAGCTAGCCAACCTAAGGGGTTTCCTTTTGATATGCAATGGGTGTTCTAGGAAGAAGGCATTGCAGACTAACATCTTCCAAAGCGAGGAACAACCGCCTGGATGACCTGTTGGATGCACAATAAATTGAACTTGACCTAGGGATATTACTAAGTAAATGCTATTGGGGACTTATGTCAACTCAAAAATAGTCAGAATTAATTCTATCTTAATTTCATGTGATTTGATATGGTTTGTTTGGTTTAGTTTGATTTCAAATTGAGGGCATATCCATTGGGGATGTGAGCTCATTCAAATTTATTAGATTTAATATATGGACCATGTCGGTGTGCGATGGACCCACTAAGAAGGAGCCATATTGGACTTGTACTATCTCAAATTTACAAATCCAAAGGGATAGTCTACTGGCCATGGGGTAGAGCTAGCCAACCTAATGGGTTGCCTTTCGGTGTGCAACGACTATGCTAGGAAGAATGCGTAGCAGACTTACATCTTCTAAAGCAAGGAATAACCGCTGGGGGTGACTGTTGGTAGCACAACAAATCGAACTCGACTTAGGGGCAACTACTGAGTGAATGTTGTTGGGGACTTATATCATCTCAAGAGTAGTCATGTAATTCCTACAACAAGTTTTGCTGACACTACCCTAAAGACAGGATGCTTGCTTGGGAAAAGGTACCGCTAGGAGTGTCCTCCTAATCCATAAGTGAATATATATTTTGTTTATATATTTGTGTGGACCCTGTTGGTTTGTGAGGGATCATACTGAGAAGGAGCTATGTCAGCTTTGACCTATCTTAGATTTACTAAACAAAGGGAGAATCTGCACATCCACGGGATGGATTCTCCAACCACAAGGGTGGTTACTAGGAAAGGGGAACTATCCAATCCGATAGTAACCCGAGTAGTGTCAAAATGGGGTCTCAAAGGATGTGATCTAAATATAGTGCCCATAGGGGAGGTGCTGCTAGGAGCGTTATCTTGAGCCCTTGAAAAGAAAGCTTATAAGTGCATGGTGGCCAACTCAAGGACAAAGCATAGCAGACTTACATCTGCCATGAGTAGTGTATCCTAAGGTGCGAGAACCAACAAACTTAAGGTATATCCATCAACATGAGTGGTGTATCCATCAGCATAGTGAGAACCAACCAACCTAAGGTTCTCGTCAGTGTGCAATGATCAATCTTAAAAGAAAGCATGTAGGCTTACAACTTTCCAAGAGGTACTGATCATCGGGATAGTCTATCATCAGCGAGACATATGCTATCTAACTTATAGCGACTACTAAGCGGGGAGCCTCAAGGAAGGACTGGACCCAAACTTGAAGTAGTCAAGAGGGAAGGAGCCGCTAGGGGACTTATCCTAAACCTTAAATATACTTGACCCAATTAGTGCACAAAGGTTAATCCAAGAATTAAGTGTAGCAAACACACATCCTCTTAAATGAAGCCAACATAAGGTTGCTTACCAGCCACGCAGTAAGCCCTACCAAACTAACAAGGCACTCATCGGTGTGTAGTGGACATGTAAGCAAGAAAAAGATAGGATACTTATATCCTCCAAAGTAAGAAGGCCACTATGGTGCACTAGGTAGCATGGCTGACTAAATGAGGAGTGTCAGGGGCATTATCTCAACTCAGAGTAGCCCGAGACAAAAGGTATGTGTTTATTTTAAATGTTGTGTCTAGTTTGTGTTTGTGTTGTGTTGATAAAGGATAAGGCATCTCTCAGGTTTCTTACACCTACCTTAAACAAATCATGGAGGATTTGCAAATAAGAATACTTTCAGCATGGAAGAGATTGAATTCAAAATGGAATTTTCATTGATGATAATTATTCTTAAACATATTTTATAATATTTCTTTAAGTAGAGCCAGTTGATTGGAAGCATTTTCCACTCTCCTTTATGATTAATAAGCTAATAAGATCCTCCTTGATAGGCCTTCTCTATGGGAAAAGGGCCTTCCCAAGTCGTTTCTGACTTGCCTCCCATCTTATAACGGGCAACAATTGATCTCATTATAACTAAATAAGCTCTCCTACTTGAAAAGCTCTAGGATAGACCAACTTGTTGTGAGTCTAAATCATTTTAGCTTTATACAACTCGAGGTTTTGGCATGCCCGCGGGCGTCTCTCCTCCAAACCTTCGAGATCTTTTAATCGCAACTTGGCATTCTACTTTATTATGATCTTGCTACCCATAAGTATCCTTAGTGATTGGTGTTGGACTTCTAATGGTAGAACAACTTTGGACCCATACACTAAGGAGAAAGGAGTAGACTGAGTTAGTTCTATATGTGGTACGGTAAGGCCACGAGGTTTCAACTAACTACTCATGCTACGATTGCTTGTTGTTGTCGAGTGTCTTCTTCATTATTTGGATGAGAGTTTTGTTGAAAGCTTCTGCTAAGCCTCGCTAGTTAATTCTAGAATATCTCTAATCTATGATGTGTCTATAGGTAAAGTTGTTGATCCTAGTGTTCTTGAATGTAGTACCATTATCAGATATAATTCATCGAGGTAGTCTAAACCTATATTCGATATGGTTCCTAAAAAACTAGAGCACATGCTGAGTTGTGACCTCTCTGAGCAGAATCATCTTTGCCCATTTGGAAAAGTAGTCAATACCAGCTAAGATGAGCCAATGACCCTTGGAATAAGGAGCATCAATTGGACCCACTATGTCGGTAGCCCAACACTAAAATGGCCATGAGGCCAATATAGGATGTAGAATGTTGGTTGGTCGGTGTAGGACCACATCGTGTATTTGACATTGGAGGCATCGCCTAGCTGTATCCATGCAATCTTTGATCATCGACAGACAGTAGTATCTTAGTCTCTTGATCTTGGCTTTCATCTTCGGACCGGATTGGATGGCACCATATAATCCTGAGTGTTCCTTGGTCATGATCTGATAGGCTTCATGCTTGTCTATCAACGTAACCACATATGATCAAAAGACTGACAGTACAAGACACCATCCACAAGAGCATTGGAAAGTTCTCTCTACTTCATCTTATGGGCTTGAGACTTCTCTTGAGGTAGTTTTCCTTTATTTAGGTAATCCATGATTGGTAGCCTCCAATCTAACTCCTCATCCTTCTTTAAAATTGTAACCTCTCCTTCAAGAGAGTACTTTTTTGATGAGTTCAATATCAATAAGGGATAAGACTTGTCTATTTTGGATCTTTATTGATATGGACTCATCCTCTGAACATCTCAACTCCTTGGCAAGCTTGGATAAAGCATATGCTACAGCGTTCTCTCCTCCAGGAATCTTATAAATTGGTAACCTCTAGGCTTTGGGCCAACAACTCCATGGTTTACTTATGGTAGTGATGGAGCTTAGGCTTTATAACCTTATAGGACCTAGCAATTTGGTTGATAACTAGCTAAGAATCCCCAAAGATATTGATGTTCTAGGTGCTTAGAGTAATGGCTAACTCCAGACCCGCAATCAGAGCCTCATATTTGGCTTCATTGTTAGTCCAATGATTAGACAGATGATATGAGAATCTCATCAGATTGCGGTCCAAAGTTAAGAGAATTATTCCTACACGTGCCTTTCCTGGAATAGTAGATTGCAATTCTTCTCTTCTTTGAGAGGAAGCCGCACCATCAAAGTACATCTCATAGTGGTGAATGCTAGTATCTCCTAAGTTCATTATTTTTTCATCGGGGAGATCATCATTAAGTGGAGAGTCAGTAGGAAGTGGGTGTGCTGCTAAGAAATCTGTAATGCTTGTCCTTTCACCACACCAAGGGGGATGAAGATAATGTCAAACTATGAGAGGATCATGGACCATCGTGCCAACTGTTTGGATTGCATCAGCCATGTCATGAGATACTGTAGTGGATTGATCCAAGAGATTAAGTTCACCTTATAATGACGCATGTATTATTATAGCTTTTAGGATGCAAAGATTAAAGCTAGGCAATGATTCTCAATTGGTGGATAATTAGCCTCAGTAGGAATTAGATGACAGCTGAGATAGTAGAGTGCATTTTCCTTGTCTTCATCATTAGCTTGAGCCAACAAAGAACCAAGGGTGTCGTCTAACACAACAGTGTAAAGTATGAGCTGCTTGACCGTGATTGGGGCTGCTAGAACTAGTGGCATCATTAGGTAATTCTTGATGTATTTGAAGGCATGCTCACACTTATCATCCCACTTAAACTTGGAAACCTTTTTGACAAGTGCTGAGAATGGCTGACAACTTCCTGATATGTTGGATATAAAGAATCTTAGATCTCCAACTATCCTTGGAATGATCTGAGTTGAGTTAAACTTTTAGGGGTTGGAATTTCTAATATCGCCTTGATCTTCTTCTGATCGAATTTGATTCCCTAGTGTCGGACAACAAACCTAAGGAATTTCCCTAAAGATACTCTGAATGCATACTTCAGGGGGTTCATTTTGAAGTTAAATTATCTAAACTATTTGAAAACTACTCTCAAGTCAAAGAGATGGTCTTCCTTTTCTCTACTTTTGACCATGAGATCATTGACATAGCACAAATTTGATGATGAATGAGTTTGTCGAAGATTCAAATCATAACCCATTAGTATGTAGCATCACCATTTTTAAGGCTGATAGGCATTACCTTTTAACAATAGATTCTGATCGGGGGTCCTAAAAGTAGTATTTCTTTCATCTTCAAGGGCCATCTTTTATTTTTTTATATCCAGATGAGCCATCCATGAATGGGAAGACTGCATGAGATGAGGCAATGTCCACCATCAGCTTTGAGATTGGTAATGGAAATTCATATTTTGGACATGCCTTTTTTAAATCCCTAAAATCAACGCTTATGTAAACTTGGCCATTTTTTTCTTAACTGGGATGATGCTGCTTAACCAGGTCGGGTATTTTTCTTCCCGGATGAAGCTCGCATCGATCAATTTCTTGACTTCATAAATGACCTATTTTTCTATGTCTAATCACACGCATCTAGGAGCTTGTTTGATAGGGTTAGCAGTAGGCTCTATTACTAGTTTATGGACTGCTACATTAGAAGCCAATCCAGGCATCTCTTCATAACTCCATGTAAAATAGTCCTTAAACTCATTAAATAGCCTAACTAAGTCATTGGTTTCAATTTCATTCAACAAATAACTGATGTTTGTCAAGCCTAGATCTTCTTCAGTTCCTAAGTTGATTTCTTTGAGCTAATCGATGGTTGACTTGATCTGTTCTTCGAACTCTAGCGGTGCATCTTTGACTTCAAAATCACCTGGATCATCTGAAGTTTCTAAGCATAGCTCCTCATATGAGTTAATGTGATTTGAAAAGAACTTATCAGATTCCAAATGATTGGTGATGACTAAGCAGTAATCATCATCATCGACTGGACCCTTTATATTGAATCCTAGTCCCAGTCTTGATTGAGAGCTTTTGCATTTGTTCCTCCATATTCTTTTGAAGTAATCTGACCTACACTTTGACCAAGTATGAGGGATTAACCCTTTCTCTGCTAAATTATGAACATAAGGAAAGTACCAATCAGAAGATAATTCTATTAAATCTTTATATGAATCATCCTCAAGTTCTACATTAATTTCTTGACTTGTGGATCATGCTCCCAGAAAGAACCTCTGAGTCTTCACACGTAATGACTTGGGACTTAACTACCAAAACCCTAGCTTTTGAGAGGAAAGTGCTAAAGGTTCAACCCGATGCCTAACTATTTCATATATAGACTTGGATACACATATGGTTTGCTTTGGAGCCCAGTCTTCATCGCTATATGGCTCAAGTGTCACCTCTAAGGGAATATACTACTGAGAAGAGCTGACTGGTGTGCTAACCATATAAGACTCATCCTATGGTAGCTGGGACATATCTTCTATTGGGTGGCCAATAAGGAGGTTTTCCACCCCTAGGATTGCCTCTTAACTAGCCTCTTCCTCTACCTGGTGGAGGTCAGGTTGTCCTGCCTATATGCTCGAATTAAGTAATGAACCGTGGGTGGAATCTAATGTTAGGATCCACTTCCTCCTCCAAGTCTATTTTCTTTCCCTTTTATTTTCTTTTTCATTTTCTCTTTTCTATTTTTTTTCTTTTTCTCTTTCCTTTTCTTTTTCGTTTTCTTTTTCTTTGATTTTTAAACTTTGGCCAAGTTCACAAGAATAGACTTGTTGATTTTGAGGGAAGTAGTAAGTGCATCCTCATATATCAATTCATGAACCTCATGGTTTTGAGATCTACTATGACATAGTAGATGATCCCACCTCTCACAAACTTCATACAGTAATGTAGAGAGGATGGAACTATATTGTTCTCATGTATCCATGGTCTCCCAAGCAAAGCGTTGAAAGATGTATCTGAGTCTATAATGTGAAACTTGGCTTCAGTTTTCCAATCATCTATCTCCAAAGGAAACACTTAAGGCCTGTTGACCTCACTTTTGGAGTGTGGATTCAATCTTCCCATCTTAGAAATAGAAGTCTTCTAGACACTAAGACCTCCCTAGCCATAAGAAACTTCTAATAATTAGTTTACACTTAACCTAAGCCCAAAGACATAGAAAGTGTTAACCATAGGATTAGGGTATGACTTAAGGATTAGGGTAATCCACCTACCCTATAACCCAAATCCAATCCATGTTCACCTTCTCAAACCAAACCTCAAGTTCAATTCAAACATCAAATTTAAATCCAAATCCAAATCCAAATTCCAAAACCAAATGATTGAATCCCATGATCAAATTCAAACTTGAAACCCTCCCTAAGGATATGGCCAATTGATCTATTTGAGCCAAGTTCTAATCCTACCCAAATTGTATTGAACCAAGCCCATCGAAACCTCCCATCATGACTGTTAATCACCCTAGGTTGATCAATTGTCATAAATTTGGTCAAACCAAGTCAACTCTGAAACCCATATGAACCCAAACTAGCCAAATTGCAACCTAAGCCAAATCCCTTGAAACCAATGATTCATACCAAATAAAAATCAATATTTGAATATGACTTGACCTTTAATTGAGTCAAACCAAATCCAATTAGCCCTCTTGACCCAACTTGATCCAAATTGACCTAAAATACAAAATTAGGTCAAATCAAATTATAAACCGAATTGATTACAACTAATGGATCAAGCTCATTCCAAATTGATTATTGATCTTGACCAAAGCCATGATTGGACCTAATTCACCTATGTAGCCCAAATTGACCAAAAGGTTCAAGTTGGCCTATATCAAAACCAAATCCAAATTAATTGAAACCAAAGCCTACAATCATATTCAATTGGTGAACTAAACCCAAACCAACACCCAACTCAAGCCAATTTGGCCAATTTGGTCAATTTGGTCAAAATTTTCAACTTAACCCATTTGACTTAAATGAATTCAAATGAGCCAAAATCAAATCTTAGCTAAATTAAACCAAAACAATTGATCAAAAACATCCCAAATGATCATTTGAACCTGACCTAAACCTTGGTTTGACCTAATTTAATAAATTGGTCAACTTGACCCAACCTAACCCAATTTGCCCTAAATGAGTCAAATTGAGCCAAACCTAACCAAATTAATGCCAATTGACTTGAAATTTGGGCTAACCCACTTTTGGCTAATTTTAAATCTACGCAAATCAAATCCAATGCCAAATGATCATTCTTACCTTGGGTTAAGGGCATCACAAGAGACAAATCACCAATGTAAGTGGTCATTTCCATTCCTTGGCCATTATGTACTCTCCCAATGGTCCACCTAGGCACCTAGGACATTGCCCAACCTTACCCAAGGGGTGGTTGGGTCAGCCATGACCCATGGGAGGTGAAATCACCTCACCCTCCCCATTGAAGCATTTGAAACCAATAGGACACCCATGATTCCTCCTTGGCAAGCACCTCCACACCTTCAACCAACCAAGCCAAGCCAACTCACCTCCTCCCTACCACCCATGACTCTCTGAGATGGTCAGATGACCATTAGAAGTCAAACATGATCCCACCATTATATCAAGATGAAGGGGGTATACACCCCCTCATTTCCACTCAAACAGACATAAAAATCATTCCTTAGAGCCCTAGCTACCCAAGATGAGTTGCTAGAGCCATTTCATATGCTCCCAAGCTCATTCCTCTATCAAAAAATGCCATTCCTGTCCATCCCAAAATAGGACACTCCCATTTCTAACCTAACTTCCCCATTTCTCCATCAAACTCAAATTAACTTTGCACGCACCTTCCCTAGGACTTTTCAAGTAAGAAGGAATCATCTCCCAAGCTTCTTGAGCACCGGAGGTGGGACTTCGATCAAAGCTAAGCTCCAAACCATCAATTTATGGCCTTTTGAGTGAATGTCAAGGAATTGATCCAATTATTGCTCAACAGGGCTTCGCCTCCACTAGATAAAGCTTCCTCAATCATTCGAGCCATCGGTCTTGAGCTCCGATGAGGTATGCTTCCAAAACTGATCCTTAGGCAAAAATGGGTTGGAGGTGTTTCAAGAAAACTTTCATCTCGTGTGATATTGACCGTTGGATCCCCTCTGCTCGATGTCATGAATCTGTGGGATCTTTTTGGATTTGATCTGAGCTCAGGTAAGCTCAGATCAAGTGAGTAATGGCAAACATACTCCATTCTCCCTCACTCACGTGATGTCAGATCACGCACTATCTGTTTCGCGTGATCAGAATGGATGGTCGTGATTAGATCAACTAGATCAATCTGATTTAATCCTATTAAGTTGTGATCAGATAGTGGAAGAGATATCATGTCGTGTCAGATAAGTTTTAAGTAACCATTCCCTCGGTACAACGTGGAAAGCATGTTACGTCAACATGCCATGTGGCGTCAATAGGATTCAGCTTTAATTAGGCTTAATTAATCATTTTTAATGGCTGAAACATCTAAAAATCATAAAAAATCATAGAGAAATAAAAAATGCAAATAAATACTTATTGTGAAGGTATTTCAAAGGAGAATTAATTAAAAGTGATCTTAACTAATTTTGAATAGTAATTAAGGTTTAATTGCAAAATTAATTAGCTTAATCTCTTCTTAATTACTTGAGAAATTAATCCCAAATTTTGTGGGTTAATTTAATGGGATGACCTCTACTTCTCCAATGATTTTCGTAGGATTTATTGCACACTTAATTAGGAAAATTGACTAATTAAACCTTAACTACTCTTTTAAGTGAATTAATGATTTATTAATCCCATGAATAGTAATAAATTGGTTAATTAAGTTTATTAATCATTGTTCATCAATAAGTGAACTAAGGAATGGGGTTGGGACCCCTTTCCGTAAGTTCATTTCACCCTTTTCTAAAATAAAATTAATTAAGATTTAACTAATTAATTAAATCACTTAATTAAATCGAAATCATAATCACATCATACCTTAATTAATTAAATCATGGGGTAGATCTTTAGGTGTTTAATAACCTAAAGGAGTTTAATGAAATTATGGTTAGTCCACATGTGTGGGAAAATCATAAGTCTAATTAATTAAGTCCCTTAATCTAATTAATTATTAATTTCCTAGGATCATTGCAAGTGTATTTTCCATGCATATCATGTTGGCTCATAATTATTTAGTTAATTACGTTAAGGTGACATAGGTAAGGGAATTTAAGACATTTAATTAAAGGTTCAACTTAATTAACCCATAAAATTAACTTAATTACATTTCATTAAATTAAATCAAATCAAATCACTAATGTGGGAATGGGTTTAAAATAGCAAGTGATGGTTCTCTTCACCTATTCAAATCAAATGAAATCCAAAACTTAATTAATAAACAAGCTTTAGTTTGCTTTAAATAATCTTAATTGATTTGATTATCCTTAAGAACTAGTTTGGTTGAATGAATCACATGCTTATATTTGATTGTCCTCTATCCAATCATGTTAAATTTGGTATGTCGTTTGAATTCATGCATCCATCTTTTCAAAATCAAGTAAAATAAAATGGATTTCTTTTATGTAAGCATGCATGTGTTGATTTAATTTAATATATGTGTTGCTATTATCACTATTAAATCTAAATGTATTTTCCAGAAGCTTATAAATGAATAATAATATTTGTTGTGATGCTAATTATAAATACATAAGGAATGCATGTTCTTATAGATTAAGTGTATGAATGTTGAATTCTCTTTCCTCTATTATTGTGTTGATTTATATAAGATTGAATGGTAATGGGTATATAGTCTAGACATCTCGGAACACGAGGCTTTAGCTAGTCCTAAGGAGGTCATTTGATTACCTCACTTCCTAGTTTAACAACAGCACGTACCCATTTGATTTTATTCTTATGCATTTCAACATTAGAAACTAGATAGAGCTTTAAAGCAAATATATAAATGATTTAATAAAAAAAAAATATAATCATTCATTTTTTTCTTTCCCTCATTTATGTATACAACCATGTGTGTCCAAGAAAAGCAAGTATATAGTCAGGACATCCCGAGAATATGAGGCTTTAGTTAGCTCCAAGGAGGCATTTCCTACTTATTTCATTTGGATTTCAAGAAAAAGTCTTCTTCTTGAACTTTCCCAATTGATTTTCAGAATACAACCAATCCTTTGATAGTCTAACCTTGAAATTTTTAGAGATGATAATTGTCTACTTTAATCGTGAGTATTATTAGGAAATTTCATTTCCTAAGATGTAATTAATTATGGAGGCTTGCCTCCATAGAGAACTTAAGAACCTGGTTTAATATAAACCCTGCTTTATTCATTCATGTAAAGTAGGGGAAAAATCTAGTACATTCAAAGACCTATCTTGCCTTAGGAGTCCTTACGTGATTAGGTCTATTGTAAATCTTCGAGATAGTACATCATACTGCAATGTTATAGTCAATCACCTCAAAAAGTACCCCCCCCCTCATACATCCAAAAATAATAAACACCACATTGCCCTCTCACCTTGTTCATTGAATCCTCTCAACATCATTATTTCTTTTTGGAGTGTGGAGATGTCGATCCTCAAGCAGGCAAGGGTTCTTAGACTCATAATGTTGAGTGATACACATGGGTCAACCAAAACTATGGATAGCCTGTATCTTCCAACATCCATTGTAATGTAAAGAGGCTATTGTGCTCAGTCGTCCCTAGGAGTAAGTCTTCATCGCTCAATGTAACTCCTAAGATGTCCATCGAGTGGCATGCCTCCTCTTTATTAGCAGTTAGCTGAGCTAAGCATATCTCTAGATCAAGTAAGGCCTTAATTAGAGATTCCCTCATCTCTTTGGATAAGACAAGGGCATCATATATGCTTAACTTAGCTAGAAACTTTCTAAGGTGAACTAGGACATAGAATCAACTCTAGCTTAGTCCTCCACAAGAATATTCATGGGTGGAGCATTCTATGGATGGGCTATCTGCTCACTAGAACTAATAACTTGCTTAACCTTATCCTGAGGTGCTATCCTAGGAGGTAGAACTTTGCCACTATGTAGGTTGATTTCACTGACTTCGTGGAATGATGAGCTTGTGGAAAGTTCTACCTTCTCATTGGGCATACCTACATTTTCTCCTATGGGATCCTCAGAGTCAGTTGACTCCAAGTCAATCTCAAGAGGTGAACCTGATTGATTCAGATAAGGATAGTTCGATTCTGAATCAGAAATGAACGGATCGGAACTACTAGAGCTATTATTCTTATTTAGACTCGGAGAGCTTTCAATAGGAATAAAATCAAGAGCATTAGAAGTAGACAATATATAAGTTGAATCATCTTACTTCATTAATTTATTTTTGGGTAGAGGTACATGATAGATATAAAGTAAAGTAAGTAGGTAAGGGATTTACTGCAATTATCTTTAGATTCAACACTCGTGCTGGTAGAGGAGGAGCTAGCATAAGATGTGGTAGCTGCAAGGTGGAGGGAGTACTAGACTCGGATGATGGCTACATTACTAGACTATCCCGGGCAAGTATGGTGAGTTGCTGTTGCTGTTGGGTAGTCACCCTCCCCGAGTTGTCCTTTGTAACTAGCAACCTTCCTTAGTGTTGGAGGTTTGAGCTTCTTCAGGCAGCTGCAAGGAAAGCTACTTGATCTTAGAAATGATCTTCTTAGAGGTTCGAGATAAGGAGATATCCTAACCTTATTTGGTCTTAAGAATATCACATGTATCCCCAAAGATTACTCTAACAGAACTGGATGGTTATTTTAATAAGTATTCCTTATGGATAACTATGGCTCTCAACTTATAACTATGCTCAAGCTAGTCCTTAAAAGTGATATAATCCTTTAAGACATTGCCTAACATACGGTGGTAGGGGCAATAGCTAGGATCATCGCTCTTGCCCACTTCCTCCGGCCTCTTAGGCTCTGGTAACTAAAAGTCAGGTTGCTTTAAGAGATTCATAAAGATTTTCTAACTACCTCCTTGTTGAATGAATATGAATTATTCAATCTATAGGCAAGAGTAGGTGGAAAGTAACTACCTTGCAATAGATACGAATACCGCTGCTGGTAGGCTACTGAGGTGGTCAAAATTGTCTTTATGCTAGCTACGGTTGCCAGTATCATGGTCTAGGTGATGGAAAAGGAGGTGGCAAACAAGGCTTTTGAGCTCATAGTCTCTCATACTGAACTCTGGCTCGCTGCTTTCCTCTATCCAGTGACATAACTATCCCTGACTTCTTCTCAAACACCTTCTATGGCTTGGGCCTAGACGATTGGTCAGGAAATGGCAACTATTTGGCTTCCTCTTGTAGGCTAGCCTCCTTATTGATTAATTTCATGAATGTTTTGATAGTAAATCCCTTAAGCATGAAGAAAACCAAGCCATGGAAATTCTTGAAAAGAATCTTAATGGCATACTATTCGAATAGCTATGGTTCACATTTCATAGTAGAGATAGTTCTACTTATCTATGGTTCTTAATTTTCTCTATGGGTGCTCATTTTTTTATCTATATCGTCGTTTGTGTCTTAGAGAACTTGGGGTGCTACTTGGTTGATGAAATCAAAAAGAAGAAATATTGAATCTGAATTTGTTCTTTATTAAAAAAAATATTAAACTCCAAACCCTAAACCCTAAACTCTAAACTAAAACATAAATCTTAAAACTAAAACCTAAACCCAAAACCTTAAACCCTAAACCCTAAACCCTAAACCCTAAACATTAAACCCTAAGCCCTAAACCCTAAACCCAAAACCCAAAACCCAAAACCTTAAACCCTTAAACCCTAAACCCTAAAACCATAAACTATATACCCTAAAACCTACAACCCTAAACCCTAAACCCCAAAGCCTAAACCCTAAATCCTAAACCCTAAACTAACCTTAAACCCTAAACTCTAAACCCAAAACCTTGAATAATGATGATATTAGGAGTAGATCTAAAGAATGACCTAATCATAACATAGTTATGGTAGCTAAAGAAAATGTCTTCAAGAGACTTTCCCTTGAAAAAAGAGATTTAAATACCCTAAATCATATAATAATACCATATAATATAGTTTAATGTAGCATCATATATTTGAGCATGTAGTGATGTGTTTTTTGTTGCTATAAGATGTTTTGAAAAATTGTTGTATTTTATGGTAATGTGCCCTATAGTCTATATTAATATAAATCATAAAAATATAGGTTTAATAAATTATAGGATGAAATTTGTTAAATTTGAAGTGGGAATTAGGTTGTAGTACCAAATGTGTGCTATACCACTTGTAGTCTAAAAAGTAAGATTTTATGTTCAGAATAAATATTATATGTTGTAACATAGTATAACATAATATATCATAATGTATTGTTCTGTGCATTTTAAATTTGTTTAGTATTTTACAATCATGCAGTCGAGCCTACACTAGCATTATTTATAGAAATGTTGATTTAGACTTTAAAATGGTGGAATTTGGCCAAATTCATAATAGGTAGAGCATGACATTATAATATATTATTTTAATTTAAAATATGTAAGTGATACGACTAAAATATATAGTTTTTTTTTGTTTAAACTAATTTTATGATTTTTTATCTTCAGCAATCCCTTGTGATGTGATATGCAATATAACATAATATAATATGTTATAGTGTATTATAATATATGATGTCATAATGTTATGTAACATCATGCATTATAGCATACTATTGTGTATTACTACTTGTTGTTTAGCATATTTTAGTTTGTTATAGTATGATGTAGTAGAGTTTGTACGGTATAATTTCATTATAGCATACTATTGTGTATTACTACTTGTTGTTTAGCATATTTTAGTTTGTTATAGTATGATGTAGTAGAGTTTGTACCGGTATAATTCATAAAAATACTTGATTTATAGGTCGAGATGATGGGATTTTGCCAAATTTAAGGTAAGCTTTAGGGAACATCATTGGGGGTGTGCTATAGTGTGTCATTTAATCAAAAGAATGGAATTTTGCATCCAAAATAAATGTTCATTTTTCAACCAAATTTTATAAATTTTTGCTTAAAGTGATTCATTTTAAGGTGTAATGTAAGATAATATATTATATGAAAGCATATTAAAATATAATGTACATAACAATATAACTTCACATATATATGAATGTGGTGGTGTGTTACTAAATGTTATTGTACATTTTAGTATGTTTTACTTTTGTTATAATACATTGGGTAAAAACTCACAAAATGTTAATTTGAAGGTTGAGATGGAAGAATTTGGCCAAATTCACATCACACACCAAGAAGCAACACCAAAATTATGCTATTTTGTACCATTTCTAATAAAATAAATAATTTTACATCCAAAATGAACATTATTTATAATTTAAGAAAATTTGTTATTTGTTCCTTTTTAGTGATTCTAATGAGGTGTAATGTTAGATAATATATTATATTATAGCAAATTATAATATAACATCATATATTATAATATAATATAGTGTGTTAATTCATACTATAATATGTTTAGCATGATATTGTATAGTTAGTTTGAGCTTGCACCATCACAAATCATAAAATGTTGATTAATGTTAAGATGATGTAATTTGAATGAATACATTGTTAGGCTTTTGGTTGAAGTATTAAAGGTGTGCATAAGAGAAGTAATACGATATGATGAGAATTCCATGTCAAAGACATGGAGGGAGATTCACTAGGGGATCACACGTGCATTGGATATTACATGTGAGGGGTATATCTCGAGGGAATAGAAGAAGAAAATCTGCTGGGAATAAGGTTTGAATTTGATTTGATTATATGTTTTATGGAAAAAAGATCCGTTAGGATAAGAATCTATAATCCATCATGGATTAAGGTTGAATCAACTTTAATTTCTTTTGTTTTAATTGATGTGGAGGCATATCTGCTAGATATATAGGATTGAGTCCACTAGGGATCGGGTATATGAACCTTCCACTAGGGAAGCAAGTTGGGCTATCAGCTAGGGATTGGAATTTAAGTTTGATATCATAGATTTGTTTGGGGATGTATCTACTGGGGATAATAGTTAGGCTGGATTTCCTTGATTTAGACTCTACTGATGGAGTTGGTTTAATTTGGCTCCACTGAGGAGGTTAATTTTGAATTTGATTTGTTTGCTGGACTTATTTATACATAATTTGGGGCTCCACTGGGGGAAGGGTGTAATTTAACTCCACTGGGGAAAATCAGATTGGGTTTAATTTAATCTAAGTTAATGTATGGACCCAGTCGGTGTGCGATGGACCCACTGAGAAGGGGCTATATCATCCTTGGCCTACCTCAAGTTTACAAATCCAAAGGGATAATCTACTTACTATGAGGTAGAGCTAACTAGTCTAAGGGGTTACCTTTCAATGTGCAATGACTGTGCTAGGAAGAAGGTGCAACATACTTACATCTTTCAAAGCGAGGAACAACCTCTTGGGTGACCTGTTGAATGCATAACAAATCAAACCTAACCTAGGGCAACCACAGAGTGAATGTCATTAGGGAGTTATGTCAACTCAAAAGTAGTTAGGATTAAGTTTATCTTAATTTCATGTGATTTGATATGGTTTGTTTGGTTTAGTTTGATTTCGAACTAAGGGAATATCCATTGGGGATGTGAGCTCAATCAAATTTGATAGATTGGATTTATGGACCATGTCGGTGTGAGATGGACCCAAAGAATATAAATTATCATATCTAAGATTTACAAATCCATAGCCATCTATGTGGTTGCTTTTAGATTGTGCAACAAGCGTCTAAGAAGAAGTGCAAAGACTTACATCTTCTAAAGGGAAAACTGGTGACCTATTGGTAGCACAACAAATCAAACCCTACTTAGGGGCGACTACTGAGTGAATGCTGCTAGGGACATATATCAACTCAAGAGTAGTCAGGTGATTCATATTGGGAGTTTTGCTGACACTACCCTAAAGATAGCATACCTGCTTGAGAAAAAGGTACCACTATGGGTGTATTCCTAATCCAAGTGAATATATATTTTATTTATATGTTTCCATGGACCCTATTAGTGTACGAGGGACCACACTGAGAAGGGGATATGTTAATCTTGACCAATCTCAGATTTTTTGGACTAAAGGAGAATCTGCACATCCACAGGATGGATTCTCCAACCACAGGGGTGGTTACTTAGAAAGGGGAACTATCCAATATGATAGTAACTCGGGTAGTGTCTAATTGGGGTCGTAAAAGACTTGATCCAAATATAGTGCCCATAGGGGAGGTGCTACTAGGGGCATTATCCTGAGCCCTGAAAAAGAAAGCCTATAGGTGTACGGTGGTTAACTCAAGGAGAAAGCATAACATACTTACATCTGCCATGAGTGGTGTATCCTAAGGTGTGAGAACCAACCAACCTAAGGTGTATCCATCAGCATTAGTGGTGTATATGTCAACATAGTGAGAACCAACCAACCTAAGGTGTCTGTCGGTGTGCAATGATCAATCTAGAAAAAAAGCATGTAGGCTTAAAACTTTCAAGCAGAATTGATCATTGGTATAGTCTGTCATCGGCAGAATAGATGTTATCTAACCTAAAGTGACTACTAAGCGGGGAGCCCTAAGGAAGGATTGGACCCAGACTGGAAGTAGTTAGGAGGGAAAGTGCTTCTAGGGGACTTATCCTAAACCTCAAATATACTTGACCCAATCAGTGCACGAAGACTAATCCAAGAACAAAGCATAACAAACTCACATCCTCTTAAATGAAGCCAACATGATGTAACTTATCGGCCACACAGTAAGGCCTACCAAACTAGCAAGGTGCTCATCAGTGTGTAGTGGCCAAGTAAAAAAAGGAAAGCGTAGTAGACTTACATCCTCCAAAGTAAGAAGACCACTGGGGTGACACACTAGCAGGGTAACACGTCAGTCTGACCTAGAGCATTACTGTGTGTTGTTAAGGGCATTACTCAGAGTAGCCCGAGGCAAAAGATATGTGTTTATTTTATATGTTTATTTATAGTTCGGGATTGTGTTGTGTCAATGAAGGATAGGATACCGCTCGCATTCCTTGCACTACCTTAAACGCATCATGGCAGATTTATAAATAAGAATTCTTTTAACATGGAAGAGATTGAATTCAAAGTGAAATTTTCATAAATGATAATTATTTTCAAACATGATTTATAATATTTTTTTAAGTAAATCCATTGACTAGAAGCATTAGGCGCTCTCCCTTATGATTAATAAGATGATAAGATCCTCCTTAGTAGGCCTTCTCTATGACAAAAGGGCCTTCCCAAGTGGGTTCAAACTTTCCTCACATCTTACGATGGGCAAAAATCAGTCTACTTAGAATTAAAATTAGCTCTCATACTTGGAAAGCTCTAGGACAGACCAACTTGTTGTGAGCTTGAATCATTTTAGCTTTGTACAACTTGAGGTTTTGGCATGCCTACAGGAATCTCTCTTCTAAATCTTTGAGCTTTTCTATCCACAACTTGGCATTCTGCTCTATTATGATCTTGCTACCCCCAACTATCTTTAGTGATGCGAGTTGGACATCTAATGGTATAACAGTTTTAGACCCATACACTAAGGAGAAAGGAGTAGACTGAGTTGGAGTTCTATATGTGGTGCGATAAGCCCATAAGGTTTCAACTAACTGCTCATGCCACTATCGCTTGTTATTGTCGAGTGTCTTCTTTAGTATTTGGATGAGAGTTTTGTTGAAGCCTTCTGCTAAGCCGTTTACCCTAGGGTAGTTGATGGTAGAATACCTCTAATCTATATTATGTCTTTGGGAAAATTTATTGACAGTGGTGCTCTTGAATGCAGTACCATTATTAGTTATAATTCATCGAGGTACTTTAAACATATATATGATATGGTTCTAAAAAAAACTGGAGCACATGCTGAGCTGTGACCTCTCTGAGTGAAATCGCATTGACCAATTTGAAAAAGTAGTTAGTAGCAGCTAAGATGAACCGATGACCCTTGGAAGAAGGAGGACCACTCAGACTCACTATGTCGGTACCCCAACACTCGAATGGCCATGAGGCCAATGTTGGATCTAGAATGTTGGGTGGTTGGTGTAGGACTATACCATGTATTTGACATTGGTGGCATCGCCTACCCGTATCCATGTAATCTTTGATCATCAACAGCTAGTAGCATCCTAGTCTCTTGATCTTGGCTTTCATCTTTGGATCGGATTGGTTGGCTCTACATAATCGAGAGTGTACCTCGACCATGATCTTATGGGCTTCGTGCTTATCCAAACAAAAGAACCATATATAATTGAAAGATCGCCGGAATAAGACACCATCCGCAAGAGCATAGGAAAGTGCTCTCTACTTCATCTGATAGGCTTGGGACTTCTCTAGAAGTAGTTTGCCTTTATTTAGGTAATCTTTGAATGGTTGCCTCCAATCTAACTCCTCGTCCTTCTTGGCAATGATAACCTCCCCTTCAAGAGAGTACTTTTTGATGAGTTCAATATCAATAAGGGATAAGACTTATCTATTTTGAACCTTTATTGATATGAACTCATCCTCCAGACATGCCAACTCCTTGGAAAGCTTGGCTAAAGCATACACTATGGCATTCTCTCCTCGAGGAATCTTATAAATGGTAACCTATAGGATTTGGGCTAACAACTCTATGTGTAATTATGGTAGTGATTGAGCTTGGGATTTATAAACTTATAGGACTCAATGATTTGGATGATAATTAGTTAAGAATCCTCGAAGAGGTTGATGCTCTGGATGCTTAGAGTAATGGCTAATTCTAGATCGGTAATTAGAGCCTCATATTCAGCTTCATTATTGGTGTAAAAATTGGACAGATGAAATGAGAATCTCATCACATCATAGTTTGGAGATAAGGGAACTATTCCTACCCATGCTTTTCCTGGAATAGTAGATTATGGTTCTTCTCCTCTTTGAGAGGAAGCCACACCATCAAAGTACATCTCCCAGTGGTGAATGCTAGTATCCCCTAAGTTCATGATTTATTTATCAGGGAAATCATCACTAAGTGGAGAATCAATAAGAAGTGGGTGTGCTGCTAAGAAATCCACTAGTGCTTTTTCTTTCACCGTACAGATGAGTACAAAGGTAATGTCAAATTGTGAGAGGATCATGGACCATCATGCCTCAGATAATCTATGTCATGAGAAAGTGGATTGATCCTAGAGATTAAGCTCAACTTATGATGAAGCATGTAGTGCTATAGCTTTAACAATGCAAAGATTAAAGCTAAACAATGCTTCTTCAATGGATGGATAATTAGCCTCAGCAGGGATTAGACGATGGCTGAGGTAGTAGAGTGCATTTTCCTTCCCTTCGTCAGTGGCTTGGGCTAACAAAGCACCAAGGGAGTCATCTAACGTAATAGTGTAAAGTATGAGTGGCTTGCCCAGATAGTGTCAGTGTCATCAGGTAATGCTTGATGTCTTCGAAGGCATGCTCACACTTATCATCCCACTTGAACTTGGCATCCTTTTTGACAAGTGCTGAGAATGGCTGATATCTTCTCGATAGGTTAAATATAAAGCATCTTAGATATGCCAACCACCTTTGGAATGATCTGAGTTGAGATAAACTTTTAGCGGGTGGCATTTCTATTATCGCCTTGATCTTCTCTAGATCAAATTCGACTCCCTAGTGTTGGACAACTAACCCAAGGAATTTTTCTAAAGCTACTTCGAATGCAAACATCAAGGGATTCATTTTGAGGTTAAATTTTCTTAACTTTTCAAAAGCTACTCTCAAGTCAAAGTGATGGTCTTCATTTTCTCTACTTTTGACCACGAGATCATCGACATAGCACTCGACTTGATGATGAATGAGTTCATCAAAGATTCGAGTCATAGTCGACTGGAATGTAGCACCAACATTTTTAAGGCTAAAAGTGATGACCTTATAGTAATAGATTTCGATCGGGATTCTAAAAGCTGTGTAGCTTTCAAGGGCCACCTTTATTTGGTTATATCTAGAGAAGCCATCCATGAAAGAGAAGACTGCATGAGAGAAGGCAATGTCCTCCATCAACTCCGAGATTAGTAGTGGAAATTCATGTTTTTGACATGCCTTATTTAAATCTTTAAAATCAATGCATATGTGAATTTGGCCATTCTTTTTCTTAACTAGGATGATGCTATCAAACTAGGTAGGGTATTTTTCTTCCCGGATGAAGCCAACATCAATCAATTTTTAACTTCAAAAATGACCTGTTGTTTTATATCTAATTGCATGCATCTAGGAGCTTTCTTGATAGGGTTAGCAGTAAACTCTATTACTAGTTCTTGGATCGCTACGTCATGAGCCAATCTAGGCATCTCTTCATAACTCAATGCATAATAGTTCTTAAACTCAATCAATATCCTATCTAATTCATTGGTTTTAATTTCATTCATCAAAGAATTGATTTATGTCGGCGTGGATCTTCTTTAGTTCCTAAGTTGATTTTCTTGAGCTCATCGATGGTTGATTTAATCTTTTTTTTGCACTCTGGCAGTGCATCTTTAACTTCAAAATCCTCTGGATCATCTGAAGTTTCTAATGGTAACTCCTCATAGGATTTAATATGATTTAAAAAGAACCTATTAGATTTCAAATGATTGGTGATGACTAAGCAATAATCATCATCATCATTTGGACCTTGAATCCCAAAATCAATTTTGATTGAGAACTTTTTGCATTTGTTCTTTCATATTTTTTTAAGTAGTCTGACCTGTGCTTTGACCAAGTATGTGGGATTAACCCTTTCTTTACTAAATTATGAACACAAGGCAAGAACCAATCAAAAGGTAAATCTATTAAATCTCTATATGAATCATCCTCAAGTTATACATCAACTTCTTAACTTGTGGATCATGCTCCCAAAAAGAACCTCTGAGTCTTCACACCAATGGATGACTTAGGGGCTTCCTTAACTACCAAACCCTCAGATCTTTGAGATAAAAGTAGGGTTAGAGCTAAGGTTCCCAATTGATGCCTAATTGTTTCACATATAGACTTGGATACACTTATGCTTTGCTTTGGAGACCAGTCTCCATCGCTATCTGGCTCAAGTGTCACCTCCAATAGAATCTACTACTAAGAAGAGTTGGATGGTGTGCTAACCATATAAGTCTCATCCTATGAACTATATTCTAAGTCAAAGAAAGTGTACTCTTGGAAGTTGGGACATATCTTCTATTGGGTGGCCAATAAGGAGGCTTTCCACCCCTGGGACTACCTCTAAACTGACCTCTTCCTCTGCCTTGTGGAGGTTAGGTCGTCCTACCCATATGTTCGAATGTAGTAACGAACTATGGGTGGAATCTAATGTCATGCTCCACTTCCTCCTCCAAGTCTATTTTTGGTCCCTTTTATTTTCTTTTTCATTTTGTCTTTCTTTTTATTTTTATTTTTATTTTTATTTTATTTTTAAACTTTGGCCAAATTCAAGAGAATAGATTTGTTAATTTTG
Organism: Cymbidium sinense; assembly: GCA_021442155.1. Lineage (NCBI taxonomy): Eukaryota > Viridiplantae > Streptophyta > Magnoliopsida > Asparagales > Orchidaceae > Cymbidium > Cymbidium sinense. Next base: position 26,976,163 of record CM038216.1, read on the forward strand.
AGGAAGTTAGTAAGCTGCATCCTTATATATGCCGACCTCCTAAACTATAAATTTCTTAAGATCTTCTTTGACATAGTAGATGATCCCACCTCACACAAACTTCATACACTGATGTAGAGAGGATGGAACTATGTTATTCTCATGTATCCATGGTCTTTCAAGCAAAGCGTTGAAATATGTATCCGAGTCTATAATGTGATACTTTGCTTTGGTCTTACAATAATCTATCTCCAAGGGCAACAATATGGAACCTAAGGGCTGTTGACCTCACTTTTGTAGTGCAGATTCAATCTTCTCATCTTAGACTTAGGAGTATTCTAGACACTAAGACTTCCATCGTCATAAGACACTTCTAACAATTAGGTAAACACTTAACCTAAGCCTAAAGACTTAGAAGGGTTAACTATAGGATTAGGTTATGCCTTCGACATTAAGATAATCCACTTGCCCTACAATCGAAATCCAATCAATTCTCACCTTCTCAAAGAAAACCTCAAGTTCAATTCAAACATCAAATTCAAATCCAAATCCAAACCCAAATTTGAAAACCAAATCATTGAAGCCCATGATCAAATCCAAACTTGAAACCCTTCCTAAGCCATATGACCTATCCCATGGACTTATCCAAATCTTAATCCAAATCAATCAAAAATAAATTAATTTTCTCATAATAAATTTATGTCTTCAATCATCTTCCTAAATAAAACTCAAATCTATATTCAAATGATCAAAACTAAATCAAACTAAATCAAATTAAATCAAAACCTTCCTAAGCCATATGACCTATCCCATGGACTTAGCCAAATCCTAATCCAAATCAAGTCAAACTCAATTTATTTTCACATAAATCAATCATATTTTCAATCATCATCACAAATTTAAATGAAATATACATTTAAATCGTCAAAACTAAATCAAATCAAATCAAAATCCAAACCTAAGACACATGAATGAACTCCATGGACTTAGCCAAAATTCTTTCATTCCAAAACCCAAATTCAATTGATTTTCTCATGAATCAATCATACCTTCTATCATATTCATAAAATATAAATGAACTCTACAATCATCAAGCTGAACCAAAATCATCCCAAGTCAAACCCAACTTAACCCTTTTGATTCGAATGTTCAAATGAACCAAAACCCATTTGAACCAAAGACAATTGCAATTGAATTTATATATCAATCCCAAATCCATATATAAGCTCAACTAAATTGAATTCAATCCAAAATCAAGCCAACTAAATCCAATTGGTCCACCTGACCCAAAGTTGCCAATTTGACCTATTTGAGCCAAGTTTTAATCCTACCCAAATTGGATTGAACCAAGCCCATCAAAACCTCCCATCATGATTGTTGATCACCCTAGGTTGATCAATTATCACAAATTGGGTCAAACGAAGTCAATCCCTTAACCCATATGAACCTAAGCTCTATTACTAGTTTATGGACCGCTACGTCAAGATCCAATCCATGCATCTCTTTATTACTCCATGCAAAGCAATCCTTAAACTCAGTTAATAGCCTAACTAAGTCATTGGTTTCAATTTCATTCAACAAAGAACTGATTTATGTCAGGTGTGAATCTTCTTCAATTCCTAAGTTGATTTCCTTGAGCTCATCAATGGTTGACTTGATATCTTCTTCGAACTCTGATGGTGCATCTTTGACTTCAAAATTAACTGGATCATCTAAAGTTTCTAAGCACAGCTCATCATATGAGTTAATGTGATTTGAAAAGAACCTTTCAGATTCTAAATGATTAGTAATGACTAAGCAGTATTCATCATCATCGACTAGACCCACTGTACTGAATCCTAGTCCCAATCTTGATTAAGATCTTTTGCATTTGTTCTTCCATATTATTTCAAATTAGTTTGACCTGTGCTTTGACCAAGTAAGTGGGATTAACCATTTCTTTTGAAATTAGGAACACAAGGCAAGTACCAATCAAAAGGAAATTCTATTAAATCTTTATACGAATCATCCTCAAGTTCTACATCAACTTCTTGACTTGAGGATGATGCTCCTACAAAGAACCTCTGAGTCTTCACACCTGTGGATGACTCAGGGGCTTCCTTAACTACCAAACCCTCAACTTTTTGAGAGAAAAGTGGGGTTAGAGATAAGGTTCCCAACTAATGCCTAACTATTTCACATATAGACTTAGATAAACTTATGCTTTACTTTGGAGCCCAGTCTTCATCACTATCTGGCTTAAGTGTCACCTCTAAGTGAATCTACTACTAAGAAGAGTTTTCTGGTGTGCTAACCATATAAGACTCATCCTATGAACTAGATTTTATTTCTATATGGATAGCAAGTGTACTCCTGGTAGCTGGGACATATCTTTTATTGGGTGGCCAATAAAGAGGTTTTCCACCCCTATGACTGCCTCTAAACTGGCCTCTTCCTCTACCTGGTGGAGGTCAGGTCATCCTACCCATATGTTCAAATGGTGTAATGAACTATGGGTGGAATCGAATGTCATGCTCCACTTCCTCCTCCAAGTCTGTTTCCGCTCCCTTTTATTTTTTTTATCATTTTCTCTTTCTTTTATTTTTTTTCTCTTTCTTTTTTCTTTTTCTTTTTCTTTTATTTTTAAACTTTGGCCAAGTTCACGAGAATAGACTTATTGATTTTGAGGGAGGTAGTAAGCCGCATCCTCATATGTATGACCTGTGAGCTTAAATAACAGATCTCCTTTGACATAGTAGACTATCCCACCTCTCACAAACTTCATACACTGATGTAGAGGATGGAACTATGTTGTTGTCATGTATCCATGGTCTACCAAGCAAAAGGTTGAAAGATGTATCTGAGTCTATAATATGAAATTTGGCTTCAATCTTCCAATCATCTATGTCTAAATACAACACTATAGAACCTAAGGCCTATTAGATGGGATGTATCTTTTATTAGGTGGCCAACAAGGAGGTTTTCCACCCGTGGGACTACCTCTGAACTGGCCTCTTTCTCTACCTAGTGGAGGCTAGGTCGTCCTACCCATAGGTTCGAATGGAGTAACGAACTGTGGGCAGAATCTAATGTGAGGCTCCTCCATGCCTATTTCTACTCCCTTTTTTTCATTTTGTCTTTTATTTTCTTTTTCTTATTCTCTTTATTTTTCTTTTTCTTTTTCTATTATTTTTAAACTTTGCCCAAGTTCGTAAGTATAGACTTGTTGATTTTGATGGAGGTAGTAAGCCGCATCCTCATATATGTCGACCTCGTGAACCATAAATGGCTTGAGATCTCTTTTGAAACAATACATGATCCCACCTCTCACAAACTTCATACACTGATGTAGAGAGGATGGAACTATGTTGTTCTCATGTATCCATGGTCACCGAAGCAAAAGGTTGAAAGATGTATCCGAGTCTATAATGTGAAATTTGTCTTCGACCTTCCAATTATCTATCTCTAAAGGCAACACTATAGAGCCTAAGGCACATGACCTCACTTTGGAGTCGATTCAATATTCCCATTTTAGACTTAGGAGTCTTCTAGACACTAAGACTTCCCTAGTCATAAGACACTTCTAGCAATTTGGTAAACACTTAACCTAAGCCTAAAGACTTAGAAGCCATAGGATTAGGTTATGCCTTAGGGATTAGGATAATCCACCTACCCTACAACCCAAATCCAATCCATGTTCACCTTCTAAAACCAAAGCTCAAGTTCAATTCAAACATCAAATTAAAATACAAATCCAAACCCAAATTCCAAAACCAAATGATCGAAGCCCATGATCAAATCTAAACTTGAAACCCAACTTAAGCCATATGATCTTTCCCATGGACTTAGCCAAATGTTAATCCAAATCAATCCAAAATCAATTGATTTTCTCAGTCAATTTATATCTTCAATCATCTTCTTAAATATAAATCAAATCTACATTCAAATGATCAAAACTAAATCAAACTAAATCAAATTAAATCAAAACCCTTCTTAATCCATGTACTTATCCCATCGACTTAGCCAAATCTTAATCCAAATCAAGTCAAACTTAATTGATTTTCTCACAAATTAATCATATTTTTCATCATCTTCACAAATTTAAATGAAAAATACATTTAAATAAAAAAACTAAATCAAACCAAATCAAAATCCAAACCTAAGCCACATGACCCAACTCCATGGACTTGGCCAAATTCTTTCATTCCAAAACCCAAATTCAATTGTTTTTCTCATGAATCAATCATACCTTTAATCATATTTACAAATATAAATGAAATCTAGAATCATCTAGCCAAACCAAAATCAACCCAAGTTAAACCCAACTTAACCCTTTTGACTTGAAATGTTCAAATGAACCAAAACTCATTTGAACACAAGCCAATTGGAATTAAAATTATATATCAATCTCAAATCCATATATAAACTCAATTAAATCAAACTCAACCAAAAATTAAGCCAACTAAGTCCAATTGGTCCACTTGGCCTAAAGTGGCCAATTTGACTTATTTGAGCCAAGTTCTAATCCTACCCAAATTTGATTGAACCAAGCCGATCAAAACCTCCCATCATAATTGTTGATCACCCTAGGTTGATCAATTATCACAAATTGGGTCAAACTAAGTCAACTTGGTCATTCCACCAAGTCAACGCCTTAACCCATATGAATCCAAACTAGCCAAATTACAACCTAATCCAAATCCCTTGAAACCAATCATTCATACCAAATCAAAATTAATATTTGAATATGACTTGACCTTTAATTGAATCAAACCAAACCCAATTGGCCCTCTTGACCCAAGTTGACCCAACTTGAATTAAAAGACCAAATTGGGCCAAATAAAAATATAAACTAAATTGATTACAACCAATGGCTCAAGTTAATTCCAAATTGATTATTGAACTTGATCAAAGCCATTACTGGACTCAATTGAACCCAATTGATTTACTTAGCCCAAATTGACCTAAAGGTTCAAGTTGGACTAAATAAAAATGAAGTCCAAATTAATTAAAATCAAAGCCTACAATCATATTTAATTGGTCAACTAAACCCAAACCAAAACCCAACCTATGCCAATTTTTCCAATTTGGTCAAATTTGTCAACTTAACCCATTTGACCCAAATGAATTCAAATGAGCCAAAATCAAATCTAATCCAAACTAAACCAAACCAATTGAATCAAAACATTGTAAATAATCATATGAACTTGGCCCTACCCTTGGTTTCACCCAATTTGACCAATTGGTCAACTTGACCCAACCTAACCCAATTTGACCTAAATGAGTCAAATTGAGCCAAACATTACCAAATCAACTCCAATTGACTTGAAATTTGGGCTAACCAACTTTGGATCATTTCAAATATGCCCAAATCAAATCAAATGCTAAATAAGCATTCTACCCTTGGATCAAGGGCATCACATGAGACAAATCAGCCATGTAAGTGGTCATTTCCATTCTTTGGCCACTTGGTACTCTCCTAATGGTCCACCTAGTCTCCTAGGACATTTCCCAACCTGACCCAAGGAATGGTTGGGTCGGCCATGACCCATGGGAGGGGAAATCACCTCACCCTCCTTATTGGAGCATTTGAAATCCATAGGACACCCATGATTTCTCCATGGTAGCCACCTCCACACCTTCAACCAACCAAGTCGAGCCAACTCACCTCCTCCCTGCCACCCATGACTCCTTAAGATGGACAGATGGACACTAGAAGCCAAACATGATCCCACTCTTTGATCAAGATGAAGGGGGGTATACAGCCCCTCATTTGCACTCAAACACACACAAAATCCATTTCTCAAAGCTCCAGCTACCCAAGAAGAGCCTCTAGAGCCATTCCCTAAGCTCCCAAGCTCATTCTTCAATTAAAAAATTCCATACCAGTCCATCCGAAATAGGACACTCCCATTTTTGACCTAACTTTCCCATTTCTCCATCAAACTCAAATTAACTTTTCAAGCACCTTCCCTAGGCCTCATCGAGCAAGAATGAATCATCTCCCAAGCTTCTCGAGCATCGAAGGTAGGACTTCAATCAAAGTCGAGCTCCAAATCATCGATTCATGGCCTTCCAAGTGAACGTCAAGAAATTGATCCAATTGCTGCTGAACTAGGCTTCATCTCCACTAGATGAAGCTTCCTCAATCATTCGAGCGACCGATGTTGAGCTCCGATGAGGTATGCTTCCAAAATTGATCCTTAGGAAAAAAATGGGTTGGAGCTTTTTGAATAAAACTTGCATCTCATGTGATCTTGACCATTGGATCCTATCTGATCGATGTCGTGAAGGTGTGTGATCCTTTTGGAGTTGATCCATGCTCAGGTAAGCATGGATCAAGTTAGCAAAGGCAGATGGGACTCCATTCACTCTCACTCGCATGATGTTAGATCACACACCATCCGTTCTACCTGATCGAAATGAGATGTCATGATTAGATCTGCTAGATCAACCTGATTTAATCCTATTAAGTTGTGAGATTAATCGTGACTGTCTGATATTAGATCAGACGGTAGACAAGAAAGCACGTCCACCATCGCCATGTAGTCACTTAGTCAGATAAGTTTTAAGTAGCCAATCCCGCGGCACCATGTGGAAAGCATGTAGCGTTAGCACATCATGTGGTGCCAACATGATTAGGCTTTAATTAAGCTTAATTAATCATAGAAAATACAAAAATACAAACTCATTTTAATAGTATTTTAAAGGAGAATTAATTAAAAATGATCTTAAATAAATTTGAACAATAATTAAGGTTTAGTTACAAAATTAAATAGCTTAATTACTCTTTAGTCACGTAAGCAATTAATCCCAAATTTTGTGGGTTAATTTAATGGGATGACCTCTACCTCCCATGATTTTCTGCTCCTTAGTGGGAAAATTGACTAATTAAACCTTAACCCTCTTTTAAGTTAATTAATGATTAATTAATTGCTTGAATAGTAATAAATTAGTTAATTAAGTTTATTAATCTTTGTTCAACAGTAAGTGAACTAAGGAATAGGGTTGGGACCCCTTTCCCTATGTTCATTTCACCCTTTTTCAAAATGAAATTAATTAAGATTTAGCTACTTAATTAAATCACTTAATTAAATTGAAATCATAATCACATCATACCTTAATTAATTAACTCATGAGGTAGATCTTTAGGTGTTTAATAACCTAAAGGAGTTTAATGAAATTATGGTTAGTCCACATGTGTGGGAAAACCATAAGAGTAATTAATTAAGTCCCTTAATATAATTAACTATTAATCATGAGCCAATTGCATTAGGCCCCTTTTATTTACTAGGATCATTGTAAGTTTATTTTCCATGCATATCATGATGGCTCATAATTATTTTGTTAATTACTTTAAGGTGACATAAGTAAAGGTAATTAATTCATCTACTTAAGGGTTAAACTTAATTGACCCATATAATCAACTTAATTACATTTCCTTAAATTAAATCAAATCACTAATGTGGGAATGGGTTTAAAACAACAAGTGATGATTTCTCTTCTCCTTTTTAAATCAAATAAAATCCAAAACTTAATTAATAAAGAAGCTTTTGTTTCCTTTAAATAATCTTATTTGATTTGATTGTCCTTATGAACTAGTTTGGTTGAATGAATCTCAAGCTTATATTTGATTGTCCTCTTTCCAATCATGTTAAATTTGGTATGTCATTTGAATTCATGCTTCCATCTTTTCAAAATCAAGTAAAAGATAATGGATTTCCTTTATGTGTTGATTTAATTTAATATATGTGGCTATTATTACTATTAAATCTAAATGCATTTTTCAAAAGCTTTTAAATGAATAATAATATGTGTTATGATGCTAATTATAAATACATAAGAAATGCATGTGCTTATAGCTTAAGTGTATGGATGTTGAGTTCTTTTTCCTCTATTCATGTTTTGATTTATATAAGATTGAATGGTAATTGGTATATAGCCTAGACATCCCAGGAGCACAAGGCTTTAGCTAGCCCCAAAGATGTCATTTGATTACCTCACTTCCCTGGTTTAACAATAGCATGTATCCATTTGATTTCATTCTTATGTATTTGAACATTATAATTTAGATAGAGCTTTAATTCATATATATATAAACGATTCAATAAAAAAGTATATACAATCTTTGCATGGTTTTCTTTCCCTCATTCACGTATACATCCATGTGTGTCTAAGAAAAGCCAGTATATAGTATGGACATCCCCAGAATACGAGGCTTTAGTTAGCCCCAAAGAGGTCATTTGATTACCTCACTTTCCTAGTTTAACAATGACACATACTTGTCTATATGTTTATACATGTATATGTTTATGTGATTAGTGAATGAAAATCCCATTTTACATTAAAATTGCATGCATTCATGATTGACTAAGTGGTTGAATTAATTTGCCATATGATTTGTAGCTTACTTTCTATGTTCATGTATACAAATTTATATATGTTTGAATGCAAATTGGTATATAGTCTGGACATCCCAAGAATACGAGGCTTTAGCTTGCTCCAAGGAGGTCATTTGATTACCTCACTTCCTTGGTTTAACAACATCACATGCCTATTTAATTTCATTCTTATGTCTTTTTTGTATAAGAATTTGGATAAAGTTTTAAATTAATATGTTTAAATAATTCAATCAAATAAAATATAAATTCTAAACATACACATACCTTCATCATTTAAGTGTGCTAAAATATGTTGCATGTATAGATACACTTAGGATTAAATCATATGCATGTTACATGTGATGGAAAGGAATGATTATTTAAAGTGTTCCTAAACTTAGGATTAATTAAATCATTTAATAAGCCATTCACTGAAGAGAACTAAATCAAATTAATATACTGTAGAAAGTGACTTAAGGTAAGGATGAAAGAGGGAAATCCTCTTTTCCTCTCTTTATATCCCTTTGTTGCTAAGTGTAATCAAATGATAGAAAAGAAAACACATATTAAAATTCTCAAATCAATTAAACTACTTCATGTGAAATCAACTTTTCATGTTAAATTGCATCCTTCAACACTTAGAAAATACAACACTAATGCCTAACAAGACTTACCACATAATCCTTAATACACACATTAGAATTAAGTCACCACTGCTAGCTCTATGTTAGGATAGTGTATGATGTGATGTATGTATTATTTTATGATGATTTTTTTAGATATGATGTTAGGGTGTATGCTTCATAGACTGGATGATAGGCCAATATTAGCCTAATCATGCTTTTTGTAGGAGATTATGCTTAAGGGTTGCTTAAAAATAAATGTGAATGCTATTTTTATAGGTTACTTAAATCTTTAAGCATAATCCAAGTTAGGACAGGTGGGCTTAGTTACCCATGTGTAGGGTGCTAAGTCCAAATTATAAATACAACTGCTTAGGATTATATGTATATTTAGCTAACCTTAATTTTACAGGTGTAGTTAGATTTACTTTTCCCACATAAATGTAATTTTTTCAATAGGAATTAGGATTAGTGCTATGGGAGATTAGGATGAGTAGTGGCTAGAAGGCTTTGTCCTAGGGTGCCCTGTGATACCTTTAAAGCAAGCACCATCCAAATCAAAGAGGGAACCAAATTAGAAATGGAGATATGAAGAAGGAAGACCCCCATAACCTTTAATACAATTATAATTATTCTTTTGATATTCCAGGTTGTATAAGGGTAGAGCTTCATCATCTTTTCTTTCTTGGTTATGCGACGTACCCAACCCACCTTTTATCCTTTTACAATAATTTATATAATTGTTTTATGTTATGTTTACATTGTGCATTAGGATGGCATGTTTTTCATAGTTCCTTAAATAATTGATGCTTTAATGTGTGGCTTAGATATGATTAGGCTCTTAGAAAAAAATAACTTTTCAACCCAACTAATCACTCAGAACTAAATTTTAAACAACTAATAACCTTATCATAAAGCCTAAGACATAAATAAGATAATTAAAAGATTTAGCAACCCCTTAGATGTATGGTTGTATGTTTCACATCATGCATGCATATTATTTCTCTCTTGAACATGAAGGATCTCCATCCTTGCATGATAAAGGAATGCTTGACCTGTAAGGGCATCCCTTGTGATGGAGAACACCTTCTTCTAGCTGATTTGACCCATAACCTATTTCATCATGTATTTAGGCATAAGAAATCCTAAAGCCTCTATGAAAATAATGTGTCTAAATTTAAATAAAATTTAAAAAGATTTTGCATTTATAGATTAATTCATATGCTCATACCACTCATGCCCTAGTCTCTTAGGGAGTGTGTTTAGGACTTTAGTCTCTTTCTGATTAAATAACTACTCTAGCTATCTTGCAATTCATAAGACCAGACTACATGGTTTTAAAATCATAAGTGGAGTTAGCTGGCGGCAACTCCAGGCGATTATAAGTCCAGAAGTCGAATAATTTATTCTCTCTTGTGGTGGTAAACCCTTATGTCCTCCTGTTACTTAGATTTAGGTTGTGCTTTAGCTTATACTAAAGCTCCATTGATTAAGGATCTGATGTAGCTATTTCATTCGAGCTACGAGCATAAATCCTTACCTCTTAGGCGTTCCCACAACCTTGTGTTGGCGGATTATAAGCCCTAGTAATCTAATTAAATTTCAACTCAGTATATAAATCTCCTCAACTTCAAAATTATAAAGCCAACCAAAGGATAGATTGGAATGCTCACTAAGCTTCCTAGCATCATGAGCATTTCTTACTTATTTCATTTGAATTAAAAAAAATAAATCTTCTCATTAAACTTTCTCAATTGAATTTCCAAATACAACAAATCCTTTGATAGTTTAACCATGAAATCTTTGGAGATGATAATTTTCTACTTTAATCGAGAGTATTCTTAGAAAATTTCATTTCCAAAGATGTAATTTACAATGGAGGCTTACCTCCATAGGGAACTTAAGAACCTGATTTAATAAAAACCCTACTTTTTTCATCCATGTAAAGTAGGGGAAAAAATCTCATGTACATTCAAAGACCCATAATGCCTCAGGAGTCCTTATTACGTGATTAGGTCCATTATAGGGTGATGCCTCTATCTTTCAAGATAGTACATCATACCTCAATGTTGTACTCGACCACCTCAAAAGTACCCCCGATATTATCTGCATGGTGTCCACCACCCCCCCCCACCATACATCCAAAAATAAACAACACAAGGCCCTCTCGCCTTATTCATTGAATCCTCTCAACATCATCCTAACTTTTTAGAGTTTGGAGATGTCGATCCTCAAGTAGGAAAGTGTTCTTAGACTCATAATGTTGACTGATACACCTGGGTTAACCAAAACTCTGGATAGCCTGTATCTGCCAACATCCATTGTAATGTAAAGAGGCAGTTGTGCTCAGTCGTCCTTAGGAGTAAGTCTTCATCCTTGAATATAACTAAATAAAAACCTAAACCTAAAAAATAAACCTAAAAATAAAACTTAAAAATAAATAATAAATAAAACCTAAACCCCAAACTAGAAAAAAAACCTAAACCTAAAAAAAAGATAAAATAAACAAAATAAAATAAACCTAAACCTAAACTAAAATAAACTAAACTAAAATAAAAAAACCTAAACCTAAACCTAAAATAAACTAAACCTAAACCAAACCTAAATAAACTAAACCTAAACCCAAAACTAAATAAAATAAAATAAACTAAAAATAAACCTAAACCTAAACTAAAAATTAAAAATTAAAAATAAACCTAAAATAAAAACCAAAAACCTAAACAAAATAAAATAAAATAAAAAAATAAACCTATACCTAAAATTAAAAAATAAAATAAAAATAAAACTAAACTAAAAGTAAACCTAACCCTAAACCTAAACCTAAGAAATAAACAAAAATAAAAAACTTAAACTAAAATAAATAAACCAAAATCAAAATAAAAAATAAAATAAACAAAAATAAACTAGATAAACATAAACCTACCATTTTATTTAATTAATTAAATAAATAAATAAATAAAAGGCAAAACCCTCAATTATAAACCCTAAACCAACAACCACGTCTAAATAAACCCTGGGCTCAAAATCCTGATCCTGGGCCAACCTTAAACCCTGAGCCAAATAATCCTGGGCCTAAACCTAAATAACCCTGAGCCACTGACCCAAACCACACCCTGGGCCCTACACTCCCTGAAACTACTGGGCCTGACCTGGGCCCTGGGCCCTACCCTAAATCTTACTCCCTGAGCCAGAACCACTAAACCTAAAAATCCTACCAAGCTGAGCCAGACCCTGACTGACCCTTAACCTGAGCTGACCCTGACCCTGACCCTAGGCTGGGCCACTAACCTGGTCCTGGGCTAACCCTGACCCTAGGCCTAAACCCCAAACTGCCCTCCAAACCTCCTAAAAACCACAACTTACCTGACTATATGATAAAACTTAAACCTAAATAAAATAAAATAGCCTAAATTGACCTCAACCTATAAGATAAGATAAACTAATAAAATAAACAAAATAAAATTGATAGCTGGCTAAACTAAAGATAAATAAACCTCAAAATAAAAAACCTAAATAAATTAAAAACAAAAAGTAAAATAAAAATTAAATAAACTTAAAATAAACCTAAAATAAAATAAAATAAATATTAAATAAAAACCTAAACCTAAGAAATGGACCTAAAATAAAACTTAAAAATAAATAAAATAAAACCTAAACCCTAAACTAAAAAATATGAACCAAAATAAAATAAACTAAACTAAAATAAACTAAACTAAAATAAAAACCTAAACCTAAACTTAAAAGTAAACTAAACCTAAACCCTAAACTAAATAAAATAAAATTAACTAAAAACCTAAACCTAAACTAAAAAATAAACCTAAAATAAACCTAAAATAAACATAAACCTAAACCTAAAATAAAATGAAACCTAAACCTAAACCTAAAAATAAAATAAAATAAAAAACTAAAAATAAAACCTAAACTAAACCTAAAAAAAAACTAAAATAAAAAAACTAAATATATAATCTTAAAATAAATAAACCACTAAATAATAATAAAAAATAAACTAAATAAATAAATAAAAAAAATAAAATAAACTAAAATAAATAAAAAAAATAACTAAATAAAACTATGGGTTTGCTTATAAACTCTAAACCCCAAACCCTAAACCTAAACTCATAAACCCTAAAAAACCATAAACCCTAAACCCTAAGCGTAACCCTAAACCTTAAAAACCTACACACTAAACCCTAAAATCTTAAACCCTAAATGCTAAAACTCTAGGCCTGACCCTCCACTAACCCAAAATCCTAAGCTGATCCTCCCTAATCTGACCCCAAATCTGGCTAACCCTAAACCCTACCAAATATAAACCCTAAAGCCTAAACACTAAACCTTAATCCCAAAACCCAAAACCCTAAAAACCTAAAAACCTAAACCTAAACTAAATAAAACTTAAAAATAAAATAAATCAAAAAACCTAAAATAAAATAAAATAAAAAATAAAAGGAAAGGAAAACTTAAACTAAAACCTAAACCTAAACGAAAAAATAAAATAAAATAAATAAATAAAAATCTAAACTTAAGTAAAAAAATAAAATAAACCAAAAAATAAAAAACTTAAATAAAATAAAAACAAAAAGTAAAATAAAAATAAATAAACCTAAAATATAATAAAATAAAAAGTAAATAAAAACCTAAACCTAAGAAATAAACATAAAAATAAAGAAAAAAATTAAAACCTAAACCCTAAACTTAAAAAATACTAAACCTAAAATAAATAAAATAATATAAACCTAAACTAAAATAAACAAAACCTAAACCTAAACCTAAATTAAACTAAACCTAAATCCTAAATAAAATAAAATAAACTAAAAATAAACCTAAACTTAAACAAAAAAATAATTCCTAAAAATAAACCCAAATTAAAAACCTATAACCTAAACCTAAGAAAATAAAATGAAAACCTAAATCTAAACTTAAAAATAAAAAGTAAAAAAAAACTAAAATATAATATAAAAATAAAACTTAACTATAAAATAAACCTAAACCTAAATTTAAACCTAAAAAATAAACTAAGATAAATAAACTTAAGATAAATAAACTAAACTAAATAAAAAAAATAAAAAATAAACTAAATAAACCTAAACCTAAGAGTTTACTTAATTTAAAAAAATTTAAAAAATTAAAAAAATAAAAACAAATAAAAAAACCCTAAGCCCTAAACCCTAAACCCAAAACCCTAAACCTTAAAACCCTAAACCCTAAAACCTAAACCCTAAACCTTAAAACCTAAACCCTAAACCCTAAACCCTAAACCCTAAACCCTAAACTCTAAAATCTAAAACCCTAAATCCTAATCCCTAAACCTAAAACCCTAACTCTTAAACCCTAACCATAACCCAAAACCCAAAACCCTAAACCCTAAACATTAAACCCTTAAACCCTAAACCCTAAACCCTAAACTAACCCTAAACCCTGAACCCTAAACCCTGAACCCTAAAACCTAAACCCTAAACCCTTTTAACCCTAAACCTTAAAGCCTAAAGCCTAAAGCCTAAACCCTAAATCCTAAACCCTAACCTACCATAAACCCTAAGCTAACCCTAAACCCTAAACTAACCCTAAACCCTAAGCTGACCCTAAACCTTAAACCCTAAACCCTAAACACTAAAAACCCTAAAGCCTAAACACTAAACCTTAAACCTTTTACCCTAAACACTAAAAGCCTAAAAACCTAAACCTAAACTAGATAAAGCCTAAAAATAAAATAAATAAATAAACCTAAAAATAAATAAAATTAAAAAAATAAAATTAAAAAAATAAAATAAAATAAAAACTTAAACTAAAACCTAAACTTATACCTATACCTAAAAATAAAATAAATAAAAAAATTAAAACTAAACTAAAATAAAGTAAATAAAAACCTAAACTTAACTAAAAAATAAATTAAACCTTAAAATAAAAACATAAATAAAATAAAAATAAAATAAACCTAAAATAAAAAAAATAAAAACTAAATAAAAACCTAAACCAAAAAACTAAACTTAAAAATAAATAAAAAATAAAACCCAAACCCTAAACTAAAAAATAAAAGACCTAAACCAAAAATAAAAAAAAATAAAATAAACTTAAACTTAAACTAAAATAAACTAAACTAAAATAAGTAAAACCTAAACCTAAATCTAAAATAAAATAAACCTAAACCAAAACCTAAACCTAAACGAAAAATAAAATAAAATAAACTAAAATAAACCTAAACGTAAACTAAAAAATAATACCTAAAAATAAACCTAAAATAAAAACTTAAATTGTAAACCTAAAAAATAAAATAAAAACCTAAACCTAAACGTAAAAATAAAACTAAAACCTAAACCTAACATATAAAATAAAAATAAAACTTAATTAAAAAATAAACCTAGACCTTAAAATTAAAGTAAATAAAAATAAAAATAAGCTTAAATAAAAATAAAAAATAAAATAAACAAAACTAAATAAACTAAATAAACCTAGACATACTAGTTTACTTAATTTTAAAAAAAATAGAAAATTAAAAAAAATTAAAAATAAAAAAAGCCTAAACCCTAAATTCTAAATCCTAAATCTTAAAACTCTAAACCCTAAACCCTAAACCCTAAACCCATAAAACCCATAAAACCCTAAACCCTAAACCATAAACCCTAAACCCTAAAACCCTAAACCCTAAACCCTAAACCCATAAAACCCTAAACCCTAAAGCGTAAAGCCTAAAAAACCTAAAAGCCTAAAGCTTAAGAAAGCCTAATACTTAAAGCCTAAAAACCCTAAAAAAACCCTAAAACCTTAAAAAAAGCCTAAAACCTAAAAAACCTAAAGCCTGAAGCCTAAAACCTAAAAACCTAAAGCCTAAAGCTTAAAACCTAAAACCTAAAAACCTAAAACCTAAAACCTAAAAATCTAAAGCCTGAAGCCTAAAACATAAAAACTTAAAAAACCATAAAAGCCTAAAGCCTAAAACCTAAAAAAACCTAAAGCCTAAAATCTTAAAACCTAAAAACCTAAAAATCTAAAACCTAAAGCCTAAAAAAAAGCCTAAAGCCTAAAACCTAAAAAGCCTAAAAAACTTAAAGCCTAAAAGCCTAAAGCCTAAAAGCCTAAAGCCTAAAGCTTAAAACCCAAAAACTTCAAAACCTAAAGCCTAAAAACATAAAGCCTAAAACCAAAACCTAAAACATTTTATAAGAAATTCTCAGATGGTTTCCTAAAATCCTAAAGCCTAAAGACTAAATACTAAACCCTCAACCCTAAATGTTAAACCCTAAACATAAAACCTGAATGCTAAACCCTAAAACCCTAAACTTTAAAACCTAAACTATAAACCCTAAACCCTAATAAAACCCTAAACTCTAAACCCTAAACCCTAAAACCTACAACAATAATCCCTAAACCCTAAACCCCAAACCCCAAACCTTAAACCCTAAATAAAAAATCCTAAACCCTAAACCCTAAAACTTACAACAATAATCCCTAAACCCTAAACCCTAAACCCCAAATCCCAAACCCTAAACCCTAAACAATAAACCCAAAACCCTAAACCCTAAAAACATGAAAACCTAAACCTAAACAAAATAAAACCAAAAATTAAATAAATAAAAAAACCTAAACATAAATAAAATAAAATAAAATAAAACCCTATACTAAAACCTAAACCTAAACCTAAAAAGAAAATAAAATAAAAAATAAAAAATAAATTAAATTAAAATAAATAAAAACCTAAACTAAACTAAAAAAATAAAATACCTAAATTAAATAAAAGTAATCCTAAAATAAAATTAAAATAAACCTAAAGTAAACTAAAATAAAAACTAAATAAATACCTAAACCTAAAAAATAAACCTAAAAATAAAACCTAAAAATAAATAAAAAATAAAACATAAAACCTAAACTATAAAAAAAACTTAAACCTAAAATAAAAATAAAATAAACCTAAACCTAAATTAAAATAAACTAAACTAAAATAAATAAAACATAAACCTAAACCTATACCCTAAAAAAATAAACTAAGTTGAAAATAAACCTAAACCCTAAACCTAAATAAATAAAATTAACACATATACCTAAACCTAAACTTAAAAATATAAAATAAAACTAAACAAAGAAATAAACTAAAATAAAAAAACCTAAACTAAAATAAATAATCTTAAAATAAATAAACTAAAGTAAATGATAATAAAGATAAACCTATATAAAAATAAAAAATAAAAAATAAAAATAACAAAATAAACTAAATAAACTAAATAAACGTAAACCTACCAATTTACTTAATTTTAAAAATAAAAAAATAACATAATAAAATAATAATAAAACCCTAACTCTAAACCTTAAACCCTAAAACTAACCGTAAACTCTAAACCCTGAACCTTAAACCTATAACCCTAAACCCTAAACCCTAAACCTTAAAAACTTAAATTCTAAATCCTAAATCCTAAACCTTAAACCCTAAACCCTAAACCCTAAAACCCTAGTCCCTAAACCCTAAACCCTAAAACCTAAAATTTATAACCCTAAACACTAAACCCTAAAAACCTAAAAACATAAACCTAAACTAAATAAAAAACTAAAATAAAATAAATTAGAAAACCTAAACCAAAATAGAAACTAAAATAAAATAAAAATAAATAAAAAACTAAAATAAATTAAAAAATGAAATAAACCTAAAAATAAAAACACTAAATAAAATAAAAACTAAATGTAAAACAAAAATAAATTAAACTTAAAATAAAATTAAATAAAAACTAACTAAAAACCTAAACCTAAAAAATAAACCTAAAAATAAATAAAAAAACCTAAACCCTAAATGAAAAATAAAACCTAAACCTAAAATAAACAAAATAAAATAAACCTAAACATAAACCTTAAACTAAATAAAATAATACAAACTAAAAAAAACCTAAATCTAAACTAAAAAATATAACCTAAAAATAAACTTAAAATAAAAACCTAAATCTTATACCTAAAATACTAAAATAAAAACCTAAACCTAAACCTACTAGTTAACTTAATTTTTGGTTTTAAAAAAAAATCCTAAACCCAAAACCCTAAACCCTAAACCCTAAGTCCCAAACCCTAAACCTTATATCCTAAAATAGACCCTAAACCTACAGCCCTAAACACACAACCCTAAACCCAAAACCCTAAAAAACCCAAAACCCAAAACCCTAAACTAACCCTAAACCCTAAACCCTAAACCTTAAACCCTAAACCATAAACCATAAACCCTAACCCTAACCCTAAACCTAAATCCTAAACCTGAAACCCTAAACCCTAAAAACCTAAAAATGTAAACCTAAATTAAATAAAAACTAAAAATAAAATAAATAAGAAAACTTAAACCAAAATAAGATAAAGAAAATAAAATAAAATAAAATCCTAAACCAAAAAATAAACCAAAACCTAAAAATAAAATAAAATAAAAAATAAAAATACACTAAAATAAAATAATATAATTAAAAACCTAAACTAAACTAAAAATAAAGTAAACCTAAGAATAAAAAACCTAAATAAAATAAAAACTAGATGTA
Source organism: Cymbidium sinense (assembly GCA_021442155.1). Lineage (NCBI taxonomy): Eukaryota > Viridiplantae > Streptophyta > Magnoliopsida > Asparagales > Orchidaceae > Cymbidium > Cymbidium sinense. The sequence goes on from CM038216.1 coordinate 26,994,625, forward strand.
AAATAAAACTAAAATAAACCTAAAATAAACCTAAAATAAAATAAAATTAAAACAAAAAAACCTAAACCAAAAAAATAAACCTAAAAATAAAACTTAAAATTAAATAAAAAATAAAACTTAAAATTAAATAAAAAATAAAACCTAAACCCTAAACTAAAAAAAAAACCTAAACTTTAAATAAAAATAAAATAAGAAAAATAATGTAAACTTAAACCTAAACTAAAATAAACTAGATTAAAATAAATAAAACCTAAACCTAAACCTAAAATAAACTAAACCCAAACTTAGGCCTAAACTAAATAAAATAAAATAAATTAAAAATAAACCTAAACCTAAACTAAAAAAACCTAAAAATAAACCTAAAATGAAAACCTAAAACCTAAACCTAAACCTAAAAAAATAAAATTAAAACCTAAACCTAACGCTAAAAATAAAAAATATAACCTAAACCTAAAAAATAAAATAAAAAGGAAACCTAAACCCTAAAAATAAACCTAAACCTAAAAAATAAACTAAAATAAATAAACCTAAAATAAAAAAAACTAAGCTAAATAAAAATAAAAATAAACTCGAATAAAAATAATAATAAACTAAAATAAAAAAAATAAACAAAATAAATCTAAACCTACCGGTTTACTTAATTTAAAAAAAACCCTAAACCCTAAATCCTAAACCCTAAACCCGAAACCCTAAACCATAAAACAAACCATAAAACCTAAACCCTTAACCCTTAACCAACAACCCTAAACCCTAAACCCTAAATCCTAAACCCTAAACCCCAAACCCTAAACACTAAACCCTAAACCCTAAAAACCTAAAATCTTAAACCTAAACTAAATAAAACATTAAATTAAAATAAATATATAAACCTAAACCTAAAAAGAAAAAAATAGAATAAAATAAAAAATCTAAACTAAAACCTAAACCTAAACTTGAAAATAAAATAAAATAAAATAAAATAAATAGAAACCTAAACTAAACTAAAATAAAATAAAATTAACCTAAAATAAAAAACATTAATAAAATAAAAGCTAAACATAAAATAAAAATAAAATAAACCTAAAATAATATAAAATAAAAAATAAATAAAAACCTAAACTTAAAAATAAACCTAAAAATAAAATGTAAAAATAAATAAATAAATAAACTTAATCCCTAAAGTAAAAGAAAACTTAAACCTAGAACAAGCAAAATAAAATAAACCTAAAGCTAAAGTAAAATAAACTAAACTAAAACAAATAAAACCTAAACCTAAACCTTAAACTAAATAAAATAGAATAAACTAAAACTAAACCTAAAATAAAACCTAAAACCTAAACCTAAAAAAATAAAATCAAAACCTAAACCTAAACCTACAAGTTTACTTTAATTTTTATTTTTTTAAAAAAATTCAAACCTAAAACCCTAAACCCTAAACCCTAAATCCTAAACACTAAACCCTAAACCATAAAACTAGCCCTAAACCCTAAACCCTAAACCTACAACCCTAAACCTACAATCGCAAACCTAAAACCCTAAAAAACCCTAAACCAAAAACCTAAACCATAAATCGTAAACCCTAAACCCTAAATCCTTATCGTAACCCTAAACCTAAACCCTAAACCCTAAACCTTAAAACCCTAAACCAAAAACCCTAAACCCTAAGCCCTAATTCCTAAACCCTAAACCCTAAACACTAAACCTTAAACCATAAAAACCTAAAACCCTAAGCCTAAACTAATTAAAACCTAAAAATAAAATACATAAGAAAACATAAACCTAAATAAGATAAATAAAATAAAATAAAATTAAACCTAAACTAAAAAATAAACCTAAACCTAAAAGTAAAATAAAATTAAAATAAAAATACATTAAAATAAAATAAATAAAAACCTAAACTAAACTAAAAAATAAAGTAAACGTAAGATTAAAAAACCTAAATTAAAGAAAAAATAATTGAAAAATAAAACTAAAATAAACCTAAAATTAAATAAAATAAAAATAATAAAAAACCTAAACATAAAAAATAATCCTAAAAATAAAACCTAAAAATAAATAAAAAACTAAACCTAAATCCTAAACTAAAGAAAAAACCTAAAACTAAAATAAAAATAAAATAAATAAAATAAAATAAACCTAAACCTAAACTAAAAAAAAACTAAACTGAGATAAATAAAACCTAAACCTAAACTTAAAATAAACTAAACCAAAACCTATGCCTAAACTAAATAAAATAAAATAAATTAAAAATAAACCTAAACCCAAACTAAAAAATAAAACCTAAAAATAAGCCTAAACCTAAAAAAATAAAATAAAAAATGTAAACCTAAAGATAAAAAAAAAATAAAACCTAACCTAAAAAATAAAATAAAAATAAAATTCAACTAAAAACTAAACCTAAACCTAAACCTAAACCTAAACCTAAAAAATAAACTAAAATAAAGAACTTAAACTTAAATAAAAAAACTAAACTAAATAAAAACTAATAAAATAAAATAAATAATAAATAAACTAAACATACAGGTTTACTCAATTTAAAAAAAACCCCCCCTAAACCCTACGCTAACCCGAAAGGCTAAACCCTAAAAACTAAATCCTAAATACTAAACCCTAAACCCTAAAACTAACCTTAAACCATAAACCCTAAACCTACAACCTACAACCTACAACCCTAAACCCTAAACCCTAAACCCCAAACCATAACCCTAAACCCTAAACCCTAAACCCTAAACTCTAAACCGTAAAACCTACAACCCTAAACCTTAAACCGTAAGCCCCAAACCCTAAACCCTAAACCCTAAACCCTAAAAAACTAAAAACTTAAACCTAAACTAAATAAAACCTAAAAATAAAATAAATAAAAAAACCTAAACCTAAATAAAATAAAATAATAAAATAAAATAAAAACCTAAAGTAAAACTTAAACCTAAACCTAAACTGAAAAATAAAATAAATCAAAAAATAAAACTAAACTAAAATAAAATAAATAAAAACTTAATGTAAAATAAAAATAAAAATAAATAAAAACTAATTAAAAACATAGACCTAAAAAATAAACCTAAAAATAAATTAAAAAAATAAAACCTAAAACCTAAACTAGAAAAAAAAACTAATCCTAAAATAAACAAAATAAAATAAACCTAAACCTAAACTAAAATAAATAAAACCTAAACCTAAATCTAAAATAAACTAACCCTAAAACCTAAACTAAATAAAATAAAATAAAATGAAAATAAACCTAAACCTAAACTAAAAAATCAAATGTAAAAATAAACCTAAAATAAAAACTTAAAACCTAAACCTAAAAAAACAAAATAAAAACCTAAGACTAAACCTAAAAATAAAAAATAAAACCGAAACCAAAGAAATAATATAAAAATAAAACTAAACCAAAAAATAAACATAAACTTAAATAAAATAAACTAAAATAAAAAACCTAAGCTAAAATAAATAAACCAAACTAAATAAAAATAAAAAATACACCTAAATAAAAATAAAAAAATAAAATAAACAAAAAAAAACTAAATAAACTTAAACCTAAGGTTTACTTATTTTTTTATTTTTATAAAAACCATAAACCCTAAACCCTAAACTATAAACCCTAAATCCTAAACCCTAAACCCTCAACCTTAAACCCTAAAACTAAGCGTACACACTAAACTTTAGACCTACAACCCTAAACCCTAAACCCTAAAAAACCCTAAGACCTAAACCCCAAACCATAAACCCTAAGCCTAACCCCAAACCCTAAACCCTAAACACTAAAGCCTAAAACCCTAAACCCTAAACCCTAAACCCTAAACCCTAAACCCCAAGCTAACCCTAAACTTTAAAAACCCTAAAGCCTATACCCTAAACCCTAAACCCTAAAGTTACCCTAAACCTTAAGCTAACCCTAAACCATAAACCCTAAACTAACCCCAAACCCTAAGCTAACCCTAAGCCCTAAATCCTAAACACTAAAAACCCTATACCCTAAAGCCTAAACACTAAACCTTAAACTCTAAACCCTAAATCCTAAACCCTAAACCCTAAAAACCTAAAACCTAAACCTAAACTAAATAAAGCCTAAAAATAAAATAAAAAAATAAACTTAAGCCAAAATAAATTAAAAACCTAAACTAAACCTAAACCTAAACATAAACTTTAAAGTAAAATAAATAAAAAATAAAAAATAAACTAAAATAAAATAAATAAAAACCAAAACTTAACTAAAAAATTAAAATAAAATTAAAAATTAAAAACCTAAATAAAATAAAAACTAAACATAAAATAAAAATTAAATAAACCTAAAATAAAATAAAATAAAAACTAAATAAAAACCTAAACCTAAAAAATAAACCCCAAATTAAAAAAAATTAAACTAAAGTAAAATATAAAATAAACGAACCTAAAAAAGACCTAAACTTAAATAAATAAAATAAAATAAACCTAAACCTAAACTAAAATAAACTAAAATAAAATAAATAAAATATAAACATAAACATAAAATAAACTATACCTAAATAAAATCATAAACCTTAAATAAAATAAAATAAAATAAAATAAAATAAAAATAAACCTAAACCTAAACCAAAAAATTATACCTAAAAATAAACCTAAAATAAAAACCTAAACATAAAAAATAAAATAAAAACCTAATGCTAAACCTAAAAAAATAAAATTAAAACCTAAACATAAATCTAAATATAAAAAATAAAGCCTAAACATAAAATATAAAATAATAATAAAACTTTACTAAAAAATAAACCTAACCTAATCCTAAACCTAAAAATGAACTAAAATAAATAAACTAAACTAAATAAAAATAAAAATAAGCCTAAATAATAATAAAAAATAAAATAAACTAAACTAAATAAAGAATAAACTAAATAAACCTAAATCAACCAATTTACTTAATTTAAAAAAAATTTAAAAAAAATAAAAAAACAAAAAAACCCCTAAATTTACAACTCTAAACTCTAAACCCTAAACCCTAAAACCCTAAACCCTAAACCTTAAACCAACAACACTAAACCCTAAACCCTAACCCTAAACCCTAAACCCTAAACCCTAAACACTAAACCCTAAGACCTTAAACCCTAAACCTTAAACCCTAAACTAACCCTAAACCCTAAACCCTTAAAACCCTAAACCCTAAACCTATAAAACTCAAAACCCTAAAGCCTAAATCCTATCCCTAAACCCTAAAATAACCCTTAAGGATAAGCTAACCCTAAACCCTAAACTATAAACCCTAAACCCTAAAAACCCTAAACTTTATAGCCTTAAAACTAAACCTTAAACCCTAAACCCTAAAAACTTAAAAACCTAAATCTAAACTAAATAAACCTAGAAAATAAATAAAAAAACTAAAACCTGAAATAAAATAAAGTAATAAAATAAAATTAAAACCTAAACATAAAGCTAAACCTAAAAATAAAATATAAAAACTAAAAAAATAAAATAAATAAAAACCTAAACTTTTGTAAAAATAAAATAAACCCAAAAATTAAGAACCTAAATAAAATAAAAACTAAACATAAAATAAAAATAAAATAAAATTAAAATAATAAAATAAAAACTAAATAAAAACCTAAACCTAAAAAATAAACCCAAAAATAAATAAAAAATAAAACCTAAACCCTAAATTAAAAAAAGCTTAAACCTAAATTAAACAAAATAAAATAAACCTAAACCTAAACTGAAATAAACTAACCTAATATAAATAAAACCAAAACCTAAACCTAAACCTAAACCTAAACCCTAAATAAAATAAAATAAACTAAAAAAGAAATAAAACCTAAACTAAGAAATAATACCAAAAAAAACTTAAAATAAAAACCTAAAACCTAAACCTAAAAAAATTAAATAAAAACCTAAACCTAAACCTAAAAATAAAAAATAAAACCTAAACATAAAATATAAAATAAAAATAAAACTTAATTAAATAATAAACCTAAACCTAAACCTAAATCTAAAAAATATACTAAAATAAAAAACTAAATATACTAAATAAACCTAAACCTACCAGTTTACTTAATTTATAAAAAAAATAAAAATAACCATAAACCTAAACCTACAACCCTAAACGCTAAACCCTAAGCCCTAAATCCTAAACCCCAAACCTTAAACCCTAAAGCCTAAACACTAAACCCTAAGCCGTAAATCGTAAACCCTAAACCCTAAAAACCTAAAAACCTAAATGTAAACTAAATAAAACCAAAAAACAAAATAAAGAAAACCTAAACATAAATAAAATAAAATAAAAACCTAAACAAAAATCTAAACCTAATCCCAAACCGAAACCTAAATAAAAAATATATAAAATAAAAAATAAAAACTAAACTAAAATAAAATAAATAAAAATCTAAACTAAACTAAGAAATAAAATACTTAAATGAAATAAAAACTAAACCTAAAATAAAAATAAAATAAATATTAAATAAAAACATAAACCTAAAAAAATAAGCCTAAAAGTAAATAAAAAATAAAATCTAAACTCAAAAAAAGAAAAAAAAACCTAAACCTAAAATAAAAATAAAATAAACTAAACTAGAATAAATAAAATGTAAATGTAAACCTAAAATAAACTAAATCTAAGCCTAAACCTAAACCCTAAATAAAATAAAATAAACTAAAAATAAACATAAACCTAAACTAAAAAAAATAAAACCTAAAAACAAACCTAAAATAAAAAACCTAAAACTTAAACCTAAAAATAAAAATAAACACCTATACCTAAACCTAAAAATAAAAAATAAAAAAATAAAAAAAAATAAAAAATAAACCTAAAACTAAGCCTAAACCTAAAAAATATACTAGAATAAAAAATCTAAACTAAAAGAAATAAACTAAACTAAATAAAAATATAAATAAACCTAAATAAAAATACAAAATAAAATAAACTAAAATAAAAAATAAACTAAATAAACTAAATAAAACTAAACTGATCAGTTTACTTAATTTAGAATAACTTAAATAAAAAAAACTCTAACCCTAAGTCCTAAACCCTAAAACTAACCCTAAACCCTAAACCTGAAAACCCTAAACCTTAAATCCTAAACCTTAAACCCTAAACCCTAAAACCCTAAACCCTAAACCCAAAACTCTAAACCCTAAACCTACAACCATAAACCCTAAACCCTAAACCCCAAACCCTAAACACTAAACCCTAAACCCTAAAAACCTAAAAACCTAAACCTAAACTAAATAAAACCTAAAAATAAAACAAATAAATAAATATAAACTTAAATAAAAGAAAATAAAAATAAAAATAAAAACCTAAACTATAACTTAAACCTGAACCTAAACCAAAACATAAATGTAATAATAAAATAAAATAAAAAATAAAAACTTAAATATAATATAATAAAGAAAAGCCTAAAATAAACTTAAAAAATAAGATAAATATAAAAATAAAAGCATAAATAAAATTAAAACTAAACGTAAAATAAATAGAAAATAAACTTAAAATAAAATAAAATAAATACTAAATAAAAACCTTAACCTAAATAGTAAACCTAAAAATAAAATGTAAAAATAAACAATAAATAAAACGTGAACCCTAAACTAAAAAAAATCCTAAATCTAAAATAAAAATAAAATAAAGAAAATAATAAACCTAAACCTAAACTAAAATAAACTAAACCTAAACCTAAACCTAAACCTAAACTAAATAAAATAAAATAAACTAAAAATTAACCTAAACCTAAACTAATAAATAAAATCTAAAAATAAACCTAAAATAAAAACCTAAAACCTAAACCTAAAAAAATAAAATAATAACCTAAACCTAAACCTATAAAAAAATTAAATCTTAAATCCAAAATATAAAATAAAAGTAAAACTCAACTAAAAAATAAACCTAAACTTAAGAAATAAAAAAATAAAAAACCTAAACTAAAAATAAATAAACCTAAAATAAATAATCTAAACTAACTACAAATAAAAAATAAACCTGAATAAAAATAAATACTAAAATAACTCAAATAAATAAAAAATAAAGTTATTAAACCTAAACTTGCTGGTTTACTTAATTTTTAAATAAAAACCTAAACCTAAATCCTAAATGCTAAACCCTAAACCCTAAACCCTAAAACTAAGCATAAACCCTAAACTTTAAACCTATAACCCTAAACCCTAAACCTTAAATAGTAAAACACTAAACTTTAAACCCAAAACCTTAAACCCTAAACCCTAAAACCCTAAACCCTAAACACAAAACCTTAAACCCTAAAACCCTAAACCCTAAACCCTAAACCTTAAAACCTTAAACCCTAAACTAACTCTAAACACTAAACCCTAAGAATAGGCAGAACCTTGATGGCAGGAACATCACCGTCAGCTAGGCTCAGTCTAGATCTGATGGTGGAGGCGAAGGCGGAGGTTGTGGCTATCAAAGTGGTGGTGGGGGATCTGGAGGTGCTAGTGGATATCAAGGTGGTGGTCGGAGCAGTGGTGGTTATGGAGGTGGGAGGAGCAATGGAGGTTACAATCATGGTGGTGGTAGAGATATATGATGGGGATCCAACTAACCAACCACCCAATGACCGCTACTTATAGAACTGTGACTTTACAGTAGAGATGGTTCTACTTATCTTGGTTTTTGATTCTCTCTATGGGTGCTCATTTTTGATCTATGTTGTCGCTTATTTCTTAGTAAACTTGGGGTGCTACATGGTTGATGAAATTGAAAAAAAAATGTTGAATATGAATTTTTTCTCTATTTAAAAAAAAACCTTAAACCCTAAACCATAAACTAAAACTTAAACCCTAAACTTAAAACTTAAACCCTAAACTCTAAAACCTAAAAACCTTAAACCCTAAACCCTAAACTCTAAACCCTAAACCCTAAATCCCTAAACCCTAAACGCTAAACTCTAAAGCCATAAACCCAAAACCCTAAAACCTACAAACCTAAACCCTAAACCTTAAATACTAAACCCAAAACCTTAAACTAACCCTAAACCCTAAACCCTAAATTGACCCTAAACCATAAACCCTAAACTAACCCTAAACCGTAACCATAAACCTTAAGCCCTAAACCTTGAATAAAGATGTCATTAAGAGTAGATCTAAAGAATGTTCAAATCCTAACATAGTTATGGTAGCTAAATAAAATGTCTTCAAGAGACTTTCCCTTGACTATTAGAGATTTGAATGCCCTAAACCCTAACCTTAAATCATATTATAATAACATATATTATAGTATAATGTAGCATCATATATTTGAGCATGTAGTGATGCATTTTTGGATGTTATAGATGTTTTGAAATGTTTTAGTATATTATGGTATTGTGCCTTATAGTCTATGTAAATCATAAAAATATTGATTTAATAATTCAGATGATGAAATTTGTTAAATTTGAAGTGGGAATTAGGTTGTAGTACCAAAGGTGTGCTATGCCACTTGTAGTCTAAAAAGTAAGATTTTATGTTCAAAATAAATATTATATGTTGTAGCATAGTATAACATCATATATCATAATATATTATTTTGCGCATTTTGAATTCTCTTAGTATTTTACAATCATGCAGTCGAGCCTACACAAGCATTATTTATAAAAATGTTGACTTAGACATAAAATGGTGGAATTTGGCCAAATTCATAAAATGTAGAGCATGGCATCATAATATATTATTTCAATTTAAAATATGTAAGTGATACGACTAAAATATATAGTTTTTTATTGTTTAGACTAATTTTATGATTTTTTATCTTAAGCAATCTCTTGTGATGTGATAGCCAATATAATATAATATAATATGCTATAGTGTATTATAATATAGGATGCCATAACATAGTGTAGCATAATGCATTATAGTATACTATTGTGTATTACTACTTTAGCATAATTTAGTTTGTATAGTATGATGTAGTGGAGTTTATACTGGTATAATTCATAAAAATATTGATTTATAAGCTGAGATGATGGGATTTGGCCAAATTTAAGGTAAGCTTTAGGGAACATCATTGGGGGCTATGCTATGGAGTGTAATTTAATCAAAAGAATGGAATTTTGCATCCAAAATAAATATTTATTTTTCAACCAAATTTTATAAATTTTTTTGCTTAAAGTGATTCATTTTAAGGTGTACTGTGAGATAATATATTATATGAAAGCATATTAAAATATAATGTACATAACAATATAACTTCACATATATATGAATGTGGTGGTGTGTTACTAAATGTTATGGAACATTTTAGTATGCTTTACTTTTGTTACAATACATTGGGTCAAAACTCACAAAAATGTTAATCTGAAGGTTGAGATGGAAGAATTTGCCCAAATTCATGGCACACTAAGAAGCAACACCAAAAATGTTCTATTTTGAACCATTTATAAAAGGAAAATAACAGTTTTACATCCAAAATTAACATTATTCATATTTTAAGAAAATATTGTTATTTGTTCCTTTTAAGTGATTCTAATGAGGTGTAATGTTAGGCAATATATTATATTATAGCAAATTATAATATAACATCATATATTATAATATAATATAGTGTGTTAATTCACACTATAATATGTTTAGCATGATATAGTATAGTTAGTTTGAGCTTGAACCATCATAAATCATAAAATGTTGATTAGAATGATAAAGTGATGTAATTTGAACAAATACATTGTTAGGCTTTTGGTTGAAGTATTAAAGGTGTTCATAAGAGAAGAAATAAGATTTGATGAGAATTCAATGTCAATGACATGGAGGGAGATCTGCTAGGGGATCACACATGCATTGGACATGACATGTGAGGGGTCTATGTCGAGGGCATAAAAGAAGAAAATCTATTGGGGATAAGGTTTGAATTTGATTTGATTATATGATTTGTGGAAAGAAGATCTGTTGTGGATAAGAATCTATAATCCCCTGGGGATTAAGATTGAATCAAATTCAATTTGTATTATTTTAATTGATGTGGTGGAATATCTGTTCAATAGGCCTTCATCCCCACTAGATGAATCTTTCTCAATCATTCGAGCCACCGATCTTGAGCTCCGATGAGGTATGCTTCCAAAACTGATCCTTAGGTAAAATGGGTTGGAGCTTTTTGAAGAAAACTTGCATCCTGACCATTAGAACCTATTAAGCTATGGTATTAATCATAGCTGTCTGATCTTTGATCAGACGGTGGATGAGAAAGCATGTCCATCGCCGCCATGTAGGTACTAAGTAGGATAAATTTTAAGTAGCCAATCTCGTGCCGCAACGTGGAAAGCACGCTGAATCAGCGTGCACATGGCGCCAATAAGATTAGGCTTTAATTAGGTTTAATTAATCATTTTTAATGACTAAAACTTCTAAACATCTTAAAACATCATAGAGAAATAAAAAAAGGCAAATAAATACTCATTTTAAAGGTATTTTAGAGGATAATTAATTAAAAATGATCTTAACTAATTTTGAACAGTAATTAAGATTTAATCAAGGTTTAATGGCAAAATTAATTAGCTTAATAACTTTTTTATTACTTGAGCAATTAATCCCAAATTATGTGGGTTAATTTAATGGGATGGCATCTACCTCCCATGATTTTCTTGGGATTTATTGCTCACTTAATTTAAAAAATTGACTAATTAAACCTTAACTACTCTTTTAAGTTAATTAATGATTAATTAATCCCATGAGTAGTAATAAATTAGTTAATTAAGTTTATTTATCATTGCTCAACAATAAGTGAACTAAGGAAAATGGTTGGAACCCCTTTCCCTAAGTTCAAAAAAAACCTAAACTAAAATAAATAAACCTTAAGTAAATAAACTAAATTAATTAAAAATATAGAAATAAACCTAATTAAAAATTTAAAATAAAATAAACAAAAATAAATAAATAAATAAATTAAATAAACATAAACCTATCGGTTTACTTAATTTAAAAAAAATCCATAAACCCTAAATCTTATACCCTAAACCCTAAACCCGAAAACTAACCCTAAACCTACAACCATAAACATTAAACCCTAAACCCTAAAAAACCTAAAACCCTAAACCCTAAACCCTAAACTATATACCTTAAACCCTAATCCTAAACCCTAAACCCTAAAACCCTAAACAATAAACCTTAAACCCTACACCCTAAACCCCAAACCTTAAACCTAAACCAAAAGTAACTAAATAAATTAAAAAATAAAACTAAACCCAAAAACCTAATAAACTTAAACTTAAACCTAAACCCTAAGAATGGGCAGAACCTTGACGGTAGGAACATCACCGTCAATCAAACTTAGTCTAGATCTGGTAATGGAGGCAAAAGCGGAGGCGACGATTATCGCAGTGGTGGTGGGGAGGCGGGAGGAGCGACAGAGGTTACCTTCCTGGTAGTGGAGGAGGGAGAGATCGGGGATATGATGGCGGATCCCGCTACTCGAGAGGCCGATGTGGTTTTGATGGGAACTTGAGAAACTGAAAAATGACCGATCCGATCTACTACTTATGGAGCTTTATCTTTATTGTAGAGACGGTTCTAGTTATCTAGGGTATTTGATTTTCTTTTTGTGTGCTCATTTTTTATCTATGTCGTTGCTTGTGTCTTAGAAAACTTGGTGTGTTACATGGTTGATGAAAGCGAAAAGAAGAAATATTGAATCTGAATTTATTCTATATTAAAAAAAACAAAAAACAAAAAACACTAAACTAAAACCTGAACCCTAGACCTAAAACCTAAACCATCAACCCTAAAACCTAAGCCCTAAAAATCGTAAACCCCAAACCCTAAACCCTAAACCCTAAAACCCTAAAACCCTAAACCCATAACCCAAAACCTAAACTCTAAACACTAAAACCTAAGTCCTAAACCCTAAACCCTAAAACCTAAACCTTAAACCCTAAACCCTAAACCCTCAACTAAGCCTAAACCTTAGACCCTCAACTAACCCTAAGCCCTAAACCTTAATCCCTAAATCCTAAAAAGCTAAGAACATAAACCTAAACTAAATAAAACCTAAAAATAAAAAAAATAAAAAACCTAAGCCAAAATAAAATAAAATAAAATAAAATAAAAACCTAAACCTAAACCTAAACTTAAACCTAAACCTAAACCAAAACCTAAAAAGAAAATAAAATAAAAAGTAAGAACTAAACTTAAATAAAATAAATAAAAACCTAAACTAAAATTAAAAAATAAAAAACTTAAATAAAATACAAACTAAACCTAAAATAAAATAAAATAAAATAAAAACGAAATAAAAACTTAAACCTAAAAAATAAACCTAAAAATAAATAAACAATAAACCCTAAACTAAAAAGAAAAACCTAAACCTAAAATAAAAAAAAAACCAAAACCTAAATTAAAATAAACTAAACTAAAATAAATAAAACCTAAACCAAAACCTAAAATAAACTAAACTTAAACCCCAAATAAATTAAAATAAGCTAAAAATAAACCTAAACTTAAACTAAAAAATAAAAGCTAAAAATATACCTAAAATAAAAACCTAAAACCTAAACCTGAAAAAATAAAATAAAAAAATAAACCTAAACCTAAAAATAAAAAATAAAACCTAAACCTAAAAAATAAAATAAAAATAAAACTAAACTAAAAAATAAACCTAAACCTAAAAAATAAACTATAATAAAAAACCTAAACTAATATAAATTAACCTAAAATAAATAAACTTAACAACAATAATAACAACAACAACAACAACAAGCCATTATCCCATTAAGTGGGATCCGCTACATGAATCCTTCATCTCCATTGTGTCATATTATGTGTCAAATTCTCATTCAATTCAAGTATACTATGGTCATTTTTTATACATCTTAACCATGTCTTTTTAGGTCTACCTCTACCTTTCTTAACATATGGAAAATCTAGTGCATATACTATCTTAACCGAGTCATTGGATGGCCGATGCTTTATGTGGCCAAACCATCTAAGCCCACTCTTTCTAATTTTATCTGCCACTAGAGCTACTATAACTTTTTCTCAAACATGCACATTTTGCATTTTATCTCTAAGAGTAAAGCCACTCATCCACCTGAGCATCCTCATCTCTGCAACACATAACTTAGTCTCATGCTTCTCCTTTATTGGCCACAATTTTGCACCATAAATCAATACAGGTCTTACCACCATCTTATAAAATTTTCCCTTAAGTTTAAGTGCTACTTTTTTATCACACAACAGGCCAGATGCATTCCTCCAGTTCAACCATCCAACTTGAATTCTACTAATAACATCATCTATTTCACCATCATTTTGAACAATAGAGCCTAAATATCTGAATCGCTCACTCTTTTTAATGACTTGTTCACCAAATGTCACAACACCACCACTATAACTTCAACAACTAAAATAACACTTCATAATATAAACTAGACTAAATAAAAATAAAAATGAACTAAAATGAAAATAAAAAATAAAAAACATAAAAAAATGAAAAAACTAAATAAACCTAAACCTATGAGTTTACTTAATTTCAAAAAAAAACAAAAAATCAAAAAAATTATAACCCTAAACCCTAAGCCCTGAACCTTAAACCTACAACCCAAAACCCTGAACCCTAAACCTTAAAACCTTAGACCCTAAGCCATAAAACCTAAAACCCTAAACCCTAAATGTAAACCATAAAACCTACAACCATGAACCCTAAACACAAAACCCTAAACCTTAAAAACCTAAAAGCCTAAAAACCTAAACCTAAACTAAATAAAACCCACAAAAATAAATAAATAAAACTAAACTTAAATAAAATGAAAACCTAAACCTAAATATAGACCTAAACCTAAACGTAAAAATAAAATAAAATTAAAAAAATAAAAAATAAAAATAAATTAAATTAAAACCTAAAATAACCTAAAAAAATAAAATAAGCCTAAAAATAAAAAACCTAAATAAAATAAATACTAAACGTAAAATAAAAATCAAATAAACCAAAAATAAAATAAAATAAAGACTAAATAAAGACCTAAACCTAAAAATAAATTCAAATTAAAACCTATACTCCAAATTAAAAAAAAAACTAAACCTAAAGTAAAGAAAATAAAATAAACATAAACCTAAACTAAAATAAACTAAACTAAAATAAATAAAACCTAAACCTAAATCAAAAATAAACTAAACTTAAACCCTAAATTAAATAAAATAAAATAAACTAAAATAAAACCTAAACCTAAACTAAAAAATAAAACCTAAAAATAAACCTAAAATAAAAACCTAAAACCTAAGCATAAAAAAATAAAATAAAAACCTAAACTTAAACCTAAAAATAAAAAAATAAAACCAAAACCTAAAAAATAAAATAAAATTAAAACTAAACTAAAAAATAAACATAAACCTAAACTTAAAAATAAGAGGTAAAGTAAAATAAAAAAACCTAAAATAAAATAAATAAACCTAAAATAAATAAACTAAACTAAATAAAAAATAAACCTAAATGAAAATAAAAAATAAAATAGACTAAAATAAATAAAAAATACAATAAACTAAAATAAATAAAAAATAAACTAAATAAACTTAATAAACTTAAACCTATTCGTTTACTTAATTTTTTTTTAAAAAAACCCGAAAACTTAAACCCTAAAACTTAAATCCCAAATCCTAAACCTTAAATCCTAGAACTGACCCTAAACCCTAAACCCTAAACCCTAAACCTAAAAGTACAATCCTAAACACTAAACCCTAAACTATAAACTAACCCTAAACCCTAAACCCTAACCCTAACCCTAAACCCTAAACCCTAAACCCTAAACCCTAAACCCTAAACCCTAAAACCCTAAACCCTAATTCCTAAACTAACCCTAAACCATAAAAACCCTAAAGCCTTAATGATAAACCCTAATCCCAAAATCCTAAACTAATCCTAATCGCTAAGTTAACACTAAACCCTAAACCCTAACACTAAAGCCTAAATCTTAAACACTAAACCCTAAGCCCTAAACCCTAAACCATAAACCCTAAACACTAAAAAGCAAAAAACCTAAACATGAATTAAATAAAACCTAAAAAATAAAATAATTTAAAAAATTTAAACCTAAATAAAATAAAATAATTAAATAAAATAAAAACCTAAATTAAAAGCTAAACCTAATCCTAAAAAAATAAAATAAAAAAAATGAAATAAAATAAAATAAAATAAATAAAAACCTAGACTAAACTAAAAAAATAAAATAAAACTAAGAATAAAAAACCTAAATAAAAATAAAGACTAAACCTAAAATAAAAATAAAATAAACCTAAAATAAAATAAAATAAAATAAAAACTAAATAAAAACCTAAACCTAAAAAATAAACCAAAATAAAATAAACCTAAATGTAAAATAAATAAAAGATAAAACCCAAACCCTAAACTAAAAATAAAAACTTAACCTAAAATAAAAATAAATATAACTAAACCTAAACTAAAATAAATTGAACTCAAATAAATAAAACCTAAACCTAAACCTAAAATAAACTAAACCTAAACCCTAAACTAAATAAAATAAAATAAACTAAAATAAACCTAAACCTAAACTAGAAATTAACCTAAAATAAAAATCTAAAACCTAAACCTAAAAAAAATAAAATAAAAACCTAAAACTAAACCTAAAAATAAAAAATAAAACCTGAAACTAAAAAATAAAATTAAAATAAAGCTAAATGAAAAAATAAACATAAACCTAAACTTAAACCTAAAAAATAAACAAAAATAAATAAACCTAAAATAAATAAACCAACCTAAATAAATATAAAAAATAAACCTAGATAAAAAAACTAAAATAAATAAAAAATAAACTAAATAAACCTAAACCTGCTGGTTTACTTAATTTTTTTTAAAGAAAAATCCCTAAACTCAAATCCCTAAACCCTAAACCCTAAACCCTAAAGCCTAAACCTACAACACTCATAAACCTTAAACCCTAAACCCTAAACCCTAAATCATAAACTCTAAACCGTAAACCCTAAACCCTAACATTAAACCATAAACCCTTAAAGCATAAACCATGAAACCTTAAAACACTTAACCCAAAACCCAAAAACACTAAACCCTAATCCTAAACCCTATACCCTAAACCCAAACCCTAAACCTAAACCTAAACCTAAAGTAACTAAATAAATTTAAAAATAAATCTGAACCCTAAAACCTAATAAACCTAAACCTAAACCTAAACCCTAAGAATTGGTAGAACCTTGATGGTAGGAACATCACCATCAAGCAGGCTCTATCTAGATCCGGTGGTGGAGGCGGAGGGACGACATTAAGGGGGTGGGGGGGATGTGAGATATGGAGGTGGTGGTCAGAGTAGTGGTGGTTATGGAGGCGGGAGGAGCAACAGAGGTTACAGGCATGGTGATGGCGGAGGGAGAGATCGGGGATATGATGGTGGATCCCGCTACTCAAGAGGATGGTTGGTTCTAATGGGAATTGGATAAACTGCAGAACAACCTATACAATCTCCTACTTATGGAACTGTCTTTATAGTAGAGACAATTCTAGTTATCTAGGGTTTTTGATTTTCTCTATGCATGCTCTTTTTTTATTTATGTCATCGCTTCTGTCTTAAAAAACTTGGTGTGTTACTTAGTTGATGAAATCGAAAAGAAGAAATGTTGAATCTGAATTTTACTTCATTAAAGAAAAATGAAAAACCCTAAACCCTAAACTAAAACCTGAACCCTAGACCTAAAACCTAAACCCTCAACCCTAAACCCTAAACCCTAAAAACCCTAAACCCTAAACCCTAAAACCTAAACCCTAAACCCTAAACCCAAATCCTTAAACCTTAAACTCCAAACCCCAAACCCTAAACCATAAACCCTAAACCCTAAAAAGCCAAAAGCCTAAACCTAAACCTAAACTAAATAAAACTTAAAAAAAATAAATTAAAAAATTTAAACAAAAATAAAATAAAAAATAAACTAAAACAAAAGCCTAAATTAAAACCTAAATTTAAACCTAAACCTAAAAAAATTAAATAAAAAATAAATACTAAAGTAAAATAAAATAAATAAGAACCTAAACTACATTAAAAAAATAAAAACCTAAATAAAATAAAAACTAAACCTAAAATAAAAATAAAAGAAACCTAAAATAAAATAAAATAATAAATAAATAAATATATAAACCTAATAATAAAACATAAAAATAAATAAAGAATAAAACCTAAACCCAAAATTTATAAAAAAAACCTAAACCTTAAATAAAAATTAAATAAACCTAAACTTAAACCTAAATCTAAAATAAACTAAACCTAGATCTAAACCTAAACCCTAAATAAAATAAAATAAAACAAAAATAACCTAAACCTAAACTAAAAAAATAAAACCTAAAAATAAACCTAAAATAAAAACCTAAAACCAAAACCAAAAATTATAAAATAAAAACCTAAACCTAAACCTAAAATTAAAAAATAAAACCTAAACTAATAAAATAAAATAAAAATAAAACTAAACTAAACAATACACCTAAACCGAAACCTAAACCTAAAAATAAACTAAAATAAAAAACTTAAACTAAAATAAATAAACCTAAAATAAATAAACTAAACTAAATAAAAATAAAAATAAACTTAAAGAAAACTTAAAAATAAAAAAACTAAAATAAATAAAAAATAAACAAAATAAATAAAATAAACCTTAACCTACCGATTTACTTGATTTAAAAAAATAAATTAAATTAAATTAAAAAAAAACTTAACCCTAAACCCTAAACCTTAAACCCTAAAAACTAAAACCCTAAATCCCAAATCATAAACCTTAAACTAACGTTAAACCCTAAGCTAACCCTAAACCCTAAACCCTAAACCCTCAAGCTTACAATCCTAAACCCTAAACCCTAAAACCTAAAAACCTAAAAACCTAAACCTAAACTAAATAAAACCTACACATAAAATAAATAAAAAACCTAAACCTAGATAAAATGAAAAAAATAAAAAAATAAAAACCTAAACCTAAACATAAAAATAAAATAAAATAAAAAATTAAAACTAAACTAAAATAAAATAAACAATAACCTAAACTAAACTAAAAATAAAATAAAAACATAAACATAAAATATAAACTTAAAAATAAAACTTAAAAAATAAATAAAAAATAAAACCTAAACCCTAAACTAAAAAAAACATCAACCTAAAATAAAAATAAACCTAAACTAAAATTAAAAAACCTAAACCTAAACCTAAAATAAATTAAACCTAAACCCTAAACTAAATAAAATAAAATAAAAAAATAAACATAAACGTAAACTAAAAAATAAAACCTAAAAATAAATCTAAAATAAAAACTTAAAACCTAAACCAAAAAAAATAAAATAAAACCTAAACCTAAATCACAAAACAAAAAAATAAAACCTAAACCTAAAAAATAAAATAAAAATAAAACTAAACTAAAAAATAAACTTAAACCTAAACCTAAACCTAAAAAATAAACAAAAATTAAAAAACCTAAACTAAAATAAATAATCCTAAAATAAATAAACCAAACTACATAAAAATAAAAAAATAAAATAAACTAAAATAAATAAAAATAAACTAAATAAACCTAAACCTATAGTTTTACTTATTTTTTTAAAAAAAAACCCTAAACCCTAAACCCTAAACACTAAACTTCAAACTTACAACCCTAAACCTAAAACCATAAACCCTAAAAACCCTAAGCCTAACCCTAAACCTTAAAACCCTAAACACTAAACCCTTAAACCCTAAACCCTAAACCCTAAACCCTAAACCCTAAACCCTAATGCTAAACTAACCCTAAACCCTAAGCTAACCCTAAACCCTAATCTAACCCTAAACCCTAAGCTAACCCTAAACCCTAATCTAACCCTAAACCCTAAGCTAACCCTAAACCCTAAACCCTAAAAACCCTGAATCTTAAACACTAAACCTTAAACCCAAAACCCAAAACCCTAAAAACTTAAAAACCTAAACCAAAACTAAATAAAACTTATAAATAAAATAAATCAAAAAACATAAACCAAAATAAAAAAAGTAAAATAAAATAAAAACTTAAACTAAAACCTAAACTTAAACCTAAACCTAAAAATAAAATAAAATAAAAAAAATAAAAACTATATAAAAATAAATAATTAATAACCTAAACTTAAGTAAAATATAGAATAAAATAAAAAATAAAAACCTAAATAAAATAAAAACTATACATAAAATTAAAATAAAATGAGCCTAAAATAAAATAAAAATAAAAAGTAAATAATAACCTAAACCTAAGAAATAAACTTAAAAATAAATAAATAAATAAAACTTAAACCCTAAACTTTAAAAAATACTAAACCTAAAATAAATAAAATAATATAAACCTAAACCTAAACTAAAATAAATAAAACCTAAACCTAAAGCTAAACCCTAAATAAAATAAAATAAACTAAAAATAAACCTAAACCTAATAAAAATAATATCTAAAATTTAACCTAAAATAAAAACTTAAAACCTAAACCTAAGAAAATAAAATAAAAACCTGAATCTAAACCTAAAAATAAAAAATAAAACCTAAACCTAAAATATAATATAAAAATTAAACTTAACTAAAAATAAACCTAAACCTAAAAGATAAACTAAGATAAATAAACCTAAAATAAATAAACTAAAGTAAATAAAAAAATAAAAAATAAACTAAATAAACCTAAACCTACGAGTTTACTAAATTTTAAAAAAAATTAAAAATTAAGAAAATGAGAACAAATAAAAAAACCCTAAACCCTAAACCCTAAACACGAATCCGAAAACCCTAAACCTTAAACCCTAAACCCTAAACCCTAAACACTAAACCCTAAAATCTAAAACCCTAAACCCTAAATCCTAAACCCTAAACCCTAAACCCTCAAAATTAAATTTAACCCTAAACCCTAAACCTTAAACCTTAAACCTACAACCTAATAAATAAACCTAAAAAATAAAACCTAAAAATAAATAAAAAGTAAAACCTGAACCTTAAACTAAAAAAAAACCTAAACCTAAAATAAATAAAACAAAGTAAACCGAAACCTAAACCTTAAACTAAGTCAAATAAAATAGACTAAAAAAAACCTAAATCTATTCTAAAAAATACAACCTAAAAATAAACCTAAAATAAAAACCTAAAGCTTATACCTAAAAAACTAAAATTAAAACCTAAACCTAAACTTGAATTAATTTTAAAAACACTAAACCTAAACCTAATCCTTTGACTTAAACCCTAAACCTAAACCTAAACTAAACCTAAACCCCTAAACCCTAAACCCTAACTTAAACTAAACCCTAAACCCTAAACCTAAACCTAAACCTAAAACTAAACTTAACCTAAACTAACCTTAAACCCTAAAACCTAAATCTTAAACCCTAAACCTTAAACCCTAAACCCTAAACCCTAAACCGTAACCCTAACCCTAAAATTAAATCCTAAACCCTAAACCCTAAACCTTAAACCCTAAAAACATTAAAACCTAAACCTAAACTAAATAAAACCTAAAAATAAAATAAATAAGAAAACCTAAACCTAAATAAGATAAAATAAAATAAAATAAAATAAAATCCTAAACCAATAAATAAACCTAAACCTAAAAATAAAATAAAATAAAAAAGAATAATACACAAAAATAAAATAAATAAAAACCAAAACTAAACTTAAAAAATAAAGTAATCCTAAGAATAAAAAACCTAAATAAAATATAAACTAAACGTAAAATAATAATCTAAAATAAACCTAAAATAAAATAAAATTTAAACTAAAAAAATCTAAACCTAAAAAATAATCCTAAAAATAAACAAATCCTAAACCCTAAATTAAATAAAATAAAATAAAATGAAAATAAACCTAAACCAAAACTAAAAAATCAAACCTAAAAATAAACATAAAATAACAACATAAAACCTAAACCTAAAAAAATAAAATAAAAACCTAAGCCTAAACTTAAAAATAAAAAATAAAAACCTAAACCTAAAAAATAAAATAAATATAATACTAAATTAAAAAAAAACATAAACCTAAACCTAATCCTAAAAAATAAACAAAAATAAAAAACCTAACCTAAAATAAATAATCCAAACTAAATAAAAGTAAAAAATAAACCTAAATAAAAATAAAAAGTATAATAAACTAAAATAAATAAAAAATAAACTAAATAAACATAAACCTAATGTTTACTTATTTTTTTATTTTTTAAAAAACCATAAACCCTAAACCCTAAACTGGAAACCCTAAATCCTAAACCCTAAACCCTCAACCCTAAACCTCAAAACTAACACCAAACACTAAACCTTAAACCTACTACCCAAAACCATAATCCCTAAAAAAATCATAAGCCCTAAACCCTAAACCATAAACCCTAAGCCTAACCCCAAACCCTAAACCCTAAACACTAAACCATAAAACCCTAAACCCTAAACTAACCCTAAACCTTAAAAACCCTAAACCCTAAACTAACCCTAAACCTTAAGCTAACCTTAAACCTTAAACCCTATACTAATCCCAAACCCTAAGCTAACCCTAAACCCTAAATCTTAAACACTAAAAACCCTAAACCCTAAGGCCTAAACATTAAACCTTAAACTCTAAACCCAAAACCCTAAACCTTAAACCCTAAAAACCTAAAAATCTAAACCTAAACTAAATAAAGCCTAAAAATAAAATTAATAAATAAACCTAAATCAAAATAAAATAAAATAATAAAATAAAATAAAAACCTAAACTAAAACCTAAACCTAAACTTAAACCAAAACCTAAAAGAAAAATGAAATTAAAAATAAAAACTAAACTAAAATAAAATAAATAAAAACCTAAACTTAACTAAAAAATTAAAAAAAAACTTAAAAATGAAAAACCTAAATAAAATAAAAACTAAATGTAAAATAAAAATTAAATAAAACTAAAATAAAATAAAATAAAAACTAATTGAAAACCTAACCTAAAAAATTTACCCCAACCTAAAAAAAATCAAACTAAAGTAAAATATAAAATAAATAAACCTAAAAAAAACCTAAACCTAAATAAACAAAATAAAATAAATCTAAACCTAAACTAAAATAAACTAGAATAAAATAAATAAAACCTAAACCTAAACCTAAAATAAACTAAACCTAAACCTAAACCTAAACCCTAATAAAATAAAATAATCTAAAAATACTCCTAAACCTAAACTAAATAATATTACCTAAAATTAAACATAAAATAAAAACCTAAACCTAAAAAAATAAAATAAAAACCTAAATCTAAACCTAAAAAAAGAAAATTAAAACCTCAACCAAAATCTAAAAATAAAAAATAAAACCTAAACGTAAAATATAAAATAAAAATAAAACTTTATGAAAAAATAAAGCTAAACTTAAAAATAAACTAAAATAAATAAACCTAAAATTAAAATAAACCTAAAAATTTAAAAACTAAAAATAAATAAAATAAATAAAAACCTAAACTTAACTAAAAATAAAACAAACCTAAAATTAAAACCTAAATAAATTAAAACTAAACGAAGATAAACATAAATTTATAAAACAAAATAAATGATTTACATAAAGACAAATCATTGCATGAGCTCCTAGGCTGACCTAAGAGCTACTGGAACCACTGGAACTGACTTAAGAAAACCCTAGGCACAGGCATTCACTAAAAGGCCCTGAGCCTTCAGGCCTGACCTAGGCCACAGGCCACTAAATGATAAAATAAGCTAAATAGACAAACAAAACAAATAAGAGAATGAAACATAATTAAAATAAATAAACACCTAAATAAAAATGTAAACCTAATCCTAAACCTAAACCTAAATCTGAAAAAAAAATAAAAATAACATATATAAAAACCTAAACTAAACTAAAAAAATAAAATACCTAAATAAAATAAACACTAAACCTAAAGTAAAAATAAAATAAACTTGAAATAAAATAAAATTAAGACTAAATAAAACCTAAACCAAAAAATAAACCTAAAAGTAAATAAAAATTAAAACCTAAACCCTAAATAAGAAAAAAACCTAAACCTATAATAACAATAAAATAAACCTAAACCTAAACTAAAATAAACTAAACTAGAATAAATAAAATGTAAACCTAAACCTAAAATAAACTAAAAATAAAACTAAACCTAAACCAAAAATAAAATATAATAAACTAAAAATAAACCTAAACCTAAACAAAAAGAATAAAATCTAAAAATAAACCTAAAATAAAAACCAAAAACCTAAACTTAAAAATAAAAATAAACACGTGTACCTAAACCTAAAACTAAAAAATAAAAAAATAAAACTAAACTAAAAAATAAACATAAAACTAAACCTAAACCTAAAAAATAAACTAAAATAAAAAACCTAAACTAAATTAAATAAACTAAACTAAATAAAAATATAAATAAATCTAAATAAAAATACAAAATAAATTAAACTAAAATAAAAAAAGAAACTAAATAAACCTAAACCTACAAGCTTACTTAATTTAAAAAACTAAAAGATAATAAATAAATAAATAAAAACTCTAACTCTAAGCCTTATACCCTAAAACTAACCCTATATCCTAAACCTTGAACCCTAAACCCTAAACCTTAAAACCCTAAACCCTAAATCCTAAACCTTAAACCCTAAACCCTAAAACCCTAAACCCCAAACCCAAAACTCTAAATCCTAAACCTACAAGCCTAAACCTTAAACCCTAAACGCCAAACCCTAAACACTAAACCCTAAATACTAAAAACCTAAAAACCTAAACCTAAACTAAATAAAACCTAAAATTAAAAGAAATAAATAAATTTAAATCTAAATAAAATAAAATAAAAATAAAAATATAAACCTAAAATAAAAGCTAAACCTAAACATAATAATAAAATAGAATAAAAATAAAAACTTAAATAAAATATAATAAATAAAAGCATAAACTAAACTAAAAAATTAAAATAAATTTAAAAATAAAACATAAATAAAATAAAACTAAATGTAAAAAATAAAAAATAAACATAAAATAAACTAAAATAAAAGCTAAATAAAACCTAAACCTAAATAATAAACCTAAAAATAAAACATAAAAATAAATAATAAATAAAATGTGAACCCTAAACTGATAAAACATCCTAAACCTAAAATAAAAATAAAATAAACAAAATAAATAAACCTGAACCTAAACTAAAATAAAATAAACCTAAACCTAAACTAAATAAAATAAAATAAACTAAAAATTAACCTAAACCTAAACTAATAAATAAACCCTAAAAATAAGCTTAAAATGAAAACCTAAAACCTAAACCTAAAAAAATAAATTAATAACCTAAACCTAAACCTAAAAATAAAAAATAAAACTTAAACCCAAAATATAAAATAAAAGTAAAACTCAATTAAAAATAAACAAAACTTAAGGAATAAACAAAATAAAAAACCTAAACTAAAAATAAATAAACTAAACTAACTAAAAATAAAAAATAAACCTAAATAGAAATAAAAACTAAAATAACTCAAATAAATAAAAAATAAAGTAAATAAACCTAAACCTGTCGATTTACTTAATTTATAAAAACCCTAAACCCTAAATCCTAAATGCCAAACCCTAAACCATAAACCCTACAACTAACCTTACACTCTAAATCCTAAACCTATAACCCTAAACCTACAACTCTAAACCCTAAACCCTAAACACTAAAACCCTATACTCTAAGCCATAAACCTTAAACTTTAAACCCTAATCCCTAAACCCTAAACCCTAAAACCCTAAACCTAAAAACCCTAAAACCTAAACACTAAACCCTAGAACCTACAACCTTAAACACTAAACCCCTAACCTTAAACCCTAAACTAACCCTAAACTTTAAACCCTAAGAATAGGTAGAACCTTGATGGCAGGAACATCACCATCAACTAGGCTCAGTCTAGATCTGATGGTGGAGGCGAAGGCGGAGGCTGTGGCTATCATAGCGTTGGTGGGGGATCTGGAGGTTCTAGTGGATATGGAGGTGGTGGTCGGAGCAGTGGTGGTTATGGAGGCAGGAAGAGAGACGGAGGTTATAGCCATGGTGGTGGTAGAGGGTGAGATAGGGGATATGATGGGGGATTCCACTACTTGAGAGGAGGAGGTGGTTCTAATGGGAACTGGAGAAACTAAAGAAAGATCGATCCGATCTACTACTTATGGAACTATGTCTTTACAGTAGAGACGGTTCTACTTATCTTGGTTTTTGATTTTCTTTATGGGTGATCATTTTTGATCTATGTCATCGCTTGTGTCTTAAAAAACTTGGGGTGCTACTTGGTTGATGAAATTGAAAAAAAGAAATGTTGAATCTGAATTTGTTATCTGCTTAAAAAACCTTAAACCCTCTACCCTAAACCCTTAACTAAAACTTAATCCTTAAACCCTAAATCATAAAAACCTTAAACCCTAAACCCTAAACCCTAAAACCCTAAGCCCTAAACACTAAAACCTACAACCCTAAACCCTAAACCCTAAACCCCAAACATTAAACCTTAAACCTTAAACCCTGAACCCTAAACTAACCTTAAAGCATAAACCCTAAACTCACCCAAAACCTTAACCTTAAACCTTAAGCCCTAAACCTTGAATAAAGATGTCATTAAGAGTAGATCTAAAGAATGTCCTAATCCTAACATAGTTATGGTAGCTAAAGAAAATGCCTTCAAGGGACATTCCCTTGACTATTAGAGATTTGAATACCCTAAAACCTAACCCTAAATCATATTATAATATCATATATTATATTATAATGTATCATCATATATTTGAGCACGTAGTGATGTGTTTTTGGATGTTATAAGATGTTTTGAAATGTTTTAGTATATTATGGTATTATGCCTTATACTTTATATTAATGTAAATCATAAAAATATTGATTTAATAAATCAGATGATGAAATTTGTTAAATTTGAAGTGGGAATTAGGTTGTAGTACCAAAAGTTACGCCACTTGTAGTCTAAAAAGTAAGATTTTATGTTCAAAATAAATATTGTATGTTGTAGCATAGTATAGCATCATATATCATAATATATTGTTTTGCACATTTTAAATTCTTTTAATATTTTATAATCATGTAGTCGATCCTACACAAGCATTATTTATAAAAATGTTGATTTAGACATAAAAATGGTGGAATTTGGCCAAATTCATAAAACCTAGAGCATGGCATCATAATATATTGTTTCAATTTAAAATATGTAAGTGATATGACTAAAATATATAGTTTTTTATTGTTTAGACAATTTTTTTTATTTTTTATCTTAAACAATCCCTTGTGATGTGATATCCAATATAATATAATATAATATGTTATAGTGTATTATAATATAGGATGCCATATCAAAGTGTAGCATCATGCATTATAGCCTACTATTGTGTATTAGTACTTATTTTTTAGCATAATTTAGTTTGTTATAGTATGATGTAGTAGAGTTTGTACTCGTACAATTCATAAAAATACTTATTTATAGGCAGAGATGATGGGATTTGGCCAAATTTAAGATAAGATTTAGGGAACTTCATTGGGGGGTGTGCTATGGTGTGTAATTTAATCAAAAGAATGGAATTTTGCATCCAAAATAAATGTTTATTTTTCAACCAAATTTTATAAATTTTTGCTTAAAGTGATTCATTTTAAGGTGTAATGTGAAATAAGATATTATATGAAAGCATAATATAATATAATGTACATAATAATATAACTTCACATATATATGAATATGGTGGTGTGTTACTAAATGTTATTGTACATTTTAGTATGTTTTACTTTTGTTATAATACATTGGGTCAAAACTCACAAAAATGTTAATTTG
Organism: Cymbidium sinense; assembly: GCA_021442155.1. Taxonomy (NCBI): domain Eukaryota; kingdom Viridiplantae; phylum Streptophyta; class Magnoliopsida; order Asparagales; family Orchidaceae; genus Cymbidium; species Cymbidium sinense. The sequence goes on from CM038216.1 coordinate 27,022,259, forward strand.
AAGGTTGAGATGGAAGAATTTGGCCAAATTCATGGCACACACCAAGAAGCAACACCAAAATTATTCTATTTTGAACCATTTTTAATAAGAAAATAACTATTTTACATCCAAAATTAACATTATTCATATTTTGAGAAAAGTTTGTTATTTGTTCCTTTTAAGTGATTCTAATGAGGTGTAATGTTAGATAATATATTATATTATAGCAAATTATAATATAACATCATATATTTTAATATAATATAGTGTGTTAACTTACACTCTAATATGTTTAGCATGATATTGTTTAGTTAGTTTAAGCTTGAACCATCATAAATCATAAAATGTTGATTATAATGTTAAAATGATGTAATTTGAATGAATACTTTGTTAGGCTTTTGGTTGAATTTTTAAAGGTGTTCATAAGAGAAGAAATAAGATTTGATGAGAATTCAATGTCAATGACATGGAGGGAGATCCGCTAGGGGATCACAAATGCATTGGACATGACGTGTGTGGGGTCTATGTCGAGGGCATAAAAGAAGAAAATTTGTTGGGGACAATGTTTGAATTTTGATTATATGATTTGTGGAAAGAAGATATGTCGTGGATAAGAATCTATAATCCCATGGGGATTAAGATTGAATCGACTTTAATTTGTATTATTTTAATTGATGTGGAGGCATATCTGCTAAAGATATGGGCTCAAGTCTATTGGGAATCAGGTATATGAACCTTTCACTAGGGAAGCAGGTTCGGGCTATCTATTCGGGATTCGAATTTGAGTTTCATTTCATAGATTTGTTTGGGGATGTATCTGCTAGGGAAAAGAGTTTGGTTTAATTTCTTTGATTTAGACTCTACTTAGGGAGTTGGTTAAATTTGGATCCACTAGGGAGGTTGGTTTTAAATTTAATTTGTTTGCTTAACTTGCTTATATAAGATTTGGAGCTCCACTAGGGAGAAGGGTGTGATTTAACTCCACTGGAAAAATTAGATTGGGTTTAATTTAATGAGTAACTATGGACCACTGGGTGTGTGGACCCACTAGAAGGGCTATACCAGCCTTGACCTACCTAAGGTTTACAAATCCAAAGGGATAATCTACTAGTTGCGGGGTAGAGCTAGCCAAGCTAAGGGGATGCCTTTCGGTGTGCAACCGCTATGCGAGGAAGATGGTGTCACAGAATTACATCTTCAAAAGTGAGGAACAATAGCTGTGCTGATTTGTTGGATGCATAACAAATTGAATCTAATCTAGAGCGACTACTGAGTGATTGCTGCTGGGGACTTATGTCAACTCAAAAGTAGTCAGAAATAATTTTAACTTAATTTCATGTGATTTGATATGGTTTGTTTGGTTTAGTTTGATTTCAAATTGAGGGCATATGCTCTGGGGATGTGAGCTTGATCAAATTTAATAGATTTAATTTATGGACTATGTCAGTGTGTGATGGACCCGTTGAGAAAGGGCTATATCGGACTTCTCCTACCTCAGATTTATAAATCCAAAGGGATAGTCTACTCACCATGGGGTAGAGCTAGCCAACCTAAGGGGTTTCCTTTCAGTGCGCAATAGCTGTGCTAGCAAACAGATGTAGTAGACTTACATCTTCTAAAATAGGGAACAACCGCTGGGGTGACCTATTGGTAGCACAATAAATCAAACCCAACTTAGGGGCGATTACTAAGTGAATGCCGATGGGGACTTATATCAACTCAAGAGTAGTCAGGCAATTTCTATAGGGAGTTTTACCAACACTGCCCTAAAGATAAGATGTATGCTTGGAAAAAGGTACCATTAGGGGTGTCCTCTTAATCCACAAGTGAATATATTTTTTGTTTATATGTTTGCATGGACCCTATTGGTGTGTGAGGGAGCACACTGAGAAGGGGCTATGTCGACCTTGACTTAAGGTGAGAACCAACCAACCTAAGGTGCTCATCGATGTACAATGATTAATTTGGAAAGAAAGGATGCAGGCTTACAACATTCTAAGTGGAACTAATTATCGATAGTCATCATGCGGGGCATATGCTATCCTACCACTACTAGCGGGGAGCCGAAGGACTAGACCCAGACTTGAAGCAGTCGGGAGGGAAGGAGCCGCTAGGAGACTTATCCTAAACCTCAAATATACTCGACCCAGTTAGTGCACGATGGCTAATCCAAGAAGAAAGTGTAGTAGACTTACATCCTCTTAATCGAAGCCAACATGAGTTAGCTTATTGGCCACGCAGTTAAGCCTACCAAACTAACAAGGTGCTCATCGATTTGCACTGGACAAGTAAGGAAGGATAGCATAGCAGACTTACATCCTCCAAATTAAGAAAACCACTGGGGGACACACTAGCAAGGCAACACATCAGCCTGACCTAGGGCAGCTACTGAGTGAGTGTTGTTGGGGGCATTATCTCAACTCAGAGTAGCTCGAGATAAAAGATATGTGTTTGTTTTATATGTTTGTGTGTAGTTTGTGTTTGTGTTGTGTTGATGAAGGATATGACGCCGCTCAAGTTCATTACACCTACCCTAAACACATCATGGAAGATTCATAAACAAGAATACTTTCAACATGGAACAGATTGAATTCAAAATGAAATTTTTATTGATGATAATTATTTTCAAACTTAATTTTTAATATTTATTTTAGTAGAGCCTCTTGATTGGAAGCATTGGATGCTCTCGCTTATGATTAATAAGCTGATAAGATCCTCCTTGGTAGGCCTTCTCTATGCAAAAAGGGTCTTCCCAAGTGGGTTCAAACTTGCCTTCCATCTGATGACAGGCAACAATCGGTCTCCTTAGAAGTAAAATAAGCTCTCCTACTTGAAAAGCTCTAGGACGGACCAACTTGTTGTGAGCTTGAATCATTTTAGCTTTGTATAACTAGTGGTTTTGGCATGCCCACAGGCGTCTTTCCTCCAAACCTTCGAGCTCTTCTAACCGTAACTTGGCATTCTGCTCTATTGTGATCTTGCTACTCATAGCTATCCTTAGTGATGAGAATTGGACTTCTAATGGTAGAATGGATTTGAATCCATATACTAAGGAGAAAGGAGAATACTGAGTTGGAGTTTTATATGTGGAGTGCGGTAGGCTTCAACTACTAATTGCATGCTATTACTTGTTGTCAGTGTCTTCTTTAGTGTTTGAATGAGGGTTTTGTTGAAGGCTTCTGCTAAGCCGTTTACCCTCGAGTAGTTAATGGTAGAATATCTCCAATCTATGCTGTGTCTCAAAGAAAAGTTGTTGATCTTAGTGCTCTTGAATGCAATACAATTATTAGATATAGTTCATTGAGGCACTTTGAACCTATATACGATATGGTTTCTAAAAAATTAGAGCACATGCTGAGCTATGAACTCTTTGAGTGGAATCACCTTTACCCATTTGGAAAAGTAATTAGTAGTGGCTAAGATGAATCGATGACTCTTGGAAGAATGAGGATTAATCGGGCCCACTATGTCGATACCCAACACTCGAATGGCTTTGTAGCCAATGTAAGATGTAGGTTGTTGGGTGGTTGGTGTAGGACCACACCGTGTATTTGACATTGGTGCATCGCCTAACTGTATCAATGCAATCTTTGATCATCTACAGCTAGTAGTATCCTAGTCACTTGATCTTTGCTTTCAACTTCAAATCAGAATGGTTTGCACCACATAATCCTTAGTGTACCTTGGTCACGATCTTACGGGCTTCATGCTTGTCTAAACAACATAACCACATATGATCGAAAGACCGCCGTTATAAGAAACCATCCACAAGAGTGTAGGAAAGTGCTCTCTACTTCATCTGATGGGCTTGGGACTTCTCTTGAGGAAGTTTGCCTTTATTTAGGTAATCCATGAATGATTGCCTCTAATCTAACTCCACGTCCTTCTTGGCAATGGCAACCTCCCCTTTAAGAGAGTACATTTTGATGAGTTTACTAACAATAAGGGATAAGACTTGTCTATTTTGGATCTTTATTGATATGGACTCATCCTCCGAATATGCCAACTCCTTGGCAAGCTTGACTAAAATAAAAAAGCCTAAAATAAATAAACTAAACTAAATAACTAAATAAACCTAAATAAAAATAAAAAATAAAATAAACTAAAATATATAAAAAATACAATAAACTAAAATAAATAAAAAATAAACTAAATAAACCTAAACCTACTCATTTACTTAATTTTTAAAAAAAACCCTACCTTTAACCAAACCTTCACCTACCTATACACCAACCCTAACCACCACACCCTCTTAACTCCCTAAACCTGACCCTCTAAACCTCCCTCTCCTCCACTCCTAAACCTAAACCTCTCCAAACCATCCTCTAATCCAAACTATCAACCCTTCCCACCCTCTCCTGATCCTAGTTGATCCTAACCAATCCTCACCACCCTAATCCCTTTAATCTAACCCTACACTTCTAAACACAAACTACCTAAATAAAACTACTAAATTAAACAGATTAAAACCTACTAACCCTAAAAAAACCAAAAAAATAAACTAAGATAAAATAAAGTCTAAAAAAAAAATAAAATAATGTTGGAATAAAACCTAAATAATAAAAAATTAAACTTAAATAAAATAAAATAAATAAAAAAAATAAAAATAAAATCTAAATAAAAATAAAATAAAATAAATAAACCTAAACTAAATAAATAAAAAATAACCAAACCACAAAAATAAAATAAAATCTTAACTAAAAAAATAAAAATAAACTTCTAAATATAACTAAAATAAATAAAATAACTAAACTAAAATATAAAATAAATAAAATAAACTAAAATAAAACTAAACCTAAAACCATAAAAAATAAAATAAAATAAACTAAAAAATAAACCTAAACCCAAACTAAAAAAATAAACCTAAAAAATAAAATAAAAAACCTAAAACCTAAACCACAAAAAATAAAAAATAAACCTAAAACTAAACCTAAAAAATAAAATAAAATAAACTAAAAAAAAAAATAAATATAAATACATAAAACCTCAAACCTAAAAATAAATTAAAATAAAAAACTTAAACTAAAATAAATAAATCTAAAATAAATAAACCAAACTAAATAAATATTAAAAATAAATTTAAATAAAAAACTAAAATAAATAAAAAATAAACTAAAGAAACATAAACCTACCAGTTTACATAATTTAAAGGAAAATCCCAAACTAAATCCCACAAACTCCTAAACCCTGTAAACCTACAACACTCCTAACCCAAAACCAAACCCTAAACATAAACTCTAAACCCTAAATAAACCCAGAGTAAACTCTAAACCCTAAACCCTAAACCTAAAGCATAAAACCTGAAACCCAAAACCTAAACCCTAAACCCAAAACCTAAACCCTAACACAAACCCTAAACCTAAAACCCAAACCCTAAACCTAAACCTAAAGTAACTAAATAAATTAAAAAAATAAACCTAATCTCTAAAACCTAATAAACCTACCTAACCTAAACCAGAATGGGTAAAACTGATGGGAACATCATATCACCAGCTGGGTCCCAGATCTGGCTGGAGGTGAAGGCGTAGGTGATGGTTATCACAATGATGGTGGGGGATCTAGAGGTGCTGGTGGATATGGAGGTGGTGGTCAGAGCAATGGTAGTTATGGAGGTGGGAGGAGCCACAGTGGTTACAAGCATGGTGATGGCGGAGGGAGAGATCGGGGATATGATGGTGGTTCCCGCTACTCGAGAGGATGGGTGGTTCTAATGGGAACTAGAGAAACTATAGAACAACCTAACCAATCTACTACTTATGGAACTATCTTTATAGTAGAGATGATTCTAGTTATCTAGGGTTTTTGATTTGCCTATGTGTGCTCTTTTTTTATTTATGTCATCACTTGTGACTTAAAAAACTTGGTGTGTTACTTAGTTGATGAACTCGAAAAGAAGAAATGTTGAATCTAAATTTTTCTTCATTAAAAAAAAACTAAAAACCCTAAACCCTAAACTAAAGTTTAACCATAAACCTAAAACCTAAATCCTCAAACCTAAACCTTAAACCCTAAAAACCCTAAACACTAAAACCTAAACCCTAAACCCTAAATCCTTAAACCCTAAACCCTAAACCATAAACCCTAAAATCTAAACCCTAAACCCAAAACCCTAATCTTTAAACCCTAACCAAACCCCCACCCTACTAAACCTAATAAAAAAAACCAACTAAAAAATAAAAAATAAAATTAAAAAAAATCTAAACCAAAATAAAATAAAATAAAATGAAATAAAGTACTAAACCTAAACTACATAAAAAATAATAAAAAATAAATACTAAACTAAACTAAAATAAATAAGAACTTAAACTACTTTGAAAAAATAAAAACCTAAATAAAATAAAAATTAAACCTAAAATAAAATAAACCTAAAATAAAATAAAATACAAAATAAATAAATATCTAAACCTAAAAATAAAACCTAATAAAATAAATACCTAAACCTACTAAAACAAACCTACCTATAAAAAAATAAACCTAAACTAAACTAAATAAATAAAATCTAAACTAACCCTAAAATAAACTAAATTTAAACCTAAACCTAAACCCTAAATAAAATAAATAAATAACCTACTAAACTAAAAATATAACCTAAAATAAATAAAATAAATAAAAAAAAAAAAAAATAAACCTAAACTAAAAATAAAATAAAATAAAAATAAAACTAAACTAAAAAATGCACCTAAACCTAAACATAAACCTTAAAAATAAATTAAAATAAAAAACTTAATTTAAAATAAATAGAGTAAACTAAATAAAAATAAAAATAAACCTAAACAAAAATATAAATATAAATAAACATAAATAAATAAAAAATAAACTAAATAAATAAAATAAAACTTAACTTACCAATTTACTCAATTTAAAAAAAATTAAATTAAATTAAATTAAATTAAATTAAATTAAGAAAACCCTAACCCTAAACCCTAAACCCTAAATCTTATAAACTACTTACCCTAGCTACAAATAAACACTAAACCCTACCCTAACCTACCACAACCCTATAACCTACCCCAAACCCTAAAACTAAACCCTAATCCCTAAAACCTAAACCTAAACTATATACCACACATAAAATAAATAAAAAAAAACCTAAAATAAAATAAAAAAATAAAAAAAATAAAAACATAAAGAAAAAACTAAACATAAACCTAAACCTAAACATAAAAATGAAATAATTAAAACTAAACTAAATAAAATAATTAATAACCTAAACTAAACTAAAAATAAAATAAAGCAAAAAAATAAAAAACCCAAATCAAATAAAAACTAAACTTAAAATAAAAATAAAATAAACCTAGATTAAAATAAAATAAAAACTAAATAAAAACCTAAACCTAAAAAATAAACCTAAAATAAAACCTAAAAATAAATAAAAAGTAAAACCTAAACCCGAAAAAAAACTAAACCTAAAATAAACAAAATAAAATAAACTTAAATCTAAACTAAAATAAACTAAACTAAAATAAATAAAACCTAAACCTAAACCTAAAATAACTAAAAATAAAACTTAAATAAAATAAATTAAAATAAACCTAAACTACAATACAAATAAAATAAAACCTAAAACCTAAAATTAAAAAAAATAAACCTAAACTGACTAAAAATAAAAATAAAACCTAAACCAAAATAAAATTAAAATTAAAATAGAAATGAACATAAACTGACCTAAACCTAAAATAAATTAAATAAATATACCTAAACTAAATAAACTAAACTAAATCAAAGTAAAAAAATAAACCTAATAAAAAGAAAACATAAAATAAACTAAAATAGATAAATAAAATGACTAAACTCTGGTTTGCTTAATTTTAAAATTAAAACCATAAACCATAATCACGGACCCTAAATCTAAACCTAGGCCCTAAACCTAAAGTGACCATAACCTGACCCTACCAGACCCTGAGCCACACTACCTAAATCCTGACCTTGGGCCTAAACTCTAAAACTGAGCCACAACCCAAACCCAACCTACCCTCCCACCTAGGCCCTGAGCCCTGGGCCACTAAACCTGAGCCCACCTTAAACAAGCCCTAAACCTAAACTAAACCCTGATTAAACCATAGGCCCTAAATAAAACACAAAACCTAAACCACTGGGCCCTACCTGAGGCCCTAAATCTTGACCCTCCAGCTCAACACTAAACCCTAAACTCCTTAGGCCAAGGCTTAATCTCTAAGATCACAAAATAAAATAATTAAAACCTATTCCTAAATAAGATATAAAACCTAAACTAAAACCTAAACCTAAACCTATTAAGATAAATAAAATGAAATCTAAAATAAAATAAAACCTAAACTAAACTTAAATAAAATAAAATAAAATAAAACTAAAACCTAAACTAAAATGGGACATAAATAAATAAATAAACCTAAACTAAAAATGTAAAATAAAAAATTAATACAATAAAATAAACTAAACCTAAACTAAAATAAAATAAAACCTAACCTAAACCTAAAATAAACTAAAACATACCTAAACCTACTAAATAAATAAAATAAACTAAAAATAATCCTAAACCTAAACTAAAATAAACCTAAAATAAAAAACTAAAACCTAAACTAAAAATAAAATAAAATAAACCTAAACCTAAAATAAAAAAATAAAACCTAAACATAAAACATAAAATAAAATAAACTCACTAAAAATAAACCTAAAAAATAAACTAAATTAAAAAAAACTAAATAAAATAATAAATTAAATAAAATATAAAAAAAAATAAACCTAAATAAAAAATAATAAAATAAAAAAATAAAATAAAAAAAATAAACTAAATAAACTAAATAAACCTAAACCTAGGTTTATGATTTAAAAAATAAACCACAAATCCTAACTTAAAATTAAAACCCAAACTGAACCTAAAACTAAGCCCTGGGCCCTAAATCCTAAAACCCTAAAAACCCTAAACCTAAACCTGACCCTAAACCCTAAACACTAATAACCTTAATAAACAAAAGAAATGCTAAAATACACAAAATAAACCCAAACTATAAAACCTAAATAAAATTAAATAACATAAAAACCCTAAACCTAAACAGACCTAGGCAAAACTAAACCCTAACCCTAATATAAAATAAATAAAAACCTAAACCTAATTAAAATAAAATAAATAAAATAAAACCTAAATTAAAAAATAAAATAAATAAAATAAAATAAATAAATAAAATAAACTAAAATACAATATATAAAAACCTAAACCTAAACTAAAAAAAATAAAATAAACCAATGAATTAAAAACCTAAATAAAATAAACACTAAAAAAACAAAACCTAAAATAAAATAAAAATTAAATAAAAACATAAACCTAAAAGAGTAAACCTAAAAAAAATAAAAAATTAAACATAAATCCTAAACTAACAAAGCAAACCTAAACCTAAAATAAAAATAAAATAAAATAAACCTAATTTTAAACTAAAATAAACTAAACTAAAATAAATAAAATCTAAACCTAAACCTAAGCTTAAATAAAACTAAATAAATAAAATAAACTAAAAAATAAACTTAAACCTAAACTAGAAATAAAGCCTAAATACCTAAAATACCTAAACCTAAAAACTTAAAATAAAACCAACCAATTAAAACTACCTAAAAATAAAATAAAACTCAGTAAAAATAAATAAAAACTAAAATAAAATAAATTAAAATAAATACATAATAAATAAAAATTAAATAAAAATAAACCTAAATAAAATAATCTCAAATGAAAAATAAACTAAATAAATATAAACCTCTTGGTTCATTTAATTTTAAAATAAATAAACCCTAAACCCAAATGACTACCCACCACCCTGACCCTAAACCCTACTAAACCTAAACCCCAAACCATAAATCTAAAGGCTAAACCTCCCTAAACCTCCTAAACCATAAACCTAAACCACAAACCCTAAACTCCACAACACTACCAAACCCTAAATCCCAAAACCCTAAACTAACCTAACCCTAAACCTAAACCTAAACCAAACCTAAACTAAAACTAAATCTTTGAATGGTAACCTTGTAGACATCACATAAGCTAGTCTAGATGCGATGGAGGTGAAGGTGGAGGCTATCATGGTGGTGGTGGGGGATCTGGATGTGGTGGTCGGAGTAATGGTTATTATGGAGGTAGGAGAAGCGATGGAGGTTTTAGCCGTGGTTGTTGCAGAGGGAGAGATCGGGGATATGTTGGTGGATCCCGCTACTAGAGAGGAGGGGATGGTTCTGATGGGAACTACATAAATTGAAGAATGGCTGATCTGATCTGCTACTTATGAAACTATGTCATTATAGTAACGATGGTCCTACTTTTGTAGGGTTTTTTATTTACTCTATAGGTGCTCATGTTTTATCTATGTCAACGCTTGTGTCTTAGAAAACTTGGGGTGCTACTTGGTTGATGAAATCAAAAAGAAGAAATGTTGAATCTGAATTTGTTCTCTATTAAAAAAACCTTAAACCCTAAACCCTATACCCTAATCCCTCTAATCCCTAAACCATAACACTAACCCTAAACCCTAAACCCTAAACCCTAGACGCTAAATCTTAAACCCTAAATCTTAAACCCTAAACCCTAAACCCTAAACCTTAAACCTTAAAACCCTAAACCCTAAACCATAAACACCCTAAACCCCACCTAAACCCTAAACCCTAATCCTAAACTATCCTATAAACCCTAAACCCTAACCCTAACCTAAACTCTCCTACCTAAACCCTAAACTTTGAACTAAAGTCATTAGAGCTAAAATTGACCTAATCTAACATTGTTATGGTAGCTAAAGAAAATGTCTTCAAGAGACTTTCTTAAAATTTGAATACCTAAACCTAACCTAAATCATATTATAATACCATATATTATGGATAATGTAGCATCATATATTTGAGCATGTTTGTTTTGGATGTAATAAGATGTTTTGAAATGTTTTAGTATATTATGGTAGTGTGCCCTAATGTCTATATTAATATAAATCATAAAAATATTGATTTAATAAATGAGATGATGAATTTTATTAAATTTGAAGTGGGAATTAGGTTGTAGTACCAAAGGTGTGCTACGCCATTTGTAGTCTAAAAAGAAAGATTTTATGTTCAAAATAAATATTATATGTTGTAGCATAGTATATCATCATACATCATAATATATTATTCTGAGAATTTTAAATTATTTTAGTATTTTACAATCATGCAGTTGAGCCTACACTAGCATTATTTCTAAAAATGTTAATTTAGACTTTAAAATGGTGGAATTTGGCCAAATTCGTAATAGGTAGAACATGGCATCAAAATATATTGTTTCAATTTAAAATATGTAAGTGATACGATTAAAATATATAGTTTTTTATTGTTTAGACTAATCTTATGATTTTTTATCTTAAGCAATCCCCTATGAGGAGATATGCAATGTAATATAATATAATATATTATAATGTAATATAATATAGGATGCCATAACATAATGTAGCATCATGCATTATAGCATACTATTGTGTAATACTACTTATTATTTAGCATATTTTAATTTGTTATTGTATGATGTAGTAGAGTTTGTACTAGTGTAATTCATAAAAATACTAATTTATAGGCTTAGATGATAGGATTTGGCCAAATTTATGGAAAGCTTTAGGGAAAATCATTGGGGGTGTGCTATAGTGTCTCATTTAATCAAAAGAATAGAATTTTGCATCCAAAATGAATTTTAATTTTTCAACCAAATTTTATAAAATTTTTGGTTAAAGTGCTTCATTTTAAGATGTAATGTAAGATAATCTATTATATGAAAGCATATTAAAATATAATTTACATAACAATAGAACTTCACATATATATGAATTTGGTGGCGTGTTACTAAATGTTATTGTATATTTTAGTATGTTTTACATTTGTTATAATACATTGGGTCAAAACTCACAAAAATATTAATTTGAAGGTTGAGATGGAAGAATTTGGCCAAATTCACACACCAAGCAACAACACAAAATTATGCTATTTTGTACCATTTCTAATAGAAAAATAATAATTTTACATCCAAAATGAACATTATTCATATTTTGAGAAAATTTGTTATTGGTTCATTTTAAGTGATTCTAATGAGGTGTAATGTTAGATAATATATTATATTATAGCAAATTATAATATAACATCATATATTATAATATATTATTGTGTGTTAATTCACACTATAATAAGTTTAGTATGATATTGTATAGTTGGTTTGAGCTTGCACCATCATAACTCATAAAATGTTGATTACAATGTTAAGATGATGTAATTTGAATGAATACATTGTTAGGCTTTTTTGGTTGAAGTATTAAAGGTGTGCATAAGAGAAGAAATAAGATTTGATGAGAATTCCATGTCAAGGACATGGAGGGAGATCCATAGGGATCACATTCATTGGACATGACATGTGAGGGTTACATGTCGGAGAAGAAGAAAATCTACTGGGGATAAGGTTTGAATTCGATTTAATTATATGATTTGTGGAAAGAAGTTTCACTGGGGATAAGAATCTATAATCCACTCGGGATTAAAATTAAATTGAATTTAATTATTTTTGTTTTAATTAATGTGGAGGCATATCTGCTAGAGATATGGGATCGATTCTACTGTGGATTAGATATATGAACCTTCCACTCAGGGAGCAGGTTCAAGCTATCCGCTGTAGATTAAGATTTGAGTTTGATTTCATAGAATTATTTGGGGTTGTATTCACTAGAAATAAGAGTGTGGTTGGATTTCTTTGATTTAGACTCTACTGGGGGAGTTGGTTTATTTATCTCCACTAGGGAGGTTAGTTTTAAAATTAATTTTTTTGTTGACTTATTTACATATGATTTAGGGCTACACTAGGGAGAAGGGTGTGATTTAACCCCACTCAAGAAAATCAGATTGGGTTTAATTTAATCTGAGTTAATGTATGGACCCTGTAGGTGTGCGGTGAACCCATTGAGAAGGGCTATATCAGCCTTGACTACCTCGTTTACAAATCCAAAGGGATAGTCTAATGTGTGGGTAGACCAACCTAAGGGTTGTCTTTGGTGTGCATGTGTGCTAGAAGGCGTGACTTACATCTTCGAGGAACAACTAGGGTGACTATTGGTAGCACAAAATTGAACCTAACTTAGGGGTGACTCTTGAGTGAATATGGGACTTATATCAACTCAAAAGTAGCCAGGGATTCTTATGGAGTTTTGTTGACACTTCTAAGGTAGGATGTGCAAAGGTTGCTAGGGGTGTCTTTAATCCACAGTGAATATATATATACATATATATATATATATATATATATATATATATATATATATATATATATATATATATATATATATATATATATATATATATATATATATATATATATATATATATATATATATATATATATATATGCTATATATATATATATATATATATATATATATGTTTGCATGGACTTTGTTGGTGCGAGGGACCTGCAGAAGAGTATGTACCTTGACCTATCTCAAATTTTTCTAGACCAAGGGGAGAATATGCAAATCCATGGGGAGATTCGCAATCAGGGGGTGATTCTTGGGAAAGGGGAAGCTAATCGATAGTAATCCAAGTAGTGTCTAAATGGGGTTGCAAAGGACGTGATCCAAATATAATGCCCATAGGGGAGGTGATGTTAGGGGCATTATCTTGACCCCTAGAAGTGAAATCTTATAGGTGTACAGTGGCCAACTCAAGGAGAAAGTGTACCAGACTTACAACTACCATGAGTGGTGTATCCTAAGGTGCAAGAACCAACCAACCTAAGGTGCATCTCTCAGCTTGAGTGGTGTATCAGTCAGCATAGTGAGAACTAACCAACCTAAGGTGCCCGTTGATGTGCAACGATCAATCTAGAAAGAAAGTGTGTAGGCTTACAACTTTCCAAGTGGAACTGATCATCGGGATAGTCTATTATTGATAGGACATATGCTATCTGACCTGGAGTGACTAATAAGCGGGGAGCCCTGAGGAAGGCCTGGACCAAGACTTGAAGCAGTCAAGAGGGAAGGAGCCACTAGGGGACTTATCTTATACTTCAATATACTCATCCCAGTTAGTGCATAAAGGTTAATCCAAGAAGAAAGCGTAGAAAACTCACATCCTCTTAAACAAAGCTAATATGAGGTAGTTTACCAGCCACATAGTAAGGACTACCAAACTAACAAGGTGCTCATCGATGTACAGTGGCCAAGTAAGGAAGGAAAGCATAGCAGACTTACATCCTCCAAAGCAAGAATACCACTGGTGACACTCTAGTAGGGTAACACATCAACCTGACCTGGAGTAGCTACTATGTGAGTGTTGTTGGGGACATTATCTCAACTAAGAGTAACCTGAGATTAAAGATATGTGTTTATTTTATATGTTTGTATTTGTGTTATGTCGATGAAGGATAGGATGCTACTCAAGTTCCTTACCCCTACCCTAAACACATCATGATAGATTCACAAATAAGAATACTTTCAAGATTGAAGAGATTGAATTTGAAATGGAATTTTGATTAATGATAATTATTTTCAAACATGATTTATAATATTTCTTTAAGTAGAGCACATTGATTGGAAGCATTGCGTGCTCTCCCTTATGATTAATAAGCTGATAAGATCTCCTTAGTAGGCCTTCTGTATGGAAAAAGGGCCTTCCCAAGTGGGTTCAAACTTGCCTCCCATCTTACGATGAAAGAATCATCTCCAGAACTAAAATAAGCTCTCTACTTGAAAAGCTCTAGGACCAACTTGTTGTGAGCTTGAATCATTTTAGCTTTGTACAACTCAAGATTTTGGCATTCCCGTAGGTGTCTCTCCTCCAAACCTTTGAGCTCTTCTAAGCAACTTGGCATTACTTTCTGTTGTGATCTTGCTACCACACTATCCTTGATGAGTTGACTTCTAATTATAGAATGGCTTGGACCCATACACTATAGAAAGGTAGGTTGGAGTTCTATATATGTTGCGGTAGGCCCACAAGGCTTCAACTTTGCTCATGCCACTATCTTGTTATTTGTGTGTCTTCTTATTTGGATGAGAGTTTTATTGAAGACTTCTACTAAGCCATTTTCCCTCGGGTAGTTGAAGGTCGAATATCTCCAATCTATGCTCTGGGCAAAGTTGTTGATCTCAGTGCTCTTGATTGCATTACCATTATCATATATAATTCATTGAGGCACTCTGAACCTATATATGATATGGTTCCTAAAAATTAGAGCACACGCTGAGATGTGACCTCTTTGAGCTTAATTGCCTTAGCCCATTTAGAAAAGTAGTCAGTAGCAGCCTAGATGAATTGATTACCCATGGTAGAATGAGGATCAGTCAGACCCACTATGTCGATACCCTAACACTCGAATGACTATGAGGCCAATGTAGGATGTAGAATATTGGGTGGTTGGTGTAGGACCACACCGTGTATTTAACATTGGTGGCATCGCCTAGTCATATCCATGTAATCTTTGATCAATGATGGACAGTAGTATCCTAGTCTCTTGATCTTGGCTTTCATCTTCAGACCGGATTGGTTGGATCCACATAATGTTGAGTGTACCACAGTTACGATCTTACATGCTTCGTGCTTTTCTAAACAACGTAACCACCACATATGATCGAAAGATCACCAGTACAAGACACCATCCACAAGAGCATAAAAAGTGCTCTCTACTTCATCTGATGGGCTTGAGACTTCTCTTGAGGTAGTTTTCCTTTATTTAGGTAATCCATGAATGATTACCTCCAATCTAACTCCTCATCCTTCTTGGCGATGGAAACCCCCCTTCAAGAGAGTACTTTTTGATGAGTTCAATATCAATAAGGGATAAGACTTGTCTCTTTTGGACCTTTATTGATATGGACTCATCCTCCAAGCATGCCAACTGCTTGGCAAGCTTGGGTAAAGCATACGCTATGGCGTTCTCTCCTCGGGAAATATTACAAATGTTAACCTTTAGGATTTGGGCCAACAAGTACATGGTTTACTTATGGTAGTGATGGAGCTTGGGCTTTATAACTTTATAGGACCCAGCGATTTGGTTGATAACTAGTTAAGAATCTCAGAAGATGTTGATTATCTATATGCTTAGAGAAATGGCTAACTTTGGATCAACAATCAGAGCCTCATATTCATCTTCATTGTTGGTACAAGATTTAAATAGATGATATGAGAATCTCATCACATCATGGTCTGGAGTTAAGAGAACTATTCCTACCCATGCCTTTCCTGGAATAGTAGATTATGGTTCTTCTCCTTTTGAGAGGAAGCCACATCATCAAAGTACATATCACAGTGGTGAATGCTAGTATTCTCTAAGTTCATGATTTCTTCATCAAGGAGATCATCAATAAGCGTTGAATCAGCAAGAAGTAGGTGTGCTACTAAGAAATTCTCTAGTGCTTATCCTTTCACTACACAGAGGGGTACAAAAGTATTGTCAAACTGTGAGAGGATCATGGACCATCATGCTAGTCATTTGGATAACATCAGCTATGTCATGAGATATTGTATTGGATTGATCCTAGAGATTAAGTTTACCTTATGAGGAAGCATGTTGTGTTGTAGCTTTTGGGATGCAAAGATTAAAGCTAGGGTAATGCTTCTTAATGGGTGGATAATTAGCCTTCGAGGATTAGATGACAGCGAGGTAGTAGAGTGCATTTTCCTTCCCTTCATCATTGGCTTTGGCCAACAAAGCACCAAGGAGTCATCTAATGTAATGTGTAAAGTATGAGTGGCTTGGGATGAGCTAGAACGGTGGCATCATCGGTAATGCTTGATGTCTTGAAGGCATGCTCACACTTATCATCCCACTTGAACTTGGCATCCTTTTGACAAGTGCTTTGAGAATGGTGACATCTTCTTCGATAAGTTGGATATAAAGCATCTTAGATATGCCAACCACCCTTGGAATGATATGAGTTGAGTTAAACTTTTAGGGGTGGCATTTCTAATATTGCCTTGATCTTCTCGGATCAATTTGATTCCTGTTGACAAACCCAAAGGATTTCCCTGAAGTTACTACGAATGCATACTTCAAGGGGTTCATTTTGAGGTTAAATTATCTTAACTGTACGAAAACTACTCTCAAGTCAAAGAGATGGTCTTTATTTTCTCTACTTTTTACCATGAGATCATCTACATAGCACTCGACTTGATGATGAATGAGTTCATCGAAGATTCGAGTCATAGCCTGCTAGTATGAGGCACCATCATTTTTTAGGCTAGAAGGCATGACCATATAGCAGAAGATTCTGATCGGGGTTCTAAAAGCAATGTTTCTATCATCTTCAGGGGCCTTCTTTATTTGGTTATATCTATATGAGCCATCCATGAAAGAGAATACTACGTGAGATGAGGCATTGTCCACCATCAACACCAAGATTGGTATTGGAAATTCATCTTTTGGACATGCCGTATTTAAATCTCTAAAATCTACGTATATGTGAATTTGGCCATTCTTTTTCTTAATTTTGATGAAGCTGGCTAACCGGGTAGGGTATTTTTCTTCCCGGATTAAGCCAACATCGATTAGTTTCTTAACTTCATAAATGACATGTTGTTCTATGTCTAATTTCATGCATCTAGGAGCTTGCTTGATAGGGTTAGCAGTAGGCACTATTACTAGTTAATGGATTGCTACGTCAGGAGCCAATCTAGGCATTTCTTCATAACTCCATTCAAAGTAGTCCATAAAATCAATTAATAGCCTAACTAAGTCATTGGTTTCAATTTCATTCAACAAAATTATGTATGGGCATGATCTTCTTCTTGATTCTAAGTTGATTTCCTTGAGCATGATGGTTGACTTGATCTCTTCTTCAAACTCATGGTGCATCTTTGACTTCAAAATCATCTAGATCATCGAGTTTCTAAACACACTCCTCATATGAGTTAATGTGATTTGAAAAGAACTATAGATTCAAATGATTGATGATTATTAGAATGTCATCATCGGTGGACCCTTATGAATCTTTCTTGATTGAGCTTTTGCATTTGTTCTTCCATATTCTAGTCGACTTGTGCTTTGACCAAGTATGTGGGATTAACCCTTTCTTTGCTAAATTATGACACAAGTCAAAATAAAGGTAATTATATTAAATCTTTATATGAATCATCCTCAAGTTCTACATCAACTTCTTGACTTGAGGATGATGCTCTAGAAAAGAACCTCTTAGTCTTCACACTGGATGACTTAGGGGCTTCCTTAATTATAAACCCTGCTTTTGAGAGGAGGGTTAGAGCTAAGGTTCCCAACTGATGCTTATTTCACATATAGACTTGGATATGCTTTGCTTTGGAGCCTAGTCTGCATTGCTATCTAGCTCAAGTGTCACCCCCAAGGGAATCTACTATTGAGATGCTAACCATATAAGACACATCCTATGAACTAGATTCTAAGTCTATATGGATAACATGTGTACTCCTGGTAGCTGAAACACATCTTCTTTTGGGTGGCCAATAAGGAGGTTTTCCACCCACAGGGCCCTCTAAACGGCCTCTTCCTCTACTTGTGGAGGTAGTCATCTACCCATATGTTCGAATGGAGTAACGAACTATGGGTGGAATCTAATGTCATGCTCCACTTCCTCCTCTAAGTCTATTTTTGCTCCATTTTATTTTATTTTTCATTTTCTCTTTCATTTTGTCTTTCTTTTTCTTTTTCTTTTTCTTTTTTTTATTAAACTTTGGCCAATTTTTTGAGAATAGACTTGTTGAATTTGAGGGAGGTAGTAAGATCTCATATATCGACCTCGTGCTGTAAATGGCTTGAGATCTCCTTTGACATAGTAGATGATTCCACCTCTCACAAACTTCATACAATGTAGAGGATGGAAACTATGTTGTTCTCATGTATCCATGGTCTCCCAAACAAAGCGTTGAAAGATGTATCCAAGTCTATAATGTGAAACTTGGCTTGGTCTTCAATCATCTATCTCCAAGGGCAACACTATGGAGCCTAAGGCTATTGACCTCACTTTTGAGTCGATTCAATCTTCCCATCTTAGACTTAGGAGTCTTCTAGACTAAGACTTCCCTAGTCATAAGACACTTAACAATTAGGTAAACACTTAAAAGCTAAGACTTAGAAGGGTTAACCATAGGATTAGGTTATGCCTTAGGGATTAGGATAATCCACCTACCCTACAACTCAATCCATGTTCACCTTCTCAAACCAAACCTCAAGTTCAATTCAAACATCAAATTCAAATCCAAATCCAAACCCAAATTCCCAAACCAAATGATTGAAGCCCATGATCAAATCCAAACTTGAAACCCTTCCTAAGCCATATGACCTATCCATGGACTTAGCCAAATCTTAATCCAAATCAATCCAAAATCAATTTGATTTTCTCATAATCAATTTATATCTTCAATCATCTTCTAAAATAAATCTACATTCAAATGATCAAAACTAAATAAATTAAATCAAAACCCTTCTAAATTTATGACCTATCCATGGACTTAGCCAAATCTTAATCCAAATCAAGTCAAACTCAATTGATTTTCTCTCAAATCAATCATATTTTCAATCATCTTCACAAATTTAAATGAAATATACATTTAAATCATCAAAACTAAATCAAACCAAATCAAAATCAAACTTAAGCCTCATGGACTTAGACCAAATTCCTTCATTTCAAAACTCAAATTCAATTGATTACCTCATGAATCAATCATACCTTCAATCATATTCATAAATATAAATTAAATCTACATTCATCAAGCCAAACCAAAATCAACCCAAGTCAAACCCAACTTAACCCTTTTGACTTGAAATGTTCAAATGAAACAAAACCCATTTGAACCCAAAAGCAATTGAATTTATATATCAATCCCAAATCCATATATAAACTCAACTAAATCAAACTCAATCCAAAATCAAGCCAACTAAACCCAATTGTTCCACTTGACCCAAAGTGGCCAATTTGACCTATTTGAGCCAAGTTCTAATCTTACCCAAATTGGATTGAACCAAGCCGATCAAAATCTCCCATCATGATTGTTGTTCACCCTAGGTTGATCAATTGTCACAAATTGGGTCAAACCAAGTCAACTTGGTAATTTGACCAACTCAAACCCTTAACCCATATAAACCCAAACTAGCGAAATTGTAACCTAAGCCAAGTCCCTTGAAACCAATGATTCATACCATATCAAAAATTAATATTTTAGTATGACTTGACCTTCAATTGAGTCAAACCAAACCCAATTGGCCCTCTTGACCCAAGTTGACTAAATTGACCTAAAAGAACAAATTGGGTCAAATCAAAATATAAAGTAAATTGATTACAACAAATAGTTTAAGTTCATTCAAAATTGATTATTGAACTTGACTAAAGCCATGATTGGACCCAATTGAACATAATTTACCTACTTAGCCCAAATTGACCTAAAGGCTCAAGTTGGCCTAAATCAAAACCAAATATAAATTAATTGAAATCAAAGACTACAATCATCTTCAATTGGTCAAATAAACACAAACCAACACCTAACCCAATCCAATTTGGCCAATTTGGTCAATTTGGTCAACTTAACCAATTTGACTTAAATGAATTCAAATGAGCCAAAATCAAATCTAAGCCAAACTAAACTAAACCAATGGAACTAAAACATCCCAAATGATCATATGAACTTTACTCAACCCTTAGTTGGACAAAATTTGACCAATTGGTCAACTTGCAACTAACCAATTTGACCTAAATGAGTCAAATTGAACCAAACATAACCAAACCAACTCCAATTGACTTAAAATTTGGGCTAACCCACTTTTGGCTCATTTTAAATCTTCCCAAATCAAATCCAATGCCAAATGATCATTCTACCCTTCGGTCAAGGGCATCACATATGATAAAACACTAATGTAATTTCCATTCTTTGGCCACTTGGTACTCTCTTCCCTGCCTCCAATGACTCCCTGAGATGGTCGGATGGCCACTAGAAGCCAAACCCAATCCCACCATTTTATCAACATGAATGGGGGTATACACCCATCATTTCAACTCAAACACACACAAAAATGATTCCTCTGAGCCCTACCTACCTAAGAGGAGCTGCTAGAGCCATTCCCTAAGCTCCCAAGCTCATTCCTCAATCAAAAAATCCATTCTCATTTGTGTTGAAATAGGACACTCCCATTTCTGACATAACTTACCCATTGCTCCATAAAACTCAAATTAACTCTGCACGCATCTTCCATTGGCCTCGTCGAGCATGAATGAATCATGTCATAAGCTTCCTGAGCACTAGAGGTGGGACTTCAATCAATGTTGAACTCCAAATCATTAGTTCATGGCCTTCTGAGTGAACATCGAGGAATTTATCCCATTGTTGCTCAACAGGGCTTCATCTCCACTAGATGAAGCTTCCTCAATTATTCAAGCCATCAAACTTGAGCTCCAGTGAGGTATGCTTCCAAAATTGATCCTTAGGCAAAAATGGGTTGGAGATTTCTAAAAAAGACTTGCATCACATGTGAGCTTGATCGTTGGATCCCCTTCGATCGATGTCATGAAGGTGTGGGATCCTTTTGGAGTTGGTTTGAGCTCGAGTAAGCTTGGATCAAGTGATCAATGGTGGAAGAACTCCATTCTATCTCACTCACTTGATGTTAGATCACCCACCGTCCATTCTACATAATCAAAATTGATAATCGTTATTAGATTCTCTAAATCAAATTGATTTAATCCTATTAAGCTGGGATTAATTGTAGATCTTATATGGTGGCGAGAAAAGCGTGCACCACTTTGAGGCATTGAGTTGAATAAGTTTTAAGTAGCCAATCTCACGATGCCACATGTACATGCGTCACGTCATGTGCCACTTGGAGATTAGGCTTTAATTAGGCTTAATTAATTATTTTTAATGGCAGAAACTTCTAAAGATTATAAAAAAATCACATAGATAATAAACAAAGGAAAATAAATACTCATTTTAAAGGTATTTTAGAGAAGAATTAATTAAAAATGATCTTAAAAAATTTTGAATAGTAATTAAGGTTTAATCACAAAATTAATTATTTTAATTACTTCTTAATTACTTGAGCAATTAATCCCAAAATTTGTGGGTTATTTTAATGGGATGACCTCTGCCTCTCATGATTTTCTTGGGATTTATTGCTAACTTAATTAGGAAAATTGACTAATTAAACCCTAACTACTCTTTTAAGTTAATTAATGATTAATTAATCCCATGAACAATAATAAATTGGTTAATTAAGTTTATTAATCATTGTTCAACAGTAAGTGAACTAAGGAATAGGGTTGGGACCCCTTTCCCTATGTTCATTTCACCCTTTTTTAAAATGAAATTAATTAGATTTAGTAATTAATTAAATCACTTAATCAAATTGAAATCATAATCACATGACCTTAATTAATTAAATCATGGGGTAGATCTTTAGGTGTTTAATAACCTAAAGAGTTTAATGAAATTATGGTTAGTCCATATGTGGAAAACCATAAGAGTAATTAATTAAGTCCTTTAATCTAATTAACTATTAATCATGAGCCGATTGCATTAGGCCCCTTTTATTTACTAGGATCATTGCAAGTTTATTTTCCATGCATATCATGTTGGCTCATAATTATAGATTTAATTACTTTAAGGTGACATAAGTAAGGGTAATTAATTCATCTAGTTAAGGGTTCAACTTAATTAACCCATAAAATTAACTTAGTTACATTTCCTTAAATTAAATCAAATCACTAATGCGAGAATGGGTTTAAAATAGAAAGTATGATTTCTCTTCGCCTCTTTAAATCAAATCAAATCCAAAACTTAATTAATAAAGAAGCTTTTGTCTGCTTTAAATAATCTTATTTTATTTGGTTTCCTTTAAGAACTAGTTTGGTTGAATGAATCACATGCTTATATTTGATTGTCTTCTTTCCAATCATGTTAAATTTGGTATGTCATTTGTATCCATGCATCCATCTTTTCAAAATCAAGTAAAAGATAATGGATTTCCATTATGTGTTGTTTTAATTTAATATATGTGTGGCTATTAGCACTATTAAATCAAAAAGTATTTTTTCAAAAGCTTATAAATGAATAATAATATGTGTTATGATGCTAGTTATCAATACATAAGAAATGCATGTGCTTATAGCTTAAATGTATGAATGTTGAGTTCTCTTTCCATTATTCATGTGTTGATTTATATAGATTGAATGGTAATGGGCATATAGTCCGGATATCCAAGGAACACGAGGCTTTAGCTAGTCCTAAGGAAGTCATTTGATTACCTCACTTCCCTAGTTTAACAATGACACATACCCATTAGATTTAATTATTTTGTAT
This sequence comes from Cymbidium sinense, assembly GCA_021442155.1. Lineage (NCBI taxonomy): Eukaryota > Viridiplantae > Streptophyta > Magnoliopsida > Asparagales > Orchidaceae > Cymbidium > Cymbidium sinense. Next base: position 27,045,509 of record CM038216.1, read on the forward strand.
TTCAACATTAGAATTCGGATAGAGCTTTAATTCATATATATAAATGATTCAATCAAAAAAAATATACAATCTTTGCATGGATTTTGTTCCCTCATTTATGTATACATACATGTGTGTCTAAGAGAATAAGTATATATTTTGGACATCTTGGGAATACGAGGCTTTAGTTAGACCCAAAGAGGTCATTTGATTACCTCACCTCCCTATTTTAACAATGATGCGTACATTCTTATATCTTTGTACATGTATACGTATATGTGATTACTAAATGAAAATCTCATTTTACATTAAAATTGCATGCATTCATAATTGACTAAGTGGTTCAATTAATTATCCATATGATTTGGAGCTTACTTCCTATGTTCATTTATATGAATTTACATATATTTTAATGCAAATGGGTATAAAGTCTGGACATCTCAAGAATATGATGCTTTAGCGAGCTCCAAGGAGGACATTTGATTACCTCACTTTCCTGGTTTAACAATGACACATGCCTTTTTAATTTCATTCTTATGTCCTTTTTGCATAAGAATTTTGATAAAGTTTTAAATTAATATGTTTAAATAATTCAATCAAATAAAATATAAATTCAAAACATACATATACATTCATCATTTAAGTGTGGTAAAATATGTTGCATGTAAAGATACACTTAGGATTAAATCATGCATGTGATGGAAAAAATGATTTAATATATGTCATGTGGTAGTAATTGAATTAAATTAATCTTAAGATGCCTTTCATTTTGAATAGGATTATTTAAAGTGAACCTAAACTTAGGATTAATTAAATCATTTAATAAGTCATTCACTTTAGAAAGTGACTTAAGGTAGGGATGAAAGTGTGCCCAATCCCCTTTTCTTCTCTTCATAATACTTAGTTGCTAGGTGTAATTAAATGAAACAAAAGAAAACACAAATTAAAATTCTCAAATCAATTAAACTACTTCAAGTGAAATCAACCTTTCATGTTAAATTGAATCCTTCTACACTTAGAAAATACAAGACTAATGCCTAACAAGACTTACCACACAAGCCTTAATACACACATTAGAATTAAGTCAGCACTTCTAGCTCTAAGTTAGGATAATGTATGATGTGATGTATATTTTGTTTTATAATGTATTATTTTAGATTTGATGTTAGGGTGTATGCTTCATAGACTGAATGATATGCCAATATTAGCTTAATCATATTTTCTGCAGGAGATTAAGCTTAAGGGATGCTTAAAAATAAATGTGAATGCTCTTTTTGCAGGTAGCTTAAATCCTTAAGAATAATCCAAGTTAGGACAGGTAGGCTTACTTACTTAAGTGTAGGGTGTTGAGTTTAAATTATATTTTGTAGGTGTAGTTAGATTTACTTTTCCCACATAAATGCAAATTTTTCAATAGGAATTATGATTAGTGTGATGGGGGATTGGGATGAGTAGTGGCCAGAAGGCTTTCACAGTCCCTGATGCCTTTGAAGCAAGCACCATCCAAATCAAAGAAGGAACCAAATCAAAAATGGAGATATGAAGAAAGAAGACCCCATAGCATTTAATATAATTATAATTATTTTTTCATATTGCAGGTTGTATAAGGGTAGAGCTTCTACCCATCTTTTCTCTCTTGGGTTGTATGATTTACGCCGAGCTTTTAGTCTTTTACGATAGTTTATATTATTGTTTGATGTTATGTTTAAATTGTGTATTAGGACAACATGTTTTTTATAGTTTCTTAGATGATTGATGCTTTAATGTGTGGCTTGGATATGATTAGGCTCTTAGGATAAAAATAACTTTTCTACCCAACTAATCACTCATAACTAAATTTTAAATAACTCATAACCTAATCATAAATCCTAAGACATAAATAAGATAATTAAAAGATTTAGCAAACCCTTAGTTGTATGGCTGTATGTTTCACATCATGCATGCATATTCTTTCACTCTTGAACTTGAAGGATCTCCATCATTGCACGATAAAGGAATGCTTGACCTTTGAGAGCATTCCTTGTGGTGGAGAACACCTTCTTCTAGCTGATTTGACTTATAATCTATTTCAACATGCATTTAAGCATAAGAAATCCTAAAGCCTCTATAAAAATAAAGTGTCTAAAATAAAATAAAATTTGAAAAGATTATGCATCTATAGATTAAGTCATATGCTCATACCACTCATGCTCTAGTCTCTTAGGGAGTATGTTTAAGACTTTAGTCAGCTATCTTGCAATTCATAAGACCAAACTACATGATTTGAAAATCATAGCAGGAGTTAGCTGGTGGCTACTCTAGGCAGTCATAAGTCCAAAACTCGGACAGTTTATTCTCTCTTATGGAGTTAAACCCTTATGTCACATAAATTTGGGTCATGCTTTTGGCTCACTAAAGCTCCTAGATTTAGGATCGAGGTAGTTATTTTTTCTTGAACTGAGCATAAATTCTCACCTCTTAGGAATTCTCGCAACCTTGTGTTGGTGGAATTTCAACTCAAAACATATAAATCTCCTCAACTTCAAAATTATAAAGCCCAACTATAGGATAGATTGGATTCCAATATATGTCTTCTCCTTGAACTTTCCCAATTGATTTTCCAAATATAACAAATCCTTTGATAGTCTAAGTTTGAAATCTTTGGAGATGATAATTGTCTACTTTAATTGAGAGTATTCTTAGGAAATTTTATTTCCTAAGATATAATTTACTATGAAGGCATGCCTCCATAAGAAACCTAAGAACCTGGTTTAATATAAACCCAACTTTATTCAACCATGTAAAGTAGGGGAAAATCTGGTACATCCAAGACCCATCATGCCTTAGTCCTTATTAGTGATTATGTCCATTGGGTGTTGTCTTTGATAGTACATCATACTCAATGTTGTACGATCACCTCAAAGTACTCCTCTTCCAATGATCTGTGTGTCCTAGCCCTTCTTGAATAAACATCCTTTCTTTTGGAGTTTGGAGATGTCGATCCTCAAGTAGGCAAGGTTCTTAGACTCATAATTGACAGAACTCCTTGACATCCACTGTAATGTAAAGAGGCAGTTGTGCTCGGTGGTCCTTAGGAGTAAGTCTTCATCGTTGAATGTAACTAAATAAAAACCTAAACCTAAGTAATAAATAAAAAAAGTAAAAAGTAAAAATAAATAAAAAATAAAACTTAAACCCGAAACTAAAAAATAACCTAAACCTAAAATAAAAAAAATAAACCTAAGCCTACACTAAAATAAACAAAATTAAAATAAATAAAACCTAAACCTAAACTAAATAAAATAAAATAAAATAAACATAAACCTAAACTAAAAAATAAAACCTAAAAAGAAATCTAAAATAAAAACCTAAAACTTAAACCTAAGAAAATAAAATAAAAATAAAACTAAACTAAAAATAAACCTAAACCTAAGATAAACTAAAATAACCTAAATAAATAAATAAACCTTAAATAAATAAAAATAATAAATAAATAAACTAAATAAATTGATGGGCCTTAAATAAACTCTAAACCCTGGGCCTCTGAACTAAACTAGGCATGAGATCAACCAACTGGGCTCTACACTCCCTGGGCCCTCTTCCATGGGCCTAACTCAAAATTCTTGAGGCTGGGCCATATACTGGGCCTACCACTGGGCCCTGGGCCCTGGATCCTAAAAGTAACTGAGCCTAACCACAAGGCCCTTAAATCCAGGCTTGGGCTTTTAAAGGCCACTGCTCTGAGCTCCCTAAACTGACCACTGGGCCTAAATGAAACAAAGATATGAGCCTGAGCTGGGACACAGGCACTTGCTGGGACCCTGACCCTGGGCCAGGCCTAGCTCTGGAAACAAGAACTGGGCCCTGGGCTGGGCCATGGGCCATCCTGAAAAGACATGGAGCTGGGCTAAATGACCACAAAAATAAATATAGACTGACCTAGGAAGATAAAATGGAATTTCTTAACTAAACCTGACCTAAAAAACTAAAATAAAAGAAACTTTGCACTAAATTAAAAATAAAATAAACCTGATAAACCTAAATAAATAAATAAAATACCTAAAATAAACCTAAAAATAAACTAAATAAACCCACAAACATAAACTTAAAAATAAAAAAAATAAAATAAATAAATAATAAAACCTAAAAAAACTAAAAAAACCTAAACATAAAATAAAATAAAATAAACTAAACCTATAAAATAAATAAAACTTACAAACCTAAATATACTAAACTAAAATAAACTAAATAAAATAAAATAAACTGAAAATAAACCTAAACTAATCTAAAAAAATAAAACCTACAAAACTATAAAATAAAACCTAAAAAAATAAAATAAAAAACCTAAACTAAAAATAAAAATATAACCTAAACCTAAAATAAAATAAAATAAACTCACTAAAAAATAAACCTAAACTAAACCAAAAATACTAAAATAAATAAAATCAAATAAAAAAATAATAAACATAAATAAAAATAAAAAATAAATTAAAATAATAAATATTACAATATAAATTAAATAAAAGAAATGTTGAGATCAAATTGGTCTTTGTTAATAAAATTAAACCACTACCTAAACTAACTTGACCACTAGGCCAACTTAACTCTTATAAACCACTACCACTTTCTAAATCTACATTAACCCTGACCACTACTTACCCTGGGCCATAACTGAGCTCTAAACCCAAAAACTGAGCCACTAAAAATAATACTAAATAAAAGTTAAAATATAATAATAAATTATAAATAAAATAAAATAAAAACATAAACTAAACAAAACCAACCTAGGCCTAAAAAAAATAATAATAATCTAAACTAAATAAATAAATAAAACCTAAAATAAACTAAAATAAAAACTAAATAAATAAAATAAAAAATTAAATATTTAAAACTAAATGAAAACCATGCCTAAAACCTAAAATAAACCTAAAATAAATAAATAAACCCTAAATTAAAATCTAAACCTAAATAAAAATAAAATAAACCTACCTAAAATAAAATAAAATAAACTAAAATAAATATAAATAACCAAAATAAAAAAAACTAAATTAAATAATAAACTAAAACAAAATAAAATACCTAAATAAAAATAAAATAAACCAGATAAAATAAAAAAATAAACTAAAATAAACTTAAACCTACTGGTTTGCTTAATTAAAAAATAAAAAATATAAAAAATAAAAAAATAAAAAACAAAAACTAACTAATATAAATGCCTAATAATTCTAACTATAAAACCCTAAAATTCTAAACCCTGGGCCCTAGGCCCTAACCCTCACTAAACCTAAATAAACCCTGACCTGAAAACTAATAACTAACCCTAAGCTAGGCTATAAAACTGGGCCCTAAATAAAATCAAAAACTAAAATAAATAAAAAAACCTAAACCTAAATGAAATAAAAAATAAATAAAAATAAAAACCTAAACTAAAACATAAACCTAAATATAAAAATAAAATAAACTAATAAAAATATATAAAAATAAAATAAATAAAAACCTAAACTAAACTAAAAAATAAAATAAACCTGAGAATAAAAAACCTAAATGAAATAAAAACAAAACCTACAATAAAAATAAAATAAGCCTAAAATAAACCTAAAATAAAATATAAAACTAAATAAAAAATAGAACCTAAACCCTATATTAAAAAAAATCCCTAAACCTAAAATAAAAATAAAATAAACCTAATCCTAAACCTAAAATAAACTAAACATAAATCCTAAACTAAATAGAATAAAAAAAACTAAAAATAAACCTAAACGTCAACTAAAAAATAAAATTTAAAAATAAACCTAAAATAAAAACCTAAATGCTAAACAAAAAAAAATTAAAACCTAAACCTAGAGCTAAAAATAAAAAATAAAACATATACCTAAAAAGTAAAATAAAACTATAACTCAACTAAAAAATAAACCAAAAGCTAAACCTAAACCTAAAAAAGAAACTAAAATAAAAAACCAAAATTAAAATAAATAAACTTAAAATAAATAAACTAAACTAAATAAAAATAAAAGTAAACATAAATAAAAATAAAAAAAATAAAATAAACTAAAATAAATAAAAAGTCAAATTAAATAAACAAAATGAAGAAATGTTAAATTTGAATTTGTTCTCTATTAATTAAAATAAACCAAAATCCCTAAACCCTAAACTAAAATTTGGACCCTAAACCTAAAACTGAAACCCTAAATCCTAATCCCTAAACCCTAAAAACCCTAAACCCTAAACTCAAAAAAAAACCTAAACCCTAAACTAACCCTAAACCATAAACCCTAAAAACCTAAAAACCTAAACTTAAATTAAATAAAACCTAATATTAAAATAAATAAAAAATCAAAATATAAAATAAAAATAAAATAAATAAATCAACTAAACTAAAATAAAATGAAATAAAACCTAAACGAAACTAAAAAAATAAAAAACCTAAATAAAATAAAAACTAAACATAAAATAGAAATAAAATAAAGCTAAAATAAATTAGAAAAAAAATATAAAAACTTAAACATAAAAAATAACCCTAAAATTAAAACATAAAAATATATAAATTATAGAACCGAAACCCTAAATTAAAAAAAAAAACCTAAACCTAAAATAAAAATAAAATAAACCTAAACCTAAACTAAAATAAGCTAAACTAAAATAAGTAAAACCTAAACCTGAACCTAAAATAAACTAAACCTGAACCTAAACCTAAACTAAACAAAATAAATAAACTAAAAATAAACCTAAACCTAAACTAAAAAATAAAACCTAAAACCTAAATCTAAAAAAATAAAATAAAAACATAAACCTAAAACTAAAAATAAAAAATAAACTTAAACCAAAAAAATAAAATAAAAATAAAACTAAACTAAAAAAATAAGCCTATACCTAAACCTAAACATAAAAAAAAATTAAAAAACCTAAACAAAAATAAATAAACCTAAAATAATCAAACTAAACTAAATAAAAATAGAAATAAACCTAAATAAAAATTAAAAATAATAAAGTAAGATAAATAAAAAATAAACTAAAAAAAACTAAACCTACTAGTTTTCTTATTCTAAAATAAATAAATAAAACCCTATCCCTAAATCTTAAACCCTAAAACTAACCTTAAACCCTAAACCCTAAACCTACAACCCAAAACTCAAAACCCTAAACCCCAAAACACTAAACCCTAAACTCTAATCCCTAAACCCTAAACCCTAAAACCATAAACCCTAAACCTTAAACCCTCTGCACTAAACCCTAAAACTTGCAACCCTAAACCCTAAACCCATAAGCCTAAACTCTAAACCCAAAACCATAAACCCTAAAAACATAAAAATGTAAACATGAACTAAATAAAACCTAAAAATAAAATAAATAAATAAACATAAACCTAAATTAAATAAAAAATTAAAATAAAAACCCAAACTAAAACATAAACATAAACCTAAAAATAAAATAAAATAAACTAATAAAAATAAACTAAAATAAAATAAATAAAAATCTAAACTAAACTAAAAAATAAAATAAAAAATAATAATAAGAAACCTAAATTAACTAAAAATAAAATGTAAAATAAAAATAAAATAAACCTAAAATAAACCAAAAAAAATAAAACTAAACAAAAAAATAAAACCTAAGCCTTAAACTAAAAAAAACCTGAACCTAAAATAAAAATAAAATAAACAAAATAAAATACAACCAAACCTAAACAAAAATAAATAAAACAAAAACCTAAACCTAAACTAAAAAATAAAACCTAAAAATAAACCTAAAAAAATAAAATAAAAAACTAAACTAAAAGTTAAAAATAAAAAGTAAAACCTAAACATAAAAAATAAATTTAAAATAAAACTCAACTAAAAAATAAACCTAAACCTAAAAAATAAACTAAAATTAAAAACCTAAACTAAAATAAATAAACCTAAAATAATGAACTAAACTAAATAAGAATAAAAACTAAACATAAATAAAAATAAAAAATAAAATAAACTAAAATAAATTAAATTAAAAATAAAACTAACCCTAAACTAAAAAAACAAAACCGTAAAATAAACCTAAAATAAAAATCTAAAACCTAAACCTAAAAAAATAAAATAAAAAATCTCAAAATAAAGATAAAACCTAAACCCAAAAAATAAAATAAAAATAAAAATAAACTAAAAAAATAAGGCAAAACCTAAACCTAAACCTAAAAAAATAAATAAAATAAATAAACTAAATATAATTAAACCTACCGATTTACTTATTTCTGAAAAATAAAAACCATAAATTCTATTTCCTAAACACTAAACCATAAACCCTAAACCTACAATCCTAAACCCTAAACGCTAAACCTTAAACCATAAACCTTAGAAAAACCCATAACCCTAAACCCTAAACCCTAACCCTAAACCCTAAACCCTAAAAGTATAAACCCTAAAACCCTAAACCCTAAACCCTAAAACCTAAACCCTAAACCCTGCACTCTAAACTCTAGCCCTAAACCTAAACCTAAAGCAACTAAGTAAATAAAAAAATAAACCAAAACCATAAAACCTAATAAAACTAATAACCCTAAACCCTAAACCTGCTACTCGAGAGGTCAGGGTGGTGGCAAAGGGATAGATCAGGGATATGATGGTGGATACCACTATTCGAGAGGTTCGGGTGGTTCTAATGGGAATTGGAGAAACTAAAGAATGGTTGATCTGATCTACTGCTTATGGAACTGTGTCTTTACAGTTGAGACGATTCTAGTTATCTAGGATTTTTGATTTGCTCTATGCGTGCTTATTTTCTATCTATATCATCGCTTGTGTCCTAGAAAACTTGGTGTGTTACTTGGTTGATGAAATTGAAAAGAAAAAATGTTGAATTTGAATTTATTTTCTGTTAAAAAAAAACCCTAAACCCTAAACTAAAACCACAACCCTAAACCTAAAATCTAAACCTTAAACCCTAAACCATAAACCCTAAAACCCTTAACCCTAAACCCTAAACCCTAAAACCTAAACCCTAAACCATAAATCTTAAAGCCAAAAAAAGCCCGCCCTAAACTAACCCTAAACCCTAAACCCTAAAATGCTAAAAATATAAACCTAAACTAAATAAAACCTGAAAATAAAATAAATAAATGAACCTAAACCTAAACCTAAAAAGAAAGTAAAATAAAAAATAAAAACTAAACTAAAATAAAATAAATAAAAACCTAAACTAAAATAAAAAATAGAAAACCTAAATAAAATAAACACTAAACCTAAAATAAAAATAAAAAAACCTAAAATAAAATAAAACAAAAACTAAATGAAAACTTAAACCAAAAAGATAAACCTAAAATAAAATTGAAAAATAAATAAAAAATAAAACCTAAGCCCTAAACCTAAAATAAACTAAACGTGAACCTAAACCTAAACTAAATATAACAAAATAAACTAAAAATTAACCTAACTCTAAACTAAAAAATAAAACCTAAAAAAAACCTCAAATAAAAATCTAAAACCTAAACCTAAAAAAATAAAATAAAAATCTAAACTTAAACCTAAAAATAAAAAATAAAACCTAAACCTAAAAATAAAATAAAAATAGAACTAAACTAAAAAATAATCATAAACCTAATCCTAAACCTAAAAAATAAATTAAAATATAAAAACTAAACTAAAATAAATAAATTAAACTAAATAAAAATATAAAATAAACATAAATAAAAATATAAAATAAACTAAATTAACCTAAACCTACAGGTTTACTTAATTTAAAAAAATAAAACCTTAAACCCTAAACCCTTAACCCTAAACACTAAATCCTAAACTCTAAACCTTAAAACTAACCCTAAACCCTAAACATCCAAAACACTACCAAACCCTAAACACCTAAACCCATCCCACTAAAATAACCCACCTTACTTAAACTTACCCTAACTTAAATCTTTAAACCTCACTAAAACTAACCCTAAACCCTAAATCTAAACTCAACCTACCACTAAATAACTAATCTCTAAACTTCTACTAACTTATCTAAACCTCTAAATCTAACTAAACCTAACCACTCACTATAAACTCTCTTTCCCTAACCTAACCTTACCACTCCTAAACCCAAACCTTTTGCCCCAATAAACTAAACTCCTCCACAAACTACATACTTAAACCTAAAATAAATAAACTAAACCTAAATAAATAAAACCTCAAAACATAATCCTAAACATAAAATAAAATAAATTAAAATGAATTAAATAAAATAAATAACCTAAAATTAAAATAAAAAAGAATAAAAACTTAAATAAAATAAAAACTAAGTGTAAGATAAAAATAAAAAAACCTCAAATAAAATAAAGTAAAAACTAAATAAAAACCTAAACCTAAAAAATAAACTTAAAAATAAAACTTTAAATTTAAAAAAAACCTAAACCCTAAACTAAAAAAAAAATCTAAGCCTAAATAAATAAAAAATAAACAAATTAAATAAACATAAACATAAACATAACCTAAAATAAACTAAACTACAATAAATAAAACCTAAACCTAAACCTAAAATAAACTAAATGTTAACCTAAACCTAAACTAAATAAATAAAATAAACAAAAAATAAACCTAAACCTAAATTAAAAATTAATACCTAAAAAATAAACCTAAAATAAAACCTAGACCAAAACCTAAAAAAACTTGAAGAACCTAAAAAAAAAAAACTTAAACCTAAAAAAAAAAAAACTCAACTAAAATACACCTACACCTAAACCTAAACCTAAAAAATAAACTAAAATGAAAAACCTAAACTAAAATAAATAAACTAAACTAAATAAAAATAAAAAATAACCCTAAATATAAATAAAAAAATAAAGTTATCTAAAATAAATAAAAATATACTAAATATACTGAAGTAACCTAAACCTACTGATTTGCTAAATTTTTTTAAAAAAAAACTTTAAACCTTGAATTCTAAACCCAAAACCATAAACCCTAAACCTTAAACCTTAAAACCTAAACCCTAAACCCTAAACCCTAAAAGCATGAACCCTAAAACCTTAAACCCTAAACCCTAAACCATAAACCCTAAAGCTTAAACCCTAACCCTAAACCTCAAACCCTAAACCTAAACCTAAAGTAATTAAAAAAATAAAAAAATAAACCTAAACCCTAAAACATAATAAACCTAAACCTAAACCTAATCCCTAAAAATGGGCTGAAGCTTGATAGTAGGATCATCACAGCCAACTAGGCTTAGTCTAGATCTGGCGGTGGAGGCAAAGGCAAAGGCGGTGGTTATCATAGTGGTAGTGGGGGATCTGGAGCTGCTGGTGGATATGGAGGTGGTGGTCAGAGCAGTGGTGGTTATGGAGGTGGGAGGACCGATGGAGGTTACAACCGTGATGGGGGCGAACAGAGAGATTAGGGATATGATGGTGGATCCTACTACTTGAGAGGCCAGAGTGGTTATTATGGGAACTGGAGAAACTAAAGAACGACCGATCCGATCAGCTGCTTATGGAACTGTGTCTTTACAGTAAACCTGTTCTAGTTATCTAGGGTTTTTAATTTATTGTATGAGTGCTCATTTTTTATCTATGTCATCAGTTATATTTTAAAGAACTTGGTGTGTTACTTGGTTGATGAAATCAAAAAGAAGAAATGTTGAATCTGAATTTATTCTCTACTATAAATAAATAAAAAATACCCTAAACCCCAAAACCTAAACCCTAAAACATAAACCTTAAATCCTAAACCCTAAACCCTAAACCCTAAATCCTAAAACCCTAAACCCTAAAACCTAAACCCTAAACACTAATTCCTAAACCCTAAACCCCAAACCCTAAACTCTAAACCCTAATCTAACCCAATACCCTAAACCCTAAACCCTAAAAAAACTAAAAACCTAAACCTAAACTAAATAAAACCTAAAAATAAATTAAATAAAAAATCTAAACCAAAATATAATAAAAAATAAAATAAAATATAAACATAAACAAAAACCTAATCCAAAACTTAAACCTAAAACTAAAAATAAATTAAAAAAAATAAAAGCTAAATAAAATAAAAACTAAACCTAAAATAAAATAAATATAAACTAATTAAAAATCTAAATAAAAATATAAGCAGAAATAAACATAAATAAAATAAAAAAAATAAAAAAAACTAAAATAAATAAAAAATAAACTAAATAAACCTAAACCTATCAGTTTACTTAAATTTAAAAATAAATAAATAAATAAAAAACACTAACCCTTAACCATAAAACCTAAACCTTAAACCCTAAACCCTAAACCCTAAACCCTACACCCTAAAACCCTAAACCTCTAAACTAAACTCAAAAAAGCCCACCCCCCTAAAAAGTTATAAACCTAAACCATAAACCCTAAACCCCAAACCATAAACCCTAAACCCTAAACCCAAAAAAACCTAAAAACCTAAACCTAAACTAATTAAAAACTAAAAATAAAATAAATTAAAAACCTAAACCTAAATAAAATAAAATAAAAAAATAAAATAAAAACCTAAACTAAAACTTAAACCTAAACTTAAATCTAAACCAAAACCTAAACCTAAAAATAAAATAATACAAAAAATAAAAAAATGAAAATAAAATAAATAAAAATAAAATAAACCTAGAAATAAAAAACCTAAATAAAATAAAATAATAAAATAAAATAAAATAAATAAATAGAAAACTAAATAAAACCTAAACATAAAATAAACCTAAATAAAATATAACTAAACCCATAGTAAAAAAAACATAAACCTAAAATAAAAAAAATAAAACAAACCTAAACTTAAACTAAAATAAATAAAACCTAAACCTAAACCTAAACCATAACTAAACAAAATAAAATAAACTCAAAATAAACCTAAACCTAAACTAAAAAATAAAAACTAAAAGTAAACCTAATCTAAAACCTAAAAAAATTAAATAAACTAACATATAAATAACTTAAATCTGGGTTTAAATTTAAAAAAAACCCTAAACCCTAAAGCTAAATCAAACCCTAAAAATACCTAAACTAAAAACCATAACCATAAAACCTAAATTAAAAATTAAAAAATAAAACCCTAAACCCTAATACCTAAATCTAAACCCTAAAACCCTAAATCTTAACCAAAAACCTACCAAACCAAACTCCACAAACTACCTAACAAACTTAAACCTAAACCTAAAACTACTAAACTAAACCTAAACTTATAAAAACCCAAACCTTAAAAAACTAAACCTAAACAAATAAACCCTAAACCCTAAAAAAACTATAAAACACTAAAACCTAAACCTTAAACTAACCCATAAACCTCAACCCTAAAAAAAAAAAACCTAAACTATAAAATAAACCTAAACCTAAATAAAATATAAAAATAAAGAAAATAAAAACCTCAACTAAAACCTAAACCTAAACCTAAACCAAAAAATAAAATAAAATAAAAATAAAAGCTAAACTCAAATAAAACAAATTAAAACCTAAACTAAACTATAAAATAAAATAAAAACAAAATGTAAGAATAAACCTAAAATAAAATAAAATAAAAACTAAATAATAACATAAACTAAAAAATAAACCTGAAAACAAATAAATAAATAAAACTTAAACCATAAAATAAAATAAAAAACTAAACCTAAAATAAACAAAATAAAATAAACCTAAACCTAAACCAAAATAACTAAACTAAAATAAATAAAATCTAAACTTAAACCTAAAATAGGCTAAACATGAACCTAGACCTAAACTAAAATAAAATTAAACAAACTAAAAATAAACTTACACCTAATCTAAAAAAACAAAACCTAAAACCTAAACCTAAAATAATAAAATAAAAACCAAAACCTAAGCTAGAAAATAAAAAATAAACGTAAAGCTAAAAAATAAAATAAAAATAAAACTTAACTAAAAAATAAACCTAAACCTAAAAAAGCAAACTAAAATAAAAAAAAATAAAAAAATATACAAAACTAAATAAAAATAAAAACTAATCCTAAATAAAAATAAAATATAAAATAAACTCAAATAAATAATAAATAAACTAGTTAAACTAAATAAACCTAAGCCTACTTGTTTACTTAATTTAAAAAAAAAAAAAACCCTAAATCCAAACCTAAACAAACCCAAACTATACCTAAACCCAAAAACCCAAACTATACAAACCTAAACCCTAAACCCTAAACTAAAACTCTAACCTAAACCTAAAAACTAAACAAAAAAAACCCAAACTAACCTAAAACAAACCAAACTATAAAACCTACTAAACACTGACTAAACCCCAAACTAACCTAAATCTAAAACCCTAAAATAAAACTCATACCTAAACCCTAAAAAACCCAAATAACTCCTAAACCACAGGCCCTAAACTAAAAAACCACACCCAAATCACTCTAACCTAAACTAAAAATCCTAAACCCTATTCTAAAACCTAAAAAAACTAAAAGTAAAACATAACTAAAAAAAAATCCTACCCAACCTAAAATAAATAACTTACCAATAAACCTAAAGATAAATAAATAAACCTAAACTAAAAATAAAATAACATAATAAATAACTTAACTAAACCTAAGCTAAATGAAATAAATCATAATAAAAATAAAATAAACTAAAATAACATAAATATAAACATAAACTAAACTTTAAAATAAAATAAACCTAAGAAAAAACCTAAATAAAATAAAAAAAATGTAAAATAATAATAAAATAAATCTAAAATAAAATAAAATTAAAATTAAATAAAAATCTAAACCGAAAAAATAAACATAAAAATAAATATAAAATAAAACCTAAACTCTAAACTAAAAAAAAACCTAAACCTAAAACAAAATTAAAATAAACCTAAAGCTAAGCTAAAATAAACTAAACTAAAATAAATAAAACCTAAAGCTATACCTAAAATAAAGCAAACCTAAATCTAAACTTAAACTAAATAAAAAAATAAACTAAAAATAAACCCCAAATCTAAACAAAATAAAAGAGCACAAATAAAAAAATAAAAAAATGAGCTAAAATAAAACAAAAACCTACATAAACCCAAATAATATAAAATAAAATGTAAACCTAAAAAATAAAATAAAAATAAAACTCAACTAAAAAATAAACCTAAACCTAAAAATTAAACTAAAATAAAAAACCTAAACTAAAAAACTAAACAAAAAAACTTAAATAAAAATAAAAAAAATAAAATAAACTCAAATAAATGAAAAATAAATAAACCTAAACCTACCTACTTCATTTAAAAACTTAAACCAAAAATAAATAAACCATAAACTCTAAACCCTAAAATTAACCCTAAACCTTGATCCTACAACCTTAAACCCTAAACCCTAAAACCCTAAAACTCTAAACACTAAATCATAAACCCTAAACTCTAAACCCTAAACCCCAAATCCTAAAACCCTAAATCCTAAAACTTACAAAACTAAACCCTAAACCCCAAACCCTAAATGCTAAACCTCTATAAACTAATAAGAAACCTAAACCCAGAATAACTGATAAACATCACCGTCAACTAGGCTCAGTCTAATTCTAGTTGAGGTGTCAGTTATCGTAATGGAGGCGGGGGATATGGAGGTGTTGGTGGATATGGAGGTGGGGGTTGGAGCAGTGGTGGTTATGTTGGTGGGAGGAGTGATGGAGGTTACAGTTGTGGTGGTGGCAGATGGAGAGATTGGGGATATAATGGCAGATCCCACAACTCGAGAGGTGGGGGTGGTTCTGATGGAACTGGAGAAATGAAGAATAAATCGATCTGGCGCTATGGAACTGTGTTATAGAGATGATTGTACTTATCTAAGGTTTTTAATTTGCTCTATGGGTGCTCATTTTTCATCTATGTCATCGGTTGTGTCTTAGAAAACTTGGGGTGCTTCTTTGTTGTTGAAATCAAAAAGAAGAAATGTTGAATCTGAATCTATTCTCTATTAAAAAAAATCTTAATCCCTAAACCCTAAACAAGAACTTAAACCCTAAACCTAAAACTTAAACTCTAAACCCTAAACCCTAAACCCTAAACCCCAAACCCTAAACCCTAAACCCTAAACCCTAAACTAACCCTAAACCCTAAACTCTAAACCCAAAACCCTTAGAAGCTAAAAACCTTAACTAAATCAAACCTAAAAATAAAATTAATAAAAAAACCTAAATAAAAATAATATAAAAATATAATAAAAATAAAACATAAACTAAAACTTAAAATTAATCCTAAACTAAACCTAAAGAAAACATAATAAAAAATGAAAACTAAACTAAAATAAAATAAATAAAAACCTAAACTAAACTAAGAAAGTAAAAAAACCTAAAAAAAAACTAAACCTAAAATAAAAATAAAATAAAATAAAAACAAAATAAAACCTAAACTAAAAAATAAACTAAAATTAAAAATAAAACCAAACCAGACTAAAAAACCTAAACCTAAAAATAAAATAAAATTAACCAAAACCTAAACTAAAATAAACTAAACTAAAACAAATAAACCTTAAACCTAAAATAAACTAAACCTAAACCTAAATGAACCTAAACTAAATAAAATAAAATAAACTAAAAATAAACATAAACCTAAACTAAAAAATAAAACCTAAACCTAAACCTAAACCTAAAAACCTAAAACCTAAACCTAAAAAAAAATAACCTAAAACTAAACCTAAAAATAAAAAATAAAACCTAAACCTAAAAAATAAAAAATAAAAAACTCAACTAAATAAATAAACCTAAAATAAACAAACTAAACTAAATAAAAATAAAGAAACCTAAATAATTATAAAAAATAAAATAAACTCAAATGAATAAAAAATAAACTAAATAAACCTGAACCTACCGGTTTACTTTATTTAAAAAAAAACCCAAAATCATAAATCCTAAACCCTAAACCCTAAAATAACTAGAAACCCTAAACCCAACCTAAACCTTAAAATCCAACCAAACACTAAACCCTAAACCCTAAAACCTACAACCCTAAACTAACCCAAATACCCCAAACCCTATGCCTAAACAATAAACCCAAACCCTGAGTCCTAAAATAACCCACAAACCCTAAACTAAGATCCTAAACCTTAAGAATAAACATGGCAGAACATCACAAACTAGCAGTCTAGATCACATGGAGTCAAAGGCAATTATTGTAATGGTGGTGGGGATCTAGAGGTCTGGTGGATATGGAGGTGGTTAGTGGTGGTTATCAAAGAGTGACCAGGTTAAGTGATGGTGGTAGAGGAGAGATAGGGATATGATGGGATCCACTACTAAGAGGTGGGAGTGGTTGATAAAACAAGAGAAACTAAGAATGGACGATATGCTCTAAGCTCTTTATAGAGATGGTTCTATGTATCTAGGGTTTTTGATTTGCTCAGTGGGTGCTCATTTTTCATCTATGTCATCAGTTGTGTCTTAGAAAACTTGGGATGCAACTTGGTTGATGAAATTCAAAAGAAGAAATGTTGAATCTGGATTTATTATCTATTAAAAAAAGCCTTAAACCCTAAACCATAAGCTAAAACATAATCCCTAAACCTACAACCTAAACTCTAAACCATAAACCCCCCTAAACCCTAAACCACAAACCCTAAACCATAAACCCTAAACTTTAAACTAACCCTAAACCCTAAACCATAAACTCTAAACCCTAAAAGTTAAAACCTAAACCTAAAGTAAATAAAACCTAAAAATAAAATGAATAAAAAAACTTAAATCAAAATAAAATAAAAACATAAACTAAAACCTAAACCTAAACCTAAAAAGAAAATAAAATAAAAATATAAAATAAATAAAATAAATTAAAATAAACTAAATTAAAATAAAATACCTAAATAAAATAATAACAAAACCTAAAATAAAATAAAATAAAGATAAAATAAAATAAAATAAAAACTAAAATAACAACTAAACCTAAAAATTAAACCTAAAATAAATTAAAATAAAACCTAAACCCTAAACTAAAAAAAACCCAAACCTAAAATAAAAATATAATAAACAAAATAAAATAAACCTAAACGTAAACTAAAATAAACTAAACTAAAATAAATAAAACCTAAACCTAAAATAAATTACACCTAAACCTAAACCTAAACCAAAATTAAATAAAATAAAATAAACTAAAAATACATAAAATAAAAACCTAAAACTTGAACCTAAAAAAATAAAATAAAAACCTAACCCTAAACATAAAAATAAAAAATAAAGCCTAAACTTAAAAAATAAAATAAAAATAAAACTCAACTAAAAATAAATCTAAACTTAAAGAATAAACTAAAATAAAAAACCTAAACTAAAATAAATAAACCTAAAATAAATAAACTAAACTAAGTAAAAATAAAAAATAAACCTAAATAAAAATTAAAATTAAAATAAACTCAAATAAAATAAATTAAACCTAAACCTAAGTTTACTTAATTTAAAAAAAAATAAACAATAAATCCTAAACCCTAAACCTACAACCCTAAACCCTAAATAATTAAACCCTAAACCATAACTAAACCTAAATAAGCAAAATCTTAAACCCTATACCCTAAACCCTAAGAATGGGTGACCTTGAGACATGAACATCACCATCAACTAGCTCATAAAATGTTACAAAGGAAAAGGAGGCGGCGATTATCAAAGTGGTGGTGGGGATCTAGAGAGGCTGGATATGGAGGTGGTGGTAAATGGTGTTATGGAGGCAAAGCTGAGGTTAAGTGATGGTAAAGAGAGATCGATATGATGGCAGATCCCACTACTACATGTGGGGTGGTTAGGGCAAAAAAAATTGAATAACGATATCCAATCTGCGCTAAACTATCTTTATAATAGAGTTGGTTCTACATATCTAGGGTTTTTGATTTGCTCTGCGGGTGGTCATTTTTTATCTATGTCATCGGTTATGTCTTAGAAAACTTAGGGTGCTACTTGGTTGTTGAAATCGAAAAGTCGAATCAGAATTTATTCTCTGTTAAAAAAAATCCTTAACCCTAAACCTTAAACTAAAACCTAAACTCTGGACCCTAAACCTCCCTAAACCCTAGACCATAAACCCTAAACCCTAAACCCTAAACTATCCCTAAACCATAAACTATAAACCATAAACCATAAAAGCTAAAAAACTAAACCTAAACTAAATAAAACCTAAAAATAAAATAAATAAATAAACCTAAACCAAAACAAAATAAAAAATATAATAAAATAAAAACATAAACTAAAACTTGAACCTAAACTATTAAACTAAAATAAAATAAATAAAAACCTAAACTAAACTAAAAAAATAAAAAACATAAAAAAATAATAACTAAACCTAAAATAAAAATAGAATAAAGATAAAATAAAATAAAATAAAACTAAATAAACTAAAATTAAACCTAAAAATAATTAAAATAAAACATAAACCCTAAACTAAAAAAACCCAAATCTAAAATAAAATAAAATAAAAAAAATAAAAAACTTAAACCTAAACTAAACCTAAACCAAACTAAATAAAATAAAATAAACTAAAATAATCCTAAACTAAACAAAAAACTAAAACCTAAAATAAAATAAAAACCTAAAAAAAACCTAAAAAATAAAATAAAAAAACTAATCCTAAAATAAAATAAAATAAACCTAAAATAAAATAAAAAAAAATAACTATAAAATAAATAAACCTAAAGAATAAACTAAAATAAATAAACTAAACAAAAAAATAAACCTAAACATAAATAAGAAATAAAATCAAATCAAATAAAATAAATATAAACCTAACTCTGGTTTAAATTTAAAAAAACCTAAACAATAAATCCTAAACCCTAAACCTTATAACAAACCCAAAACAAACCTAAACCTAAATAAAACTAAAACTACTAAACCCCAAAGCTAACCTAAACCTTAAATCCTAAACTCTAAACCTGAATGGGCAAACCTGATGGCAATCCGTCAACTAGGCTTAGTCTAAATCTAGCGAAGGAGTCAAAGCCTGAGCATTTGGTGGTGGGGATCTAGAGGATTATGGATATGGAGGTGGTATAGCAATGGTGGTTATGGAGGCAAGCTAAGGTTACTGTGATGGTGGTGGAGAGAGAGATCAAGGATATGATGGCGGATCCCACTACTAGAGGTGGGGGTGGTTGATGGCTAACTGAATAATGATCCGATCTACTTATGGAAGTCTTTACATGAGATGGTTTTGTATCTAGGGTTTTGATTTTTCTATGGGTGCTCATTTTTTATCTATGTCATTGGTTGGGTCTTAGAAAACTTGGGGTGCTACTTGGTTGATGAAATTGAAAAGAAGAAATATTGAATTTGAATTTATTCTCTATTAAAATAAACCTTAAACCCTAAACCCTAAACTAAAACTTAAACCCTAAACTTAAAACCTAAACTCTAAACCTGAAACCCTAAACCCTAAAACCCCAAACCATAAACCATAAACCCATAACCCTAAACTAACCTAACCCACACCAAAACTAAAAAAAATAAATAAACAAAATAAAATAAATAAAAACCTAAACCAAAATAAAATAAAATATAATAAAATAAAACATAAATTAAACCTAAACCTAAAATAACCTAAAAAAAATATAAAAAAAAATAAAACAAATAAAATAAATAAATAAAACCTAAACTAAACTAAATAAAAAAATCTAAAAAAATACTAAACCTAAATAAAATAAATAAAGATAAAATAAAATAAAATAAAACTAAATAAACCTAAACCTAAAATATTAAAATAAAAAACCCTAAAACTAAAACCAACTAAAATAAATAAATAAACTAATAAAATAAACCTAACTATAAATAAAATAACCAAAATATTAAACCTAAAACCTACCTAAACCTACTACATAAATAATAACTAAATAAATCCTCCAAAAAAAAAAATAAACCTAAAATAAAAACCTAAAACTTGGAAAAAAATAATAAAAAAACCTATGCCTATAAAATAAAATAAAATAAACCTAAAAAAAAACTCAACTAAAAAATAAACCAACTAACAAACTAAAATGAAAACCAACTAAAATAAAAGAACCTAAAATAAATAAAATAAATAAAAATAAAAAAATAAACCTAAATAAATAAAATAAAATAAGTCAAATAAAGTAAATAATAAACTAAATAAACACTGTGGTTTGGTTAATTTAAAAGCCAAAACCATAAATCCTAAATCCTAAAACCTAAATCTAAACCCTAAAATAAACCCAAACCCTAAACTCAACCCTAAACCTAAACCCTAAAACCAAGCCATAAACCATAAACCCTAATCCCTAAGCCTAAACCCTACCCAAACCCTAAACCCCAAAAAACCCTAAACCTAAACTTCAAAACTAAACCCTAAACCCAAAACCTAATCCCAACTCAAACCCCCTAAACTAACTAAACTCCACAAACTAACCTAGAGAATGGACATCACCTTGATGGCAGGAACATCAATGTTAGCTAGGCTCAGTTTAGACTTGGTAGTGGAGGTGAAGGCAGAGGCGATGGTTATCACTATGGTGGTGGGGGGGAGTCTTTGGTGGATATGGAGGTGGTGATGAGCATGGTGGTTATGGAGGTGGGAGGGTGATAGAGGTTATAATGTGGTGGTGGTGGAGGAGAGGTTGGGATATGATGTGGATCGACTACTTGAGAGGGTGGATCAGAACAAGAAGAATCGATCAATCTATTACTTATGGAACGTGTCTTTATAAAGATTCTACTTATCTAGGTTTTTAATTTTCTATGGGTGCTCATTTTTATATGTCATCGCTTATGTCTTAGAAAACTTGGGTTACTAAGTTGATGAAATTGAAAAGAAAAAATGTTGAATCTAAATTTGTTCTATTAAAAAATCTTAAACTAAACCCTAAACCCAAAACTTAAACTAAACTACCTAAACTAAAACCTAAAATCCAAACCCTAAAACAAACCACAACCTACCCTAAACTCACAACCCTAAACCCTAAAACCCTAAACCTAAACCTAAACCCTAAACCAAACCATAAACCTAAACCTAAAACACCCTAAACCTTAAACCCCAAACCCCAAACCCTAAATCCTAAACCCTAAACTTACCCTAAACCATAAACCCTAAACTAACCCTAAACTCTAACCTTAAACCCTAAACCCTAAACCCTAAACCTTGATTAAAGATGTCATTAGGAGTAGATCTAAAAATGACCTAATCTAACATATGGTAAAATGTCTTCAAGACTTTCCTTGACTATTAGATATTTGAATACTCTAAACCCTAACCCTAAATCATATTATAATACCATATATTATAGTATAATGTTGCATCATATGTTTGAGCATGTAGTGATGTGTTTTTGAATGTAATAAGATGTTTCAAAATGTTTAGTATATTATTGGTATTTGTTAATCTATATTAATGTAAATCATTAAAATATTGATTTAAAAATCACATGAAGAAATTTGTTAAATTTGAAGTGGGAATTAGGTTGTAGTACCAAAGGTGTTCTACGCCACTTGTAGTCTAAAAAGTAAAATTTAATGTTCAAAATAATATTATATGTTGTTGCATAGTATAGCATCATATATCATAGTAAATTGTTCTGCTCATTTTAAATTTTTTAATATTTTACAATCATCCAGTCAAGCCTACACTAACATTATTTATAAAAATGTTGATTTAGACTTTAAAATGGTGGAATTTGGCCAAATTCATAATAGGTAGAGCATGGCATCATAATATATTTCAATTTTAAAATATGTAAGTGATACGACTAAAATATATAGTTTTATATTGTTTAGACTAATTTTATGATTTGTTATCTTAAGCAATCCCTTGTGATGTGATATGCAATATAATATAATATAATATGTTGTAGTGTATTATAATATAGGATGTCGTAACATAGTGTAGCATCATGCATGATAGCATACTATTGTGTATTACTACTTGTTGTTTAGCATATTTTAGTTGGTTATAGTATGACGTAGTAGAGGTTGTACTAGTATAATTCATAAAAATACTAATTTATAGGATGAGATGATGGGATTCGGCCAAATTTAAGGTAAGCTTTAGGGAACATCATTAGGGTGTGCTATGGTGTGTCATTTAATCAAAATAATGGAATTTTGCATCCAAAATAAATGTTCATTTTTCAACAAAATTTTATAAATTTTTTCTTGAAGTGATTCATTTTAACGTCTAATGTAAGATAATATATTATATGAAAGTATATTAAAATATAATGTACATAATAATATATATGAATGTGGTGGTGTGTTATTTAATGTTATTGTACATTTTAGTATATTTTACTTTTGTTATAATACATTGAGTCAAAACTCACATAAATGTTAATTTGATGGTTGAGATGGATGAATTTTGCTAAATTCACGGCACACACATAGAAGCAACACCAAAATTATGTTATTTTGTACCATTTCTAATCAAAAAATAACAATGTTACATCCAAAATGAACATATTCATAGTTTTAGAAAATTTTGTTATTTGTTCTTTTTAAGTGATTCTAATTATGTGTAATGTTAAACAATATATTATATTATAGCAAATTATAATATAACATCATATATTATTATATATTCTGGTGTGTTAATTCTCACTATAATATGTTTAGCATGATATTATATATTTGGTTAGAGCTTGCATGATCACAAATCATAAAATGTTGATTACAATGTTAAGATGATGTAATTTGAATGAATACATTGTTAAGATTTTGGTTGAAGTATTAAAGGTGTGCATAGAAAAGAAATAAGATTTGATGAGAATTCTATGTTTAGTTGGATTTCTTTGATTTAAACTCTATTGGGGGAGTTGGTTTAATTTGGCTCCACCAGAGTGGTTGGTTTCGAATTTAATTTGTTTGCTTGACTTGTTTATATCTGATTTGGGGCTCCATTGGGGAGAAGGGTGTGATTTAACTCCATTGGGAAAATTAGATTGGGTTTAATTTAATCTGAGTTAATGTATGGACCCTATTGGTGTACAATGGACCCACTGAGAAGGGGCTATATCAGCTTTGACCTACCTCAGGTTTACAAATGCAAAGGGATAGTCTACTGGTTACAAGATAGAGCTAGCTAACCTAAGGGATTGCCTTTTGGTGTGCAAAGACTGTGCTAGGAAGAAGGCTTAGCAGACTTACATCTTCTAAAGTGGGGAATAACCACTGAGGTGACTTGTTGGATGTACAACAAATCGAACCTGACCTAGGGTGACTATTGAGTGAATGCCACTGAGGACTTATGTCAACTCAAAAGTAGTCAAGATTAATTTATCTTAATTTCATGTGATTTGATATGGTTTGTTTGGTTTAGTTTGATTTTGAAATGGCATATCCATGGGGATGTGAGCTCGATCAAATTTGATAGATTTAATTTATTGACCATGTCAGTGTGCGATGGACCCACTAAGAAGGGGCTATATCTGACTTTTCCTATCTCAAATTTACAAATCCAAAGAGATAGTCTACTGGTCGTGGGGTATAGCTAGCCAACCTAAGGGGTTGCTTTTCGGTGTGCAACTGTTGTGCTTGGAAGAAGGCATAGCAAACAAACATCTTCTAAAGCAGGGAACAACCCCTAGGGTTACTTGTTGGTAGCACAACAAATCAAACCTGACTTAGGGACGACTACTAAGTGAATGTCATATGAGACTTATATTAACTCAAGAGTTGTCAAGCAATTCTTATAGGGAGTTTTGCTGACACTACCGTAAAGATAGAATGTCTGCTTAAGAAAAGGTACCACTAGGGGTGTCCTCCTAATCCACAAGTGAATATATATTTTGTTTATATGTTTGCATGGACCTTGTTGGTGTGTGAGGGACCACACTAAGAAGGGTCTATATCAGCCTTGACCTATCTCAGATTTACTGGACCAAGGGATAATCTGTACATCCACAGGATGGATTCTCCAACTACAGGGGTGGTCACTAGGAAGGAACTGTCAATAATAGCTCGTGGTGCCTAAATGGGGTCGCAAAGGATGTGATCCAACTATAGTACCCATAGGGGAGGTGCTGCTAGGGACGTTATCTTGAGCCTTGGAAAAGAAAGCTTATAGGTGTATGGTGGACAACTCAAGGAGAATGTGTAGCAGACTTACATATGCCATGAGTGGTGAGAACCAACCATCCTAAGGTGTATTCGTAAGCATGAGTGGTGTATCCATCAGTATAGTGAGAACCAACCAACCTAAGGTGCCCGTCTGTGTCTAAGTGGAACTGCTCATCAAGATAGTCTATTGTTGGCTGCACAAATGCTATCTGACCTAGAGCGACTACTAAGCGGGAGCCTCGAGGAAAGACTGGACCCAAAATTGAAGCAGTCAGGAGGGAAGGAGCCACTAAGAAACTTATCCTAAAACTTAAATATATTTGACCTAGTCAGTGCACGGAGGATAATCCAAGAAGAAAGCATAGTAGACTCTTCTCTTAAATGAAGCCAACATGAGGTAGCTTATTGGCCACGTAGTAAGGCTTACCAAACTAACAACTTCGTGTGTAGTGGCAAGTAAGGAAGGAAGTGTAGCAAATTACATCCTCCAAAGCAAGAAGACCACTTTGGGTGACACACTCAGTAGGGTAGCATGTATGCGGAGCAGAAATATTGAGTGAGAGCCGTTGGGCGTTATCTCAACTCGAGCGAGAAAAGATATGTGTTTTATATATTTGTGTGTAGTTTATGTTTGTGTTGTGTCGATAAAGTATAGATGGCCTTTACATATATATAAATTCAAATGGAAGAGAATTCATTTTCATAATATAATTTATAATATTTCTTGATTATTGATTAATATTTGTTGATCTCAATTATGTCAAACTTCCCCAATGATCAAAAAATCATGAAAATAAGCTCTCCTACTTGAAAACATCTAAAATAGACCAACTTGTTGTGAGCTTGAATCATTTTAGCTTTGTACAACTCGAGATTTTGGCGTGTCCGCAATCGTCTCTCCTCTGAAACTTTGAGCTCTTCTAACTGCAACTTGGCATTCTGCTTTTTTGTGATCTTTATACCCACAACTATCCTTAGTGATGGGAGTTGGACTTCTAATGGTAAAATAGCTTTGGATTCATACATTAAGGAGAAAGGCGTAGATTGATTCGGTGTTCTATATGTGGTGTGGTAGGCCCAAAGGCTTCAATTGCTCACTATCGCTTATTATTGGCGAGTGTCTTCTTTAGTATTTGGATAAGAGTTTTTTTGAAGGCTTCTGCGAAGCCATTTGCCCTTGGGTAGTTGATGGTAAAACATCTCCAATCTATGTTATGTCTCTAGGCAAAGTTGTTGATCTCAGTGCTCTTGAATGTAGTTCCATTATTAGATATAATTCATCAAGGCACTCTAAACTTATATACGATATGGTTCCTAAAAAACTATAGCACATGCTGATCTTTGACCTCTCTGAGCAGAATCACCTTCGTGTATTTGGAAAAGTAGTTAGTAGCAGCTAAGATGAACCGATGACCCTTAGAAGAAGGAGGATCAATCAAACCCACTATGTAGGTACCCTAACACTCGAATGTCCATGAGGCCAATGTAAGATATAGAATGTCGGGTGGTTGGTGTAGGACCACACCTTGTATTTGACATTGGTGGCATCACTACGTATCCATGCAATCTTTAATTATCAATGGCCAATAGTATCCTAGTCTCTTGATCTTGGCTTTCATCTTCAGACCAGATTAGTTGGCTCCACATAATATTGAGTGTACCTCAGTCATGATCATACGGGCTTCTGTAAACAATGTAACCACATATGATCGAAAGATCTCCAATACAAGACAACATCCACAAGAGCTTAGAAAAGTGCTCTCTACTTCATCTTATGGGCTTGAGACTTTTTATGAGGTAGTTTTTTTTTCTTTAGGTAATCCATGAATGGTTGCCTCCAATATAACTCCTCGTCCTTCTTGGCAATGGAAACCTCCCCTTTAAGAGAGTACTTTTCGATGAGTTCAATATCAATAAGAGATAAGACTTGTCTATTTTGGACCTTTATTGATATGAACTCATCTTCAACATGCCAACTCCTTGCAAGCTTGGCTAAAGCATATGCTACGATTCTCTCCTCGAAGAATCTTATAAATAATAACCTCTAGGATTTGGGATAATAACTCTATGGGGTACTTGTGGTAGTGATGAAGCTTGGGCTTTCTAACCTTTTAGGACCCAACGATTTGGTTAATAACTAGCTAAGAATCTCAGATTCTGGATGATTATAGTAATGGATAACAGGAAATTGGCAATTAAAGCCTCATATTCAGCTTCATTTGTGGTGCAAGAATTTGACAAATGATATGAGAATCTCATCACATCACAGTCTAGAGTTAAGAGAACTATTCCTACCCCTGACTTTCCTAGAATAGTAGATTATGGTTCTTCTCCTCTTTGAGAGGAAGCCACACCATCAAAGTACATCTCCTAGCGGTGAATGCATCATCACTAAGTGGAGAGTCAGTAGGAAGTGGGTGTGCTACTAAGAAATCTGCTAGCACTTGTCCTTTCACCACACGGAGGGGTATGAAGGTAATGTCAAACTACGTGAGGATCATGGACCATCATGCCAACCATCCGGATAACATCGGCCGTGTCATGAGATATTGTAGTGAATTGATCCTAGAGATTAAGTTCACCTTAAAGGAACCATGTAGTGTTGTAGCTTTTGGGATGCAAAGATTAAAACTAGGCAATGCTTCTAAAAGGGTGGATAATTAGCCTCAGTAGGGATTAGACAATGGTTGAGGTAGTATCGTGCATTTTCTTTCCTGCGTCATTGGCTTGGGCCAACAAAGCACCAAGGGAGTAATCCAAAACAACAGTGTAAAGTATGAGTGGCTTCTGTGGATAGGGGCTGCTAGAACCGGTGATGTCATCAGGTAATGCTTGATGTCTTCAAAGGCATGCTCAGACTTATCATCCCACTTGAACTTGGCATCCTTTTTGATAAGTGTTGAGATTGGTTGACATCTTCTTAATAAGTTAGATATAAAGTATCTTAGATACACCAACGGGCCTTGGAATGATCTGATTTGAGTTAAACTTTTAGGGGGTGGCATTTCCATTATCTCCTTGATCTTATCTAGATCAATTTCAATTCCACAGTGTGGGACAATAAACCCAAGGAATTTCCTAAAAGCTACTCGAATGCATACTTGGGTTCATTTTGAGGTTAAATTATCTTAACTATTCAAAAACTACTCTAAAGTCAAAGAGATGGTCTTCCTTTTCTCTACTTTTGACCTTGAGATCATCGACATAGCACTCGACTTGATGATGAATGAGTTCATCAGATTGAGTCATAGCTTAGCATGTACGACATTTTAAGGCTAAAATGACCTTATAGCAATAGATTCGATCTAGTAGTGTTTCTTTCATCTTGAGGCCATCTTTATTTGGTTATATCAAATGAGCCATCCATCAAAGATAAGACTACATGAGATGAGGCAATGTCCACCATCGACTTGAGTGGTGGAAATTCATCTTTGGACATCCCTTATTTGAATCCATAAAATTGACTCATGTGAATTTGGCCATTCTTTTCTTAACTAGGACAATGTGGGTAACCGGTAGGGTATTTTTCTTCCTGATGAAGCCAACATCGATCAATTTTTGACTTCATAAATGACTATTGTTATTTCTAATCGCGCATCTAGGAGCTTGATTGATAGTAGCGGTAGGCTCTATTACTAGTTTATGGACCACTATATTAGGAGTCAATCCAATCTCTTCATAACTCCATGCAATGTAGTCCTTAAACTCAATCAATAGCCTAACTAAGTCATTGGTTTCAATTTCATTCAACAAAGAACTGATGTATGTCGGGCATGGATCTTCTTCAGTTCTGAAGTTGATTTCTTAGAACTCATTGATGGTTAACTTGATCACTTCTTTGAACTCTGGTGGTGCATCTTTGACTTCAAAATCATCAGGATCATTTGAAGTTTCTAAGAACATCTCCTCATATGAGTTAATATGATTTGAAAAGAACATATCATATTCCAAATGATTGGTGATGACTAAGCGATCATCATCATTGAATGGACCCACTATACCAAATCTAGTCCAGTCTTGATTGAACATTTTTACATTTGTTCTTCCATATTCTTTTAGTAGTCGACATTGCTTTGAAGTATGTGGGATTAACCCTTTCTCAAGTACTAATCAAAAGGTAATTCTATAAAATCTTTATATGAATCATCATTAAGTTCTACATCAACTTCTTGTCTTGAGGAAGATGCTCCCAGAAAGAACCTCAGAGTCTTCACACATGTGGATGACTTAGGGGCTTCACCAAGCTTTGAGCTGTTGATAGGAAAGTGGGGTTAGAGCTAAGGTGTTAGACTGATGCCTAATTGTTTCACATATAGACTTAGATACAATTTTGGTTTGCTTTGGAGCTCGATCTTCATCGCTATTTGGCTCAAGTGTCACCTCCAAGAGAATCTACTACTTAGAAGAGCTGGCTGGAGTGCTAAATAGATAAGACTCATCCTATGAGCTAGATTGTAAGTCTATATGGATAATAGATGTACTCCTAGTAGCTGGGACATCTTCTATTGGGTCGCCAACAGGAAGGTTTTCCACCCACAGGGCCCTGACGCCTCTTTCTCTACGGTGGAGGTCATCCTACCCATATGTTTGAATGGAGTAATGAACTGTGGGTTGAATCTAATGTCAGGCTCCACTTCCTCCTCCAAGTCTATTTCTACTCCCTTTTATTTTCTTTTTCATTTTCTCTTTTCTTTTCTTTTACTTTTTCTTTCTTTTTTTTTTTTCTTTTTTTTTTAAACTTTGGCCAAGTTCAGGAGAATAGACTTGTTGATTTTGAGGGAGGTAGTAAGTCGCATCCTCATATATGCTGACCTTGTGAACTATAAATGGCTTTAGATCTCCTTTGACACAGTAGAGGATCCCACCTCTCATGAACTTCATATACTGATGTAGAGAGGATGGAACTATGTTGTCTCATGTATCCATGGTCTCCCAAGCAAAGCATTGAAAGATGTATCAAGTCTATAATGTGAAACTTGGCTTTTGATTTTCCAATCATCTATCTCCAAGGGCAACACTATGGAGCCAGGCTGACCTCAATTTTGGAGTGCAGATTCAATCTTCCCATCTTAGACTTAAGAGTCTTCTAGACACTAAGACTACCCTAGTCATAAGACACTTCTAATAATTAGGTAAACACTTAACCTAAGCCTAAAGTCTTAGAAGGGTTAACCATATGATTAGGTTATGCCTTAGGGATTAGGATAATCAACCTACCCTACAACCCAAATCCAATCCATGTTCACCTTCTCAAGCCAAACCTCAAGTTCAATTCAAACATCAAATTCAAATCCAAATCCAAATCAAACCCAAAATCCAAAACAAAATGATTGAAGCCCATGATCAAATCCAAACTTGAAACCCTTCCAAAGCTATATGACCTATCCCATGGGCTTAGCCAAATCTTAATCCAAATCAATCCAAAATCAATTGATTTTCTCATAATCAATTTACATCTTCAATCATCTTCCTAAATATTAATGAACTCTACATTCAAATGATCAAAACTAAATCAAACTAAATAAAATTAAATCAAAACCCTTCTGAAGCCATATGACCTATCCATGGACTTAGCTAAATCTTAATCCAAATCAAGTAAAACTTAATTGAATTTCTCACAAATCAATCATCTTTTCAATCATCTTCACAAATATAAATGAAATATACATTTAAATCATCAAAACTAAATCAAACCAAATCAAAATCCAAACCTAAGCCACATGACCAAACTCCACGGACTTAGCCAAATTATTTCATTCCAAAAAGCCAAATTCAATTAAATTTCTCATGAATCAATCATACCTTCAATCATATTCTCAAATATAAATGAAATCTATAATCATCAAGCCAAACTAAAATCAACCCAAGTCAAACCCAACTTAACCCTTTTGACTTGAAATGTTCAAATGAACCATAACCCATTTGAACCCAAACAATTACAATTGAATTTATATATCAATCCCAAATCCATATATAAACTCAACCCAAAATCAAGCCAACTAAACCTAGTTGGCCCACTTGACCCAAAGTGATCAATTTGATCTATTTGAACCAAGTTCTAATCCTACCCAAATTGGATTGAACCAAGACCATCAAAACCATCCATAATGATTATTGATCACCCTAGATTGATCAATTATCACAAATTGAGTCAAACCAAGTTAACTTGGTCTTTTGACCAAGTCAAACCCTTAACCCATATGAACCCAAATTAGCCAAATTGCAACCTAAGCCAAATCTCTTGAAACCAATGATTCATACCAAATTAAAATTAATATTTGAATATGACTTGACCTTTAATTGAGTCAAACCAAACCCAATTGGCCTCTTAATCCAAGTTGACCCAAATTGACCTAAAAGACCAAATTGGGTCAAATCAAAATATAAACCAAATTGATTGCAACCAATGCCAAATTGATTGTTGAACTTAACCAAAGATTGGACCCAATTGAACCCAATTGATAGCCCAAATTAAGCTAAAGGTTCAAGTTGACCTAATTCAAAACCAAAACAAATTTAATTGAAACCAAAGCCTACAATCATCTTCAATTGGGCAACTAAATGCATCCAAACATCTAAGCCAATTTGGCCAATTTAGTCAAATTGGTTAACTTAACCCATTTGACCTAAATGAATTCAAATGTGCCAAAGTAAAATCTAAGACAAACTAAACAAAACCAATTAAACCAAAACATCCCAAATGATCATATGAACTTGGCCCAACCCTTGGTTTGGCCTAGTTTGACCAATTGGTCAACTTGACCCAACCTAACCCAATTTGGCCTAAATGAGTCAAATTGAGCCAAACCTACCTAATCGACTCCAATTGACTTGAAATTTAGATTAACCCACTTTGGCTCATTTCAATAATCCAATGCCAAATGATCATTCTACCCTTGGGTCAAGGGAATCATATGAGACAAATCACCTATGTAAGTGGTCATTTCCATTCTTTCTCAATTTAGTACTCTCCCAACAGTCCACCTAGACACCTAAGACACTACCCAACCTGACCCAATGGGTGGTTGGGTCGACCATGACCCATGGGAGGTGAAATCACCTCACCCTCCCCATTAGAGCATTTGAAACCCATAGGACACCCATGAATCATCCTTGGCACCTCCACACCTTCAACCAACCAAGCGAGCCAACTCACCTCCCTCCACCCCATGACTCCAGATGGCCGGATGGCCTAGAAGCCTAACTGATCCCCTCATCAAGATGAAGGGGTATACACCCCTCATTTTACTCTAACACACACTAAAATCATTCCTTAGAGCCCTAACTACCTAAGACGAGCTGCTAGAGCCATTCCTTAAGCTCCTAAGCTTATTTCTATATCAAAAAATGCCATTCTTATGCATCGCAAAATAGGACACTCCCATTTTCAACCTAACTTCTCCATTTCTCCATCAAACTCAAATTAACTTTGCATGCATCTTCCCCAGGCCTCGTCAAGCAAGAATGAATCATCTCCCAAGCTTCTTGAGCATCAAAAGTGGGACTTCGATCAAAGTCAAGCTCAAAATCATCAGTTAATGGCCTTCTGAGTGAATGTCGAGGAATTGATCCAATTGTTGCTCAACAAGGCTTCATCTCCACTAGATGATGCTTCCTCAATCATTTGAGCCATGGGTCTTGAGCTCCGGTGAGGTATGCTTCCAAAACTAATCCTTAGGCAAAAATGTTTGGAGCCTTTTGAAGAAAACTTGCATCTCATGTGATCTTGGTCATTGGATCCCCTCGGATTGATGTAGTGAAGGTGTAGGATCCTTTTGGAGTTGATCCGAGCTTAGGTAAGCTCAGATAAAGTGAGCAATGGTAGACGGACTCCATTCTCTCTCACTCACGTGATGTTAGATCACACATCGTCTATTATGTGTGATCAGAACGGATAGTCATGATTAAATCTGCTTGATCGATCTAATTTAATCTTATTAAGTTATGGGATTAATCATAACAGTTCATTCTTAGATCGAATGGTGGATGCGAAAGCGCGTTCGGCGTCGCCACATTGGTGCTAAGTTGGATAAGTTTTAAGTAGCCAATCATGACATTGGAAAGCGCATTTAATAATAGGATTAAGCTTTATAAATTAATCATTTTTAATGCCTGAAACTTCTAAAAATCATAAAACATCATAGAGAAATAGAAAAATGCAAATAAATACTCATTTTAAAGGTATTTCAAAGGAGAATTAATTAAAAATGATCTTAATTAATTTTAAATAGTAATTAAGGTTTAATTACAAAATTAATTAGCTTAATTACTCTTTAATTACTTGAGCAATTAATCCCAAATTTTGTTGGTTAATTTAATGGGATGACCTCTACCTCCCATGATTTTCTTGGGATTTATTGCTCACTTAATTAGGAAAATTGACTAATTAAACCTTAACTACTCTTTTAAGTTAATTAATGATTAATTAATCCCATGAATAGTAACAAATTGGTTAATTAATTTTAATCATTATTCAAGTAAGTGAACTAAGGAATACGGTTTCCAAGTTCATTTCACCATTTTTAAAAATTAAGATTTAACTAATTAATTATCACTTAATCAAATTGAAATCATAATCACATCCCTTAATTAATTAAATCATGGGGTAAATCTTTTGGGTGTTTAATAACCTAAAGGAGTTTAATGAAATTATGGTTAGTCCACATGTGTGAAAACCATAAGAGTAATTAATTAAGTCCTTTAATTAATTATTAATCATGAGCCAATTGCATTAGGCCCCTTTTATTTCCTAGGATCATTGCAAGTTTATTTTACATGCATATCATGTTGGCTCATAATTATTTAGTTAATTACTTTAAGGTGACATAAGTAAGGGTAATTAATTCATCTAATTAAGGGTTCAACTTAATTAACCCATAAAATCAACTTAATTACATTTCCTTAAATTAAATCAAATCAGTAATGCAGGAATGGGTTTAAAACAATAAGTGATGATTTCTCTTCTTCTCTTTAAATCAAATCAAATCCAAAACTTAATTAATAAAGAAGCTTTGGTTTGCTTTAAAAAATCTTATTTGATTTGATTGTCCTTAAGAACTAGTTTGGTTGAATGAATCACATGCTTATATTTGGTTTTCCTCTTTCTAATCATGTTAAATTTGGTATGTAATTTCATCCATCTTTTCAAATCAAGTAAAATAAAATGGATTTCTTTATGTAAGCTTGCATGTGTTGATTTAATTTAATATATATGTGGCTATTATCACTATTAAATCCAAATGTATTTTCAAAATTTATAAATGAATAATAATATGTGTTATGATGTTAGTTATAAATACATAAGAAATGCATGTGCTTATAGCTTAAGTGTATGAATGTTGAGTTCTCTTTCCTCTATTCATGTGTTGATTTATATAAGATTGAATGGTAATGGGTATATAGTCTGGACATCCCAGGAACATGAGGCTTTAGCTAGCCCCAAGAAAGTCATTTGATTACCTCACTTCCCTAGTTTAACAATAGCACTTACCCATTTGATTTCATTTTTATGTATTTCAACATTAGAATTTGGATAAAGCTTTAATTCATATATATAAATGATTCAATCAAAAAAATAAAATCTTTGCATGGTTTTCTTTCCTTATTTACGTACATCCATGTGTGTCCAAGAAATGCAAGTATATTGGACATCAGGGCTGAAACTTTAGTTAGACCCAAGGAGGTCATTTGATTACCTCACTTCCCTTATTTAACAATGACAGATTATATATTTTTGTACATGTATATGTATATGTGATTAGTTAATGGAAATCCATTTTAAATTGCATGCATTCATAATTGGCTGGTGGTTGAATTAATTAGCCATATGATTTGGAGCTTACTTTATGTTCCACAAATTTACATATGTTTGAATGCAAATGGGTATATAGTCTGAACATCTTGAGAATATGAGGCTAGCTAGACTCATTTTGATTACCTTACTAGTTTAACAACATACACTTATTTAATTTCATTCTTATGTCCTTTTTTGTATAAAAGAATTTGGATAAAGTTTTAAAATAATATGGTTAAATAATTCAATCAAATAAAATATAAATTCTAAACATACACATACATTCATCATTTAAGTATGCTAAAATATTTACAAGTATATGATAAGATTAAATCATATGCATGTTACATGTGATGGAAAGGAATGATTTAATATATGTCATGTGGTAGTAATTCAATTAAATTAATATTGAGATGCCTTTCATTTTGAATAGGATTATTTAAAGTGAACCTAAACCTAGGATTAATTAAATCATTAAATAATACATTCACTAAAGAGAACTAAATCAAATTAATATACTTTAAAAAGTGACTTAAGGTAGGGATGAAAGAGGGAAATCCTCTTTTCCTCTCTTTATAACACTTAGTTGCTTTGTGTAATCAAATGAAACTAAAGAAAACACAAATTAAAATTCTCAAATCAAACTACTCAAGTGAAATCTTTCATGTTCAAATTGAATCCTTCTACACCTAGAAAATACAACACTAATGCCTAACAAGACTTACCACCCAAGCCTTAATACATACATTAGAATTAAGTCACCACTTCTACCTCTAAGTTAGGACGATAGGCTGGATGATATGCCAATATTAGACTAATCATATTTTTGGCAGGGGATTATGTTTAAGGGATGCTTAAAAATGAATGTGAATGCTCTTTTTGTAAGTTACTTAAATTCTTAAGCATAATCCAAGTTAGGATAGGTGGGCATAGTTACCCATGTGTAGAGTGTTAAGTCCAAGTCCAAATTATAAATACAACTGCTTGGGATTATATGTATATTTAGCTAACCTCAATTTTGCAGGTGTAATTAGATTTACTTTTCCCACATAAATGTAACTTTTGTAATAGGAATTAGGATTAGTGTTATGGGGCACGATGGCGGTGGCAGAAGGAAGGCTGGGGTGCCTTGAGATGCCTTTGAAGCAAGCACCATCCAAATCATAAAAGGAACCAAATCAGAAATGGAGATATGAAGAAAGAAGTCCTTAATAGCTTTTAATACAATTATAATTATTCTTTCATATTCCATGTTGTATAAGGGTAGAGCTCAGCTACCCATCTTTTCTCTCTTTGGGTGTACAGGGTACCCTTTTATCCTTTATAATAGTTTATATAATTGTTTGATGTTATGTTTACATTGTGCATTAGGACGGAATACTTTTCATAGTTTTTTAAATGATTGAAGCTTTAATGTGTGGCTTGGATACTATTAGGCTTGTAGGATAAAAGTAAAATTTCTGCCCAACTAATCACTCATAACTAAATTTTAAACAACTCATTACCTCATCATAAAGCCTAAGACATAAATAAAATAATTAAAAGATTTAACAACCCCTTAGCTATGTGGTTGTATGTTTCATGTCATGCATGCATATTCTTTCTTTCTTGAACATGAAGGATCTCCATCCTTGCACGATAAAGGAATGCTTGACCTATAAGGGCATCCCTTGTGGTGGAAAACACTTTGTTCTAGCTGATTTGACCCATAACCTATTTCATCATGCATTTAGGCATAAGAAATCTTAACGCCTTAGTCAAAATGATGTGTCTAAAATGAAATTAAATTTGAAAAGATTTTTCATTTATAGAATAAGTCATATGCCCATACCACTCATGGTGTAGTCTCTTAGGGAGTGTGTTTGTGACATTAGTCTCTTTCTAATTAAATAACTACCCAAACTATCTTGCAATTCATAAGACAGAACTACATAGTTTTAAATTTGTAGGAGGAATTAGCAAGCGACCACTCTAGGCAGTTATAAGTCCAGAAGTCATACAATTTATTCTCTCTTATGGAGCTAAATCCTTATGTCCACTTATCGCTTAGATTTAGGTCGTGCTTTAGCTCATACTAAATCTCCATAGATTTAGGGTCTGAGGTAGCTATTTCGTTCACACTGCGAGCATAAATCATCACCTCTTAGGCATTCCCACAACCTTGTGTTGGTGGAATATAAGCTTTAGTATTCTAATTAAATTTAAACTCAAAACATATAAGTCTCCTCAACTTCAAAATTATAAATCCCAACCATAAGATACATTGGAATGCTCACTAGACTTCATAGTATCATGAACATTTCCTAATTATTTCATTTGGATTCCAAAAATAAGTCTTCTCCTAGACTTTCCCAATTGATTTTCTAAATACAACCAATCCTTTGATAGTCTAACCTTGAAATTTTTGGAGATGATAATTATCTACTTTAATCGAGAGTATTCTTAGGAAATTTAATTTCCTAATAAGTAATTAACTACGGAGGCTTTCCTCCATAGGGAACTTAAGAACCTAGGTTAATATAAACCCTACTTTATTCATGCATGTAAAGTAGGGGAAAAATCTCTGGTACATTCAAAGACCCATCATGCCTTAGGAGTCCTTATTATGTGATTAGGTCCATTGTAGAGTGATGCCTCTATCTTTTGAGATAGTACATAATATTGATTGATACACCTAGGTCAACTAGAACTCTGGATAGCCTGTATCTACCAACATCCACTGTATTGTAAAGAGGCAATTGTGCCCAGTCGTCCCTATGAGTAAGTCTTCATCACTAAATTTAACTCCTGAGATGTCCTTCGGGTGGCATGCCTCCTCTTTAGTAGCGGTCAGCTAAGCTAAGCATATCTTTAGATCAAATAAGTCCTTGACTAGAGATTCCCTCATCTCTTTAGTAATGACAAGGGCGCCGTATATGCTTAACTTAGCTGAAAACTTTCTAAGGTGAGCTAGGACATTGTAATCAACTCTAGATTGGTCCTCCACAAGCATATCAATGGGTGGAGTATCCTATGGAGGGGATATCTACTCATTGGAACCAATGACTTGCTTACCCTTATCCTGAGTGCTACCCTAAGAGGTATAACTTTTCCACTGCATAGATTGACTTCAGTGAGTTCTTAGAATGATGAGCTTATGGAAAGTTCTACCTTCTCATCGGGCATACCTACAGCTTCTCCTATGGGATCCTCAGAGTCATTTGACTCCAAGTCGATCTCAAGAGGTGAACTTGATTGATTCAAAGAAGGATAGCCCAACTCTGAATCAGAATAGAAAGAATCAAAACTACTAGAGCTATTATTTTTATTTAGACTCAGAGAACTTTCAATAGGAATAAATTTAAGAGCATCAGAAGTAGATAATATATAAGTAGAATTAGCTTTCTTCATTAATTTTTTTTGGGTAGAGGTACATAATAAAAATCTAGTAAAGTAAGCAGAGTAAGGGATTTAGTGCCCTTATCCATAGATACAACACTTTGGTAGAAGGGAGATAGCGAGAGGATGTAAGTGGAGGCGTCTAGACTCGATAGTGGCTGCGATCTTGGACTATCCCAGGAAAGTATGGTGAGCTACTACTGCTACTAGGCTGTCACCCTCCCCGAGTTGTCTTTTGCAACTAGCAAACCTTCCTTGGTGTTGGGGGTTTGAGCTATTTTAGGCACCTACAAGAAAGGTTTCTTGATCTTAGAAATGATCTTCTTAGAGGTTTGAGATAGGGAGATATCCTAACTTGCTTTGGTCTTAAGAGGATCATCCCAAGGATTACTCTAATAGAACTGGATGGTTGTTCTAATAAGTATTTTTTTGGGATAATTATGGCTCACAACTTGTAGTTGCACTCAAGCTAGTCCTTAAAAGTGATACAATCCTCTAAGACATGGCCTAACATGAGGTGGTAGGAGCAATAGCTAGGATCATTGCTCTTGCCCACTTCCTCCGACCTCTTAGGCTCTAGTAACTAAAAGTCAGGTTTATTTAAGAGATTCTTAAAGATTTTTCTAACTACCTCCCTCTTGAATAAATATGGCTTATTCAATCTGTTGGCAAGAGTAGGTGGAAAGTAGCTACCTGGCGATGGATATGAATACTGCTGTAGGGTAGACTGGTGAGGTGGTGGAAATGATCATTGTGGAGGCTGCGGTGGCTAGTATGATGGCCAAAGTGCTGGAAGAGGAGGTGGCAAAGGAGGTTATTGAGCTCGTAGTCTCTCATACTGAACTGTGGCTAGTTGCTTCCCTCTGTCCATTGACACAACTGTCCCTGGCTTCTTCTCAAACACCTTCTGTGGCTTGGACCTAGATGATTGGTCGGGAAAGGACAACTATTTGGCTTCCTTTTGTAGGCTAGCTACCTTGTTGATTAATTTATCGAATGTTTTAATGGTAAAGCCCTTAAGAATGAAGGCGACCGGGCCATGGATATTCTTGAGAAAATATTAATGGCATGTTCAAATTCATGGTTCATTTAATCAGTTGTGCCGAGAATGTAATCAATAAGGGACTCGTTGAGTTTCTATTTCACTTCAATGTGGTGCCTTCACTGATCTCTAACAAACCTCTTGATGAAGAGGTGCTCCAACTCGACAAAAGTATTCACCCATTCATACCAATAAAATACAACACCTATGGAGCTAATGAAAAGGCGGAAGGTGCATTCGCCGGTGTTGCAAGCGACCTAAAGTGTTATGTTATTGGGTTCCACTACCATCAAAGATCTTGAAGGATGGTAGCACAAACCTAAATAAAATAAAATAAAACTAAACCTAAAAACCAAAAATAAAATAAATAAATAATAACCCTAAACTAAAAGAAAAACTAAACCTAAAATAAACAAAATAAAATAAAAACCAAAACTAAAATAAACTAAACTAAGAAAACCTAAACCTAAACCTAAATAAACTAAACCTAAACCCTAAATAAAATAAAATAAACTAAACTAAACCTAAACCTGAAAAAAAACCTAAAATAAACTTAAAATAAAACCTAAAACCTAAAATAATAAAATAAAACCTAAACCTAAACCTAAAACTAAAATAAAAAATAAAACCTAAACCTAAAAAATAAAATAAAAATCAAACTAAAAGATAAACATAAACCTAAACTAAAGAAACTAAAATACAAAACATAAACTAAATAAACTAAACAAATAAAATAAAATAAACCTAAATAAATATAAAATAAACTAAACTAATAAATAAATAAATAAACTTGACTTTTTTTGCTTAATTTAAAAAAACCCTACTGGGAGCCCTAAATCCTGGGTTTAAACCCTAAATCATAAACCATAGAGACCTACCCTGACCCTAGGCCCCAGGCAACCTAAAACACTAAACCCCCTAACCCTAAACCACCCTACCCTAAACCCCCACTAATATAAACCTTAAACCCTAAAACCTAAAGTAACCTAAACCTAAACCCCTAAACCTAAACTAAAACCCTAAACCCTACAAAAACCTACTAAACCTAAACTAAGTAAGTGCTACAACAGGTATGCTGGGAATGATGGCCATGATGTGTCTCACTTCCTCTTTTGGCTGGTAGTGTTATATGTAATTATAACCATTCAGTCGAAGTCTGGATGTTACATATGGTGCCGCTCCTTAAGAGATTTATAATTGAGCTGAAGCCTTTTCTTCATTCTTTGTCTTCTATCTGCTCTTATTTTCTATGCTTATTTAACTATCTCATTATCTGTACTAATCCCTTTTCTAGCTTCTTACAGATCTCTGGTCTTGGTTGGGAGACTTTTGATGCTGGATTGGGCTGGTTTCATAAGATCTCTAGTAATGGGAGACTTTTTGTTGCAGGGTATCTTTGCTTACAAAGGAGAGGAAGATTTTGATGATTTCAAGGAATTGGTTTCGTGGATTTTTGTTTCCTTTTTATTAGCTTTTTGTTATTATCAATTATATTAGTGACTTTTTGTAGCTCTTTGAGCTTTAGCATAAAGATTTGCCCCCTTTGAGGACTTTGTACATTTTCTTGTGGCAATAAAATTTTCTTATTTCCCTAAAAAAACCCTTAACTAAATAATACCTAAAATAAATAAATAAAAAAACCTACACCTAAATAGAATAAAAAAATAAAATAAAATAAAAACCTAAACTAAAGCCTAAATCTAGACCTAAACCTAAACCTAAACCTAAAAATAAAAAAATTTAAAAAGTAAACTTAAAAAATAAAGTAAACTAAATAAAACAAAAAAACTAAAAACAAAATAAACCTAAAATAAATAAAACTAAATAATAAAATTAAAATAAACTTAAAATAAAATAAAATAAAACTAAATAAAACATAAACCACAAAAATAAACTTAAAATAAATAAAATAAAATAAACCCTAAACTAAAAAAAAATCTAAACATAAATAAAGCAAGAATAAAATAAACCCTAAACTAAAATAAATAAAACATAAACCTAAACCTAAACAAACTAGACCCTAAACTAAAAAAGAAAATAAACTAAAATGATCCTAAACTTAAACTAAAGATAATCCTCAAAATATACCTAAAATAAAGCCTAAACCTAAACATAAAATAAAATAAAAAATACCTAAGATTAGAAAATAACCTAAACCTAAAATAAAATAAAATAAAACTAAAAGGAATTAACTAAACTAGGCCTAAACTAATATAAGATAATAAAATATGACTAATAAATAAAAGATAAAAATAAATAATAATAAATAATAAAAAATATAAATAAACATAAACTGTTGTTTTGCTTGGTTTTAAAAAAAACACCTGACCCTACTAGGCCACCAGATCCTAGGCTCTGAGCCAAGATCCTGGCTGAGCCTAAAACTAGCTCTAAACCTGGGCTGCCCTACCCTGCCCCTGAGCCACATATCCTGACCCTGGCCCCTAGGCTGGCCAACTGGGACCCTGGGCCCTGACTGGCCTTAGGCCAGAACCTGGGCTGGGCCCCTCCTAGGCTGTGACACCCTGAGCCCCTGGGCCTTAAAATAAACCTAAAGGCTGGGCCCTGGGCCTAAACAGACCCTAAACCTGGCAGACCCCACTCCCTAAACCCCACCCCAGACCTGGGCCCTAAACCACTAAAGCCTTACTAAACTACCCTACCCCTAAACCCCCCTGACATTAAAACAACTCCTAAAGCATAAACTCCCCACCCAGCAAACCCCACCACTACTAACCCTAAACCCCAAAGGCTAAACCCCAAACTAAATTAAATATATTAAAAAAAATAAACCTGCCTAATAAATCTAAACCATAAGAATGGGTAGAACCATGACGGTAAGAACATCACTATCAACCAGGCTCAGTCTAGATCTTGCAGTGGAGGCGAGGGCAGAGGTGGAGATTATTGTAGTGGTGGTGGGGGATCTAGAGGTGTTGGTGGATATGGAGGTGGTGGTCAGAGCAGTGGTGGCTATGGAGGCAGAAGCAGCAATGGAGGTTACAGTCATGGTGGTGGAGGAGGGAGAGATCTGGATATGATGGTGGATCCCTCTAGTTGAGAGGCCAAGGTTGTTCTGATAGGAATTGGAGAAACTGAAGAACGGCTGATCCAATCTGCTACTTATGGAACTATGCTTTTATAGTAGAGATAATTCTAGTTATCTAGGGTTTTTGATTTGCTCTATCCATGCTCATTTTTTATTTATGTCATCGTTTGTGTCTTAGAAAACTTGGTGTGTCAATTCATTGATGAAAATGAAAAGAAGATATGTTGAATATGAATTTGTTATCAATTAAAAAAAGAAAACCAAAAATGCTAAACCCTAAACTAAAACTTGAACCTTAGACCTTAAACCTAAACCCTAAACACTAAACCCTGGCACCCTAAACCCTAAACCCTAAAACCCTAAACCCTAAACCCTAAACCCTAAAACCTAAACCCTAAACCCTAAACCCTAAACCCTAAACCCTAAACTCTAAATCCTAAACCCTAAACTGTAAACCCTAAACCCCAAATCCTAAACCCTAAACCCTCAACTAACCCTAAACCCTAAAAAACTAAAAACCTAAACCTAAACTAAATAAAACTTAAAAATAAAATAAATAAAAAACATAAACCA
Organism: Cymbidium sinense; assembly: GCA_021442155.1. Classification (NCBI taxonomy): domain Eukaryota; kingdom Viridiplantae; phylum Streptophyta; class Magnoliopsida; order Asparagales; family Orchidaceae; genus Cymbidium; species Cymbidium sinense. The sequence goes on from CM038216.1 coordinate 27,088,182, forward strand.
AAATAAAATAAAAAAATAAAATAAAATGAAAACTTTAACTAAAACCTAAACCTAAACCTAAAAAGAAATTAAAATAAAAAATAAAAACTAAATTAAAATAAAATAAAGAAAATCTATACTAAACTAAAAATAAAGAACTTAAATAAAATAAAAACTAAAATAAAATAAAATAAAATAAACCTAAAAGCATAAAATAAAACTAAATAAAACCTAAACCTAAAATAATAAACCTAAAAGAAAACCTAAAATAAATAAAAATAAATCCTAAGCTAAACTAAAAAAAACCTAAACTTAAAATGAAAAAAAAACCTAAACTAAAATAAGCAAAACTAAAATAAATAACACATAAACTTAAAATAACCTATACCTAAACCTAAACCCAAAATAAAATAAAATAAATAAATAAAAAAAACCTAAAACCTAAAACTAAAATAAACTTAAAAATACTAAAAAAAATAAAATACCTAAACTTAAGAAAATAAAATAAAACTAAAATCTAAAATAAAATAAAATAAAATAACTAAAAGATAAACTTAAAATCCTAAACTAAAATTAAAAAATAATAAAATAAAAAAATAAAATAAACTAAATAAACTTAAACCTATGAATTTACTTAATTTAAAAAAATTAAAATAATTAAAATAAAAACTCTAACCCTAAATCATAAACCCTATAACCCAAAACCCAAAACCCTACCACACACCCTGCCACACCCTACCCTACCACCCTAAACCCCCACAACTGCCCTAAATCCTAAACCTAAACCCTAAACCCTAAACCCCAGGCCCACCTAACTAAATCCTAAACCCAAAACATAAAAGCTGGTAAATAAACCTAAAATAAAATAAATAAACCTAAACCTAAATAAAATAAAACAAAATAAAACCTAAACTAAAACATCCCAAACCTAAACCTAAACCTAAATGCAAAATAAAATAAATAATAAAAAATAAACTAAAATTAAATAAATAAACTAAACTAAACTAAATAAAAATAAATCTAAAATAAATATTAAAATAAAACTAAACATAAAATAAAAATAAAATAAACCTAAAATAAAAAAATAAAAACTAAATAAAAACCTAAACCTAAAAAATAAACCTAAAAATAAAACCTAAAAATAAATTAAAAATAATTTAAAAATAAAACCTAAATCCTAAACTAAAAAAGAAAAACTTAAACTTAAAATAAAAATAAACTAAACCTAAACCTAAACTTAAATAAACTAAACTAAAATAAATAAAACCTAAACCAAAACCTAAAATAAAATAAACCTAAACCTAAACCTAAACTAAAAAATAAAATAGAAAAATAAACCTAAAATAAAAACCAGAAACCTAAACCAAAAAAATAAAATAAAAACCTAAACCTAAACCTTAAAATAAAAAATAAAACCTACATGTAAAAAATAAAATAAAAATAACACTCAACTAAAAAATAAACATGAACCTAAAAAATAAACTAAAAGAAAAAGACCAAACTAATATAAATAAACCTAAAATAAATAAAATAAACTAAATAAAATAAAAATAATAAACCTAAATAAAAATAAAAAATAAAATAAGCTAAAATAAGTAAAAAAATAAACTAAATACACCTAAACCTACCAGTTTCCTTAATTTTCATTTTAAAAAAAGCCTAAAACCTAACAAATCCTACAAACTAAAATAAAATAAATCCTATGAAGTTAAAACCACAAACCCTAAATTAAACCCTACCATACCCTGAGCCCACCCACCTGACCTTAACCCATGCCCTAACCTGACCCTACCTGGGCCTACCCTAAACCCCAACCCTAACCTGACCCTAAACTACCACAGGCCCTGAGCTCTGAGCCCCCAGGAAAACCTACCCAAACCCCAACCCTGATCCTAAACCCTCAAAACCGACAGAGCCTAAACCTATTAAATAAACTGACCTAACTAGCCATATTGTAACCTAAAACCTGGACCCTGACTCTAAACCAAATAAAACCTAAACTAAATAAAAATAAATAAAATAAATAAAACCTAAACCTAAATAAAATAAAATAAAACCTAAACCTAATCTAAACCAACCAAAATTAAAAATAAAATAAAATAAAATATAAAATAAATAAATAAAATAAAATAAAATAAACCTAAACTAAACCAAATAAAGAAATGTATAAATAAAATTAAACCTAAAATAAAAATAAAATAAACCTAAAAAATAAAGTAAAAAATAAATAAAAACTTAAACTTAAAAAATAATCCTAATAATAAAACCTAAAAATAAATAAATAAATAAAACCTAAACCCTAAACTAAAAAAAATCTAAACTTAAAAAAAAATTAAAAAAATAAAATAGATAAACCCTAAACCTAAACCTAAAATAAACTAAACCTAAACCAAAACCTAAACTAAACAAAATAAAATAAACTAAAAATAAATCTAAACCTAAACTAAAATAAAACCTAAAATAACCTAAAAGATAAAACCTTAACCTTAAAAAAAACCTAAACCTAAACCTAAAATTAAAATAAAACCTAAACCTAAAAAAATAAAAGAAAATAAAACTCAATTAAAATAAACCTAAACCTAAAAATAAACTAAAATATAAAACCTAAACTAAAATAAATAAACTAAACTAAATAAACATAAACCTAAACCTAAACTAAACTTAAACTAAATAAAATAATAAACTAAAATAAATAAACCTGGACTAAAGAAAACCTAAAAATAAGTATAAAATAAAAACCTAAACTTAAACCTAAAAAAATAAAATAAAAACCTAAACCTAAGCCTAAAAATAGAAAATAAAACTTAAACCTAAAAAATAAAATAAAATAAAAACACAACTAAAAATATACCTACACCTAAGAAATAAACTAAAATAAAAAACCTAAACTAAAATAAATAAAACTAAAATAAAAAAACTAAGCTAAATAATAAAAACTAAACCTAAATAAAAATATAAAATAAAATAAACTCAAATAAATAAAAGATAAACTAAATAAACCTAAATCATAAATCCTAAACCCTAAACCCTAAACCTAATCCTTAAAAATAACTCTAAACCCTAAACTAACAACCTTAAAACCTAAACTCTAATCCCTAAAACCCTAAATCCTAAACCCTAAACCCTAAACCCTAAACCTTAATCCCTAAAACCCTAAACCACCAAGCCACAAACAGAACCCTCAAACCCACTAAACCAAAACACCTAAACCTAAACCCTAAACCTAAAACTAACCCTAAGCCCTAAACACTAAGAATGGGCAGAACCTTGACGACAGGAATATCATCATCAACTAGGCTCAATCTAGATTTGGCAGTGGAGGAGAAGGCGGAGGCGATGGTTATCTCAGTGGTGGTCAGGGATCTAGAGGTGCTGGTGGATATGGAGGTGGTGGTTGGAGCAGTGGTGTTTATGGAATGTAGGTTATAGCTGTGGTGGTGGCAGAGGGGGACATCAGGGATATGATGGGAAATCTCGCTACTCGAGAGGCCAGGGTGGTTCTGATGGGAACTGGAGAAATTGAAGAACGTCCAACCCGATCTGCTGCTTATGGAACTGTGTCTTTACGGTAGAGATGGTTCAAGTTATCTAGGATTTTTAATTTGCTGTATGGGTGCTCATTTTTTATCTATGTCATTGCTTATGTCTTAGAAAACTTGGGGTGCTACTTGGTTGATGAAATCAAAAAGAAGAAATATTCAATCTAAATTTGTTCTCCGTTAAAAAAAAACCTCAAAACCTAAACCGTAAACCCTAAACCCCAAATTCTAAAACCTAAACCTACAACCCTAAACCCTAAAACCCTATACCCTAAACCCTAAACCTTAAACGCTAAACCCTAAACCCTAAACTCTAAAACCTACAATCCTAAACCCAAAACCCCAAACCCTAAACCTTAATCTAACCCTAAACCTTAAACCATAAATTAACCCTAAACCTTAAACCCTAAGAATGGGCAGAACCTTGACAGTAGGAACATCACCATCAACTAAGCTCAGTCTAGATCTACTGGTGGAGGCGAAGCTGGAGGCGACAAATATCGAAGTGGTGGTGGGGGATCTCAAGGTGCTCATGGATTTGGAGGTGGTGATCGGAGTGGTGGTTGAGGCGAGAGGAGCGGAGGTTCTGGGTATGGTGGCGAGAGGAGAGATCGGTGATATGATGGCATATTCTACTACTCGAGAGTCGAGGTGGTTCTGATGGGAATTGGAGAAACTGAAGAATGACTGATCCGATCTTCTACTTATGGAACTATGTCTTTACAGTAAAGATGGTTCTATTTATCTAGGGTTTCTGATTTGCTCTATGGGAGCTCATTTTTTATCTATGTCATCGCTTGTGTCTTAAAAAACATGGGGTGCTAATTAGTTGATGAAATCGAAAAGAAGAAATGTTGAATATGAATGTATTCTTTATTAAAAAAAGACCCTTAAACCCTAAACCCTATACCCTAAACTAAAACTTAAACCCTATACCTATAACCTAAACCCCAAACCCTAAACCCTAAATCCTAAACCCTAAAAACCCTAGACCTTAAACACTAAACCCTAAACCCTAAACCCTAAACCCTAAACCATAACCATAAATCATATTAAAATACCAAATATTATAGTATAATGTAGCACCATATATTTGAGCATGTAGTGATGTGTTTTTTGATGTTACATGATGTTTTGAATTATTTTATTATATTATGGTATTGTGCCCTATAGTCTATATTAATATAAATCATAAAAATATTAATTTAATAAATCAAATAATAAATTTTGTAAAATTTGAAGTGGGAATTAGGTTGTAGTACCAAAGGCATGCTACGCCACTTGTAGTCTAAAAGGTAAGATTTTATGTTCAAAATAAGTAGTATATGTTGTAGCATGGTATAACATCATATATCATAATATATTGTTCTGTGCATTTTAAATTATTTTAGTATTTTACAATCATGTAGTCGTGCCTACAATAGCAATATTTATAAAAATGTTGATTTAGACTTTAAAATGGTGGAATTTGGCTAAATTCATAATAGGTTGAGCATGGCATAATAATATATTATTTCAATTTAAAACATGTAAATGATACGACTAAAATATATAGTTTTTTATTGTTTAGACTAATTTTATGATATTTTATCTTAAGCAATCCCTTGTGATGTGATATGCAATGTAATAAAATATAATATGTGAAAGTGTATATAATATAGGATGTCATAACATAATGTAACATCATGCATTATAGCATACAATTGTGTATTACTACTTATTGTTTAGCATATTTTAATTTATTATAGTATGATGCAGAAGAGTTTATATTAGTATAATTCATAAAAATACTAATTTATAGGATAAGATGATGGGATTTGGCCAAATTTAAGGTATGCTTTGGGTGCTTGCTATGTTGTGTCATTTATAGGCTAAAATAAAATAAAAAAAACCTAAACTAAACTAAAAAATAAAAAATCTAAATAAAATAAAAACTAAGCCAAAAATAAAAATATAATAAACCTAAAATAAAATAAAATAAAAAATAAATAAAAACATAAACCTAAAAAATAAACCTAAAAATAAAATGCAATAAAAATAAAAAATAAAACCTAAACCCTAAACTAAAAAAAAAATTAAACCTAAAATAAAAATAAGATAAACCTAAACCTAAACTAAAATAAACTAAAGACAAATAAATAAAATGTAAACCTAAACTTAAACCCTAAATAAAATAAAATAAACTAAAAATAAATCTAAACCTAAACTAAAAAATAAAATCTAAAGTAAAACTAAAATAAATACGTAAAACCTAAACTGAAAAAAATACAATAAAAACCAAAACCTAAACCTAAAAATAAAAAATAAAACCTTAACCTAAAAAAAAACTAAACTCAAAAATAAGCATAAACCTAAACCTAAACCTAAACAATAAACAAAAAAAAAACCTAAACTAAAATAAATAAACCTAAAATAAATAAACTAAACTAAATAAAAATAAAAATAAACCTTATTAAAAATAAATTAAAATAAATAAAAAATTAATTAAACAAAATAAATAAACCTAAACCTATGAGTTTACTTGATTTAAAAAAAATAAAAGAATAAAAAAACCATAACCCTAAACCCTAAATGCTAAACAACCTAAAAACCTAACCTAAACCCTAAACTCTAAACCCCACCTAACCCTCCATACCCTAACCACACCCTAAACCCCTAAACCCAAACAAACCCTAAAACCTACCCCTAAACCCTAAATCCTAAACCCCAGGCCCTCAACCCTAGCCCTAACCCCTAAACCTAAACCCTAAAAACCTGAAAACCTAAACCTAAACTAAATAAACCCTAAAAATAAAATAAATAAATAAACCTAACCTAAATAAATTAAATTAAATTAAATTAAATTAAAAACCTAAATTAAAACCTAAACCTAAACCTAAATCTAAAATAAAATAAAATAAAAAATAAAAACTAAACTAAAATAAAATAAATAAAAACCTAAACTAAACTAAAAAATAAAATAAACCTAAATAAAATAAAAACTAAACATAAAATAAAATCAAATTAAGTAAACTAAAATAAAATAAAATAAAAACTAAATAAAATCCTAAGCATAAAAAAGAAACCTAAAAATAAATAATAAATAAAACCTAAACCTAAAATATACAAAATAAACCTAAACTAAGGGGCTGTTTGGTTGCCTGAATTTGGGGTGTAAACTAAAGTAAATGTAGGGATTTTTTACTTTCTTTGTGTTTGGCACGGTGCAAAGTAAAATTTCCAAGCTAATGTAATGTATTTAGAATACATTACATAGGTCATTTTTGGTGTATTTGTAATTCGCCCAATTTGGGTGAATTGCAAATACACCGACAATAAAGTCATTGATTAGCTGCATGCCACGCCCACCACCATTACATATCGTAATTAATCATCACAATTGTGTCATTTAATCAAAATACTTTACATTATATTTTTTACCAAACAGAAAAATGCAAAGTCATGAATTCGTAAAACACTCAACCAAACTATAAAGTAATCCTTGTACACTGTATTCCTTTTACACTGCATTTCTTTTACACTGCATTCCTTTTTCAGCCAACCAAACAACCCCTAAAAGAAATTAAACTAAAATAAATAAAACCTAAACCTAAAATAAACAAAACTTAAACCCTAAACTAAATAAAATAAAATAAACTAAAAAAAATGAAACCTAAACTAAAAATTAAAACCTAAAAACAAACTATAATAAAAATCTGAAATCTAAACCAACTAAAAAAAAACCTAAACCTAAACCAAAAATAAAAAAATAAAACCTAAACCTAAAAAATAAAATAAAAATAAAACTAAAATAAAAAATAAGCACAAACCTAAACCTCATCTTAAAAAATAAAATAAACTAAAAATCCTAAACTAAAATAAATTAACCTAAAATAAATTAACCAAATTAAATAAAAAAAATAAACCTAAATAAAAAATTAAATTAAATTAATAAAAAATAAACTAAATAAACCTAAACCTATAATTTTATTTAATTTAAAAATTATAAAAAGCCCTAAACCTTAAAACCCTAAACCCTAAATCCTAAACCCAAAGCCCTAAACCCTAAACCCTAAAACTAACCCTAAACAACAACCCTAACCTGAAAAACAATAAAACCACAAACCCTAAAAACCCTACCCTCCCAAAACACTAAAACTGAGCACTTATAAACCAAACCCTAAATAAAGCTTGAAACTGACTTATGACCTAAATGACCCTACCTTACCACAGGCCCTAAATCCTAAACCCTCAACCTGAGCCACAACTGACAGTATGCCCTAAATCATAAACCTGAGCCATGACCTAAACCCTACCCTAAAACCCTAAACCCTAAAGCTGAGCCCTAAACCCAAAATACCCAGACCTGACCTACCACAAAACCTAAAACCTAAACCTAAACTAAATAAACCTATAATAGAAATAAATAAACATAAACTTAAATAAATAAAATAAAGTAAAAATAAAACCTAAACTAAAACCTAAACCTAAACCTAAAAAATAAAATAAAAAAATAAAACTAAATTAAAATAAAATAAATAAAACCCTAAACTAAACTAAAAAATTAAATAAACCTAAGAGAAAAAGATCTAAATAAAATAAAAACTAAATGTAAAATAAAAATAAAATAAACCTAAAATAGAATAAAATAAAGACTAATTAAAAACCTAAACCTAAAAAATAAACCTTAAAATAAAACCTAAAACTAAATAAAAATAAAAACTAAACCCTAAACTAAAAGAAAAACCTAAGCCTAAAATAAAAATAAAATAAACAAAATAAAATAAACCTAAAGCTAAACTAAAATAAATAAAATCTAGACCTAAACCTAAAAGTAAACTAAACATAAACCTAAGCCTAAACTAAATAAAAATAAATTAAAATAAACCTAAACCTAAACTAAAAATAAAACCTAAAATAAACCTAAAATAAAAAAACCTAAAACCTAAACCAAAAAAAAAATCAAATAAAACCTAAGCCTAAATCTAAAAATAAAAAATAAAACCTAAACTTAAAAAATAAAATAAAAATAAAACTCAACTAAATAATAAACCTAAACTTAGACCTAAACCTAAAAAGATAATCTAAAATAAAAAACCTAAATTAAAGAAAATAAACATAAACTAATAAACTAAAATAAATAAAATAAAAAATAAACCTAAATAAAAATAAATAAAAAATAAACTCAAATAAATAAGAAATAAACTAAATAAACCTACAACCCTAAACCCTAAACTAACCATAAACCCTAAACTAACCCTAAACCCTAAAAATGGGCTGAACCTTGATGGCAGGAACATCACCATCAACTAGGCTCAATCTAAATCTGGCAGTGGAGGTGAAGGCAAAGGTGGCGGTTATCGCAGTGGTGGTTGGGGATCTAGAGGTGCTGGTGGATATGGAGGTGGTTGTCAGAGCAGTGGTGGTAATGGAGGTGGGAGGAGCGACGGAGGTTACATTCATGGTGGTGGAAAAAGAAGAGATCAGGGATATGATGGTGGATCCCGCTACTCGAGAGGCTGGGGTGGTTCTGATGGGAGCTGGAGAAACTATAGAACGTGCAACTCAATCTGCTACTTATGGAGTTATGACTTTACAGTAGAGACAGTTCTACTTATCTAGGGTTTTTGATTTGCTCTATGGGTGCTCATTTTTAATCTATGTCATCGCTTATGTTTTAGAAAAGTTCGGGTGTTACTTGGTTGATGAAATCGAAAAGAAGAAATGTTGAATCTAAATTTGTTCTCTATTTAAAAAAAAACCTTAAACTCTAAACCCCAAACTAAAACTCAAATCCTAAACCTAAAACTAAAATCATAAACCCCAAACCCTAAACCTTAAAATGCTAAAAACTTAAACCTAAACTAAATGAAACCTAAAAATAAAATAAAAAAAAACCTAAACAAAATTAAAATACAAAATAAAAACATAAACTAAAATGTAAACCTAAACCTAAACCTAAACCTAAAAGAAAATAAAATAAAAATAAAACTAAACTAAAATAAAATAAATAAAACCTAAACCAAACTAAAAAAAAAACTTAAATAAAATAAAACTAAACCTAACAAAAATAAAATAAACCTAAAATGAAAAAAAAAACTAAATAAAAACCTAAACCTAAAAATAAATAAATAAAAACCTAAACCCTAAACTAAAAAAAACCTAAACCTAAAATAAAAATAAAATAAACCTAAACCTAAACTAAAATAAACTAGACTAAAATTAATAAAACCTAAACCTAAAATAAACTAAACCTAAACCAAAACCTAAACTAAATAAAATAAAATAAACTAAAAATAAACCTAAACCTGAACTAAAAAATAAAACCTAAAAATAAACCTAAAATAAAAATAAAATAAACAAAATAAAATAAACCTAAAGCTAAACTAAAATAAATAAAATCTAGACCTAAACCTAAAGTAAACTAAACATAAACCTAAGCCTAAACTAAATAAAACAAAATAAATTAAAAATAAACCTAAACCTAAACTAAAAAATAAAACCTAAAAATAAACCTAAAATAAAAACCTAAAACCTAAACCAAAAAAAAAATCAAATAAAACCTAAGCCTAAATCTAAAAATAAAAAATAAAACCTAAACTTAAAAAATAAAATAAAAATAAAACTCAACTAAATAATAAACCTAAACTTAGACCTAAACCTAAAAAGATAATCTAAAATAAAAAACCTAAATTAAAGAAAATAAACATAAACCTAATAAACTAAACTAAATAAAAATAAAAAATAAACCTAAATAAAAATAAATAAAAAATAAACTCAAATAAATAAGAAATAAACTAAATAAACCTACAACCCTAAACCCTAAACTAACCATAAACCCTAAACTAACCCTAAACCCTAAAATAGGCTGAACCATGGCGATCACCATCAACTAGGCTCAATCTAAATCTGGCAGTGGAGGTGAAGGCAAAGGTGGCGGTTATCGCAGTGGTGGTTGGGGATCTAGAGGTGCTGGTGGATATGGAGGTGGTTGTCAGAGCAGTGGTGGTAATGGAGGTGGGAGGAGCGACGGAGGTTACATTCATGGTGGTGGAAAAGTAGATCGGGGATATGATGGTGGATCGCTACTGAGAGGTGGGTGGTTTGGGAACTGGAGAAACTATAGAGCGTGCAACTGCCTTATGGAGTTATGACTTTCTGATAGAGCAGTTCTACTTATCTAGGGTTTTGATTTGCTCTATGGGTGCTCATTTTAATCTATGTCATCGCTTATGTTTTAGAAAAGTTCGGGTGTTACTTGGTTGATGAAATCGAAAAGAAGAAATGTTGAATCTAAATTTGTTCTCTATTTAAAAAAAAAACCTTAAACCCTAAACCCCAAACTAAAACTCAAATCCTAAACCTAAAACTAAAATCATAAACCCCAAACCCTAAACCTTAAAATGCTAAAAACTTAAACCTAAACTAAATGAAACCTAAAAATAAAATAAAAAAAAACCTAAACAAAATTAAAATACAAAATAAAAACATAAACTAAAATGTAAACCTAAACCTAAACCTAAACCTAAAAGAAAATAAAATAAAAAATAAAAACTAAACTAAAATAAAATAAATAAAAACCTAAACCAAACTAAAAAATAAAAAACTTAAATAAAATAAAAACTAAACCTAACAAAAAATAAAATAAACCTAAAATGAAAAAAAAATTTAAAAACTAAATAAAAACCTAAACCTAAAAATAAATAAATAAAAACCTAAACCCTAAACTAAAAAAAACCTAAACCTAAAATAAAAATAAAATAAACCTAAACTATAAAATAAACTAGACTAAATTAATAAAACCTAAACCTAAAATAAACTAAACCTAAACCAAACCTAAACTAAATAAAATAAAAACTAAAATAAACCTAAACCTGAACTAAAAATAAAACCTAAAAAATAAACCTAAAATAAAACCTAAACCTAATCCTAAAAAAATGAAATAAAAACCTAAACCTAAACTTAAAAATAAAAAATAAAACTAAAACCTAAAAATTCAACTCAGCTAAAAATAAACTTAAACCAAAAAATAAACTAAAATAAAAAACCTAAACTAAAGTAAATATTCCTAAAATAAATAAACTAAACTAAATAAAAATTTTAAAATAAACCTAAATAAAAATAAGGATTAAATAAACTCAAATAAATAAGAAATAAGCTAAATAAACCTAGACATAGTGGTTTACTTAATTAAAAAAACTATAAACCCTAAACCCTAAAACTAAACCTAAGTCCTAAACCCTAAACCCTAAACCCAAAACTCTAAATCCTAAACTCTAAATGCTAAACCCTAAACCCTAAACCTAAAACCCTAAACTATAACCCTAAACCTGGGATGATAAAATTAAAACCTAAACCCATAAACCTAAACCATAAATCCAAACCCCAACCCTAAAATGCTAAACCTAAACCCTAAACTCCCTATAAACCTGCACCTAAACTCCCAAACTCTAAACTCCAAAATAACCCTGGTAACCACTGAGCAAACCTGACCCTGGCTAGAGGCCCTAAATCTTGGAGTCCTAACCCTAAATTGGCTCTAAATCTAAACTACCATGGGCTCTAGATTATGACCCCCAAACCCTAAATCCTTCCTAAACTCTAAAACCTTAATCCTATGTAAATTAAACCTACTTAAATAATAAAATAAATAAAACCTCTACTAAACAAAATAAAATAAAATAAAATATAAAATTAAAATTAAAATCATAAATAAACTAAACAACTAAAATAAAAATTAAATAAACTTGAATAAAATAAAATAAATTAAATAAAACCTAAACCTAAAAATGAACCCTCCCTAAACCACAAACTAACCCTAAACTATAACCCTCCCTAAACCCTAAACCCTAAACCACAAACCAAAAACAAAACCATAAACCACAAACCTAACCTAAACCATAAACCCTAAACCTCAAACCCTAAACCCTAAACTATAAACTAACCCTAAACCCTAAACCTTAAACTAACCCTAAACTAACCATAAACTCTAACCCTAAACCCTAAACCCCAAACAAACCCACCCTAAACTACAAACCTTGAATAAAGATGTAGGGTAGATCTAAAGAATGACCTAATCTAACATAATTATGATAGCTAAAGAAATGTCTTCAAGAGACTTTCCCTTGACTATTAGAGATTTGAATACCTAAACCTAAAATCATATTATAATACACATATTATAGTATAATGTAGCATCATATATTTGAGCATGAGAGATGTGTTTTAGATGTTATAAGTTGTTATGAAATGTTTTATTATATTATGGTATTGTTCCTAGTCTATATTAATATAAATCATAAAATATTAATTTAATAAATCATGATGAAATTTGTTAAATTTGAAGTGGGAATTAGGTTGTAGTACCAAAGGTGTGCTACGCCACTTATAGTCTAAAAAGTAAGATTTTATGTTAAAAATAAATAGTATATGTTGTAGCATAGTTAGTATCATATACCATAATATATTATTTGAGGCATTTTAAATTATTTTAGTATTTTACAATCATGCAGTCGAGCCTATACTAGCATTATTTATAAAAATTTTGATTTATACTTTAAAATGGTGGAATTTGGCCAAATTCATAATAGGTTGAGCATGGCATCATAATATATTATTTTAATTTAAAATATGTAAGTGATACGACTAAAATATATTGTTTTTTATTATTTAGACTAATTTTATGATTTTTTATCTTAAGCAATATAATATAATATAATATAATATATTAAGTGTATTATAATATAGGATGCCATAACATAATGTAGCATCATGCATTATATCATACTATTGTGTATTACTAGTAGTTATTTAGCATATTTTATTTTGTTATAGTATGATGTAGTAGAGTTTGTACTGGTATAATTCATAAAAATACTGATTTATAGGCTAAGATGATGGGATTTGGCCAAATTTAAGGAAAGCTTTAGGGAACATCATTGGGGTGTGCGATGGCGTGTCATTTAATCAAAAGAATGGAATTTTGCATCCAAAATAAATGTTCATTTTTCAACAAAATTTTATTAATTTTTTGCTTAAACTGATTCCTTTTAAGGTGTAATTTTAGATAATATATTATATGAAAGCATATTAAAATATAATGTACATAACAATATAGCTTCACATATATATGAATGTGGTGGTGTGTTACTAAATGTTATTGTGCATTTTAGTATATTTTACTTTTGTTATAATACATTGGGTCAAAACTCATAAAAATATTAATTTGAAGGTTGAGATGGAAGAATTTGGCCAAATTCACAGCACACACCAAGAAGCAACACCAAAATTATGCTATTTTGTACCATTTCTAATAGAAAATTAACAATTTTACATCAGAAATGAACATTATTCATAGTTTGAGAAAATTTTGTTATTTGTTCCTTTTAACTGATTCTAATGAGGTATAATGTTAGACAATATATTATATTATAGCAAATTATAATATAACATCATATATTATAATATAATATTATGTGTTAATTCACACTATAATATGTTTAGCATGATATTGCATAGTTAGTTTGAGCTTGCACCATCACAAATCATAAACTATTGATTACTATGTTAAGATGATGTAATTTGAATGAATACATTATTAAGCTTTTGGTTGAAGTATTAAAGGTGTGCATAAGAGAAGAAATAAGATTTGATGAGAATACCGTGTCAAGGACATGAAGGGAGATCTGCTAGGGGATATCACATGCGTTGGACATGACATGTGAGGGGTCTATGTCAAGAGCATAGAAGAAGAAAATTTGCTTGGGATAAGGTTTGAATTTGATTTGATTATATGATTTATGGAAAAAACATCCACTAGGAATAAGAATCTATAATCGACCAGGGATTAAGATTGAATCAACTTTAATTTGTTTTATTTTAATTGATGTGGAGGCACATATTTAGAATTTGGGCAGAGTGAGATTGGGTATATGAACCTTCCACTAGGGAAGCAGGTTTGGGCTATCCACTGGGGATTGAGATTTGAGTTTGATTTCATAGATTTGTTTGGGGATGTATCCAATGGGAAGAAGATTTTGGTTGGATTTATTTGCTTTAAACTCTACTGGAGGAGTTAGTTTAGTTTGGCTCCATTGGGGAGGTTGGTTTTGAATTTGATTTGTTTGCTTGACTTATTTATATATGATTTGGGGCTCCACTAGGGAGAAGGGTGTGAATTAACTCCACTAGGGAAAATCATATTAGGTTTAATTTAATCTAAGTTAATGTATGGACCATATTGGTGTGCGATGGACCCAATGAGAAGGGGCTATATCAACCTTTACCTACCTCAAGTTTACAAATCGAAAGGGATAGTCTACCGGCTGTGGGCTAGAGCTAGCCAACCTAAAGGGATGCCTTTCAGTGTGCATCAACTATGCTAGAAAGAAGGCGTAGTAGACTTACATCTTCCTAAGAGAGGAACAACCACTAGGGTGACCTGTTGGATGCACAACAAATCGAGTCTGACATAAGAAGACTACTGAGTGAATGTCGTTGGGAACTTATGTCAACTCAAAAGTAGTCAAGATTAATTTCATATTAATTTCATGTGATTTTCTATGGTTTGTTTGGTTTAGTTTGATTTTGAATTGAGGGCATATCCGCTAAGGATGTGAGCTCGATCAAATTTGATATATTTAATTTATGGACCATATCGATGTACGTTGGACCCATTGAGAAGGGGCTATATCAAACTTATCCTATCTTAGATTTATAAATCCAAAGGGATAGTCTACTAGCCGTGGGGTAGAGCTAGCCAACCTAAGGGGTTGCCTTTTGATGTTCAACAGTTGTGCTAGGAAGAAGTAGCAGACTTACATCTTCTATAGTAGGGAACAGCCACGAGGGTGACCTGTTGGTAGCACAACAAGTAGAACTCGACTTAGGGGCCACTGCTGAGTGAATGTCGTTGGGAACTTATATCAACTAAAGAGAAGTTAGGCAATTCCTATAAAGAGTTTTGCTGATACTTCCCTAAAGATAGGATGTTTTCTTAAGAAAATGTATCGCTAGGGGTGTCCTCCTAATCTATAAGTGAATATATATTTTGTTTATATGTTTGTGTGGACCGTGTTGGTATGCGAGGGACCACACTGAGATGGGGCTATGTCAGCCTTTACCTATCTCAGATTTACTAGACCAAGGGAGAATATGCACATCCATAAGATGGATTCTCCAATCACAGGGGTGGTTACTAGAGATGGTGAACTGTCCAATCCTATAGTAACCCATGTAGTGTATAAATGGGTTCGCAAAAGATCCAAATATAGTGCCCAAAAGGCAGATGCTTCTAGGGTTATTATACTGACCCCTGGAAAAGAAAGCCTATAGGTGTATGGTGGTCAACTCAAGGATAAAGCATAGCAGACTTACATCTTCCATGAGTGGTGTATCCTAAGGTGCGAGAACCAACTAACCTAAGGTGTATCCGTCAGCATGAGTGGTGTGTCCATCAGTATAATGAGAACTAACCAACCTAAGGTGCCCGTCGGTGTGCAACGATCAATCTAGAAAGAAAGTGTGTAGGCTTACAACTTTCTAAGTGGAATTAATCATCAAGATAGTCTATTGTCAACAAGATAGATGTTATCAATCCTAGAGTGACTACTAAGCGGGAGCCCCGGTGAACGACTGGACCTAGACTTGATGCAGTTAGGAGGGAAGGAGCCGCTAGGGAACTTATCCTAAATCTCAAATATACTTGGCCTAGTCAGTGTACGAAGGCTAATCTAAGAAGAAAGTGTAGCAAACTCACATCCTCTTAAATGAAACTAATATGAGGTAGCTTACCGGCCACGCAGTAAGGCCTACCAAACTAACAAGGTGCTCATCGGTGAGCAGTGGCCAAGTAAATTAAGAAAGTATAGTAGACTTACATCCTCCAAAGTAAGAAGACCACTGGGGTGACACACTAGAAAGGTAGCACGTCATCTCGACCTAGAGTAGCTATTGAGTGAGTGCCACTGAGGGCATTATCTCAACATAGAGTAGCCCGAGATAAAAGATATGTGTTTTTTATATATTTTTTTGTAGTTTGTGTTTATGTTATGTCGATGAAGGATAGAATTCTGCTCAAGTTCCTTACACCTACCCTAAACACATTATGGCAGATTCACAAACAAGAATATTTTCAACATGGAAGAGACTGAATTTGAAATGGAATTTTCATTGATGATACTTATTTTTAAACATGATTTATAATATTTCTTTAAGCAGAGCCCATTGATTGAAAGCATTGAGTGCTCTCTCTTATGATTAATAAGCTAATAGGATCCTCCTTGGTAGGCCTTCTCAAAGGCAAAAGCACTTTCCCAGGTGGGTTCAAACTTGCCTCTTATCTTACGATAAGCAATAATCAGTGTCTATAGAACTATAATAAGCTCTCATACTTGAAAATTTCTAGAATGTACCAACTTGTTGTGAGCTTGAATCATTTTAGCTTTGTATAACTCAAGGTTTTGTCATGCTCATAGGCGTCTCTCCTCCAAACCTTCAAACTCTTCTAACCTCAACTTGGCATTCAGCTCTGTTGTGATCTTGCTACCCATAGTTATCCTTAGTGATGGGAGTTGGACTTCTAATGGTAGAATGGCTTTGGACCCATATAATAAGGAGAAAGGAATAGACTGAGTTGGAGATCTATATGTGATACAGTAAGCCCACAAGGCTTCAACTAACTGCTCATGCCACTGTTGCTTGTTGTTGTCGAGTGTCATCTTTAGTATTTGGATGAGAGTTTTATTGAAGGCTTCTGTTAAGATGTTTTCCATTGGGTAGTTGATGGTAGAATATCTCCAATCAATGATGTGTCTCTGGGCAAAGTTCTTGATCTTAGTGCTCTTGAATATAGTACCATTATCAAATATAATTCTTCAAGGAACTCTGAACCTATATACGATATGGTCCCTAAAAAACTGGAGCACATGCTGAGCTATGACCTCTGTGAGTAGAATCACCTTCGCCATTTTGAAAAGTATTTAGTAGCAGCTAAGATGAACCGATGGCCCTTAGAAGAAGGAGGATCAATCAGACCCACTATGTTAGTATCCCAACACTCGAATGGCCATGAGGTCAATGTGTGATGTAGAATGTTGGGTGGTTAGTGTAGGACCACACCGTGTATTTGACATTGGTGGCATCGCCAAGCTGTATCCATGCACTCTTTGATCATCGATGGCCAGTAGTATCCTAGTCTCTTGAACTTGGCTTTCATCTTCAGACCAGATTGGTTTGCTCCACATAATTTTGAGTGTAACTCGGCCAAGATCTTACGATCTTTGTGCTGGTCTAAATAATGTAAGCACATATGATCAAAAGACCGCTGGTACAAGAAACCATCCACAAGAGTGTAGGAAAGTGCTCTCTGCTTCATCTGCTAGTCTTGGGACTTCTCTTAAGGTAATTTGCCTTTATTTAGGTAATCTATGAATGATTTCCTCCAGTTTAACTCCTCATCCATCTTGGCAATGGAAACCTCACCTTCAAAAGAGTACTTTCTGATGAATTCAATATCATTAAGGGATAAGACTTGTTTAGTTTGGTCCTTTATTGAAATAGACTCATCCTCTGGACATGGCAACTCCATGGCAAGCTTGGCTAAAGTATACGCTATGACATTCTCTCCTCAAGGAATCTTATAAATGGTAACCTCTAGGATTTGGGCCAACAACTCCATGTTGTTCTTATGGTAATGATGGAGCTTGGGTTTTATAACCTTATAGGACCCAACAATTTTGTGGATAACTAGCCGAGAATCCCTGAAGATGTTGATGTTCTAGATGCTTATAGTAATACCTAACTCCAGACTGGCAATCAGAGACTCATATTCGGCTTCGTTGTTGGTGCAAGGATTGGAAATATGATATGTGAATCTCATCACATCATGATCCAGAGTTAAGAGAACTATTCCTACCCCTGTCTTTTCTAGAATAGTAGATTATGGTTCTTCTCCTCTTTGAGAGGAAGCCACACCATCAAAGTTTGGTGAGAAAGTTCAGCGGGAAGTGGGTGTGATGCCAAGAATTCTGCAAGCGCTTTTCTTTTCAATGCATGAAGGGGTATGAAGGTAATGTCAAACTACAAGAGGATCATGGACCATCGTGCCAACCGTCTAGATAGCATCGGCTATGTCATGAGATTCTATAATGGATTGATTTTAGAGATTAAGTTCACCTTATGAGGAAGAATGTAGTGCTGTAGCTTTTGGGATGCAAAGATTAAAGCTAGGCATTGCATCTCATTGGGTGGATAATTAGCCTCAGTAAGGATTAGACAATGATTGAGGTAGTAGAGTGTGTTTTCCTTCCCTTCGTCATTGGTTTGGGCCAACAAAGCACCAAGGGAGTCATCTAATGCAGTAGTGTAAAGTATGAGTAGTATGCCCAGGATAGGGGATGCTTGAACCAGTGGAATCATCAGGTAATACTTGATGTCTTTGAAGGCATGCTCAAACTTATCATCCGACTAAACTTGGCATCCTTTTTGATAAGTGTTGAGAATGGCTGACATCTTCTATATAGGTTGGATATAAAGCCTCTTAAATACTCCAACCACCCTTGGAATGATATGAGTTGAGTTAAACTTTTACGGGGTGGCAATTCTAATATCGCCTTGATCTTCTACGAATTGATTTTGATTCCATGGTGTCGGACAACAAACCAAAGTAAATTCCTTGCAGCTACTCCGACTGCACACTTAGGAGGTTCATTTTGAGGTTAAATTGTCTTAAATATTCAAAAACTACTCTCAAGTAAAAGAGATGGTCTTCTTTTTTCTACTTTTGAACATGAGATCTTCGATATAGCACTCATCGCGATGATGAATGAGTTCATTGAAGATTCGAGTCATAGCCCATTGGTATGTAGCACTAGCATTTTTAAGGCTGAAAGGCATGACCTTATAACAATAGATTTTGACTGGGGGTTCTAAAAATAGTGTTTCTTTGATATTCAAGGGCCATCATTATTTGGTTATATCTAGATGAGCCATCCATGAAAGAGAAGACTGCATGAGATGAAGCAATGTCCACCATCAGCTCCAGGATTGGTAGTGGAAATTCATCTTTTAGACATGCCTTATTTAAATTCCTTAAATCAATGCATATGTGAATTTGTCATTATTTTTCTTAACTAGGATGACGATGGCTAACCATGTAGGGTATTTTTCTTCCCGAATGAAGTTAGCATTGATCAGTTTCTTGACTTCATAAATGACCACTTATTCTATGTCTAATCGCATGCGCCTAGGAGCTTGCTTGATAGGGTTAACAGTAGGCTCTATTGCTAGTTTATGGATCGCTATGTTAGGAGCTAATCCATGCATCTCATCATAACTCCATGCAAAGCAGTCCTTAAACTTAATCAATATCCTAACTAAGTCATTGGTTTCAATTTCATTCAACAAAGAACTGATGTATATCAAGTGTGGATCTTCTTTAGTTCCTAAGTTGATTTCCTTGAGTCTTCAAACTCAAGCAGTGCATCTTTAACTTTAAAATCATCTAGATCATCTGAAGTTTCTAAGCACAACTCCTCATATGAGTTAATGTGATTTGAAAAGAACCTATCAGATTCCAAATGAATTGGATGACTAAGCGATAATTATCATCATCGACTAGACCCTTGTACTAAATCCTAGTCTAGTCTTGATTGAGAGGTTTTGAATTTGTTCTTCCATATTCTTTTGAGGTAATCTAACCCTTTGACCAAGTATGTGGGATTATCCCTTTCTTTTCTAAATTATGAACACAAGCACCAATCAAAGGTAATTTTATTAAATTTATATATGAATCATCCTCAAGTTCTACATCAACTTCTTGACTTGAGGATGATGCTCCCAAAAAGAACCTTTGAGTCTTTACACTTCTGGATGACTTAGGCGATTCCTTAACAACCAAACCCTCAACATTTTGAGAGAAAAGTGGGTTTAGAGCTAAGGTTCCCAACTGATGCCTAACTGTTTCATCTATAGACTTGGATACACTTATGCTTTGCTTTGGAGCCTGGTCTTCATCGCTATCTGGCTCAAGTGTCACCTCCAAAGGATTCTACTACTGAGAAGTGCTGGCTAGTATGCTAACCATATAAGACTCATCCTATGAACTATATTCTAAGTCTATATGGATAGCAGGTGTACTCCTAGTAGCTGGGACACATCTTCTATTGGGTGGCCAAAAAAGAGATTTTCCACCCCTAGGACTGCCTCTGAACTGACCTCTTCCTCTACCTAGTGGAGGTCAGGTCATCCAACCCATATGTTTGAATGGAATAATGAATTGTGGATGGATTCTAATGTCGGGCTCCACTTCCTCCTCCAAATCTATTTTCGCTCCCTTTTATTTTCTTTTTCATTTTCTCATTTCTTTTTTTTCTTTTTCTCGTTCATTTTTTTTTCTTTTTCTATTTTTTTATTTTTAACTTTTGCCAAGTTCATGAGAATAGACTTGTTGATTTTTAGGGAGGTAGTAATTCGCATCCTCATATATGCCAATCTCATGAACTATAAATGGCTTGAGATCTCATTTGACACAATAGACGATCCCACCACTCATGAACTTCATACACTAATGTAGAGAGAATGGAACTATGTTGTTCTTATGTATCCATGGTCTCCCAAGCAAAGCGTTGAAAGATGTATCTGAATCTATAATGTGAAACTTGGCTTCGATCTTCCAATCATCTATCTCTAAGGGAAACACTGTGGAGCCTAAGGCTTGTTGATCTCAGTTTTGGAGTGCAAATTCAATCTTCTCATCGTAGACATAGGAGTCTTATAGACACTAAGAATTCCCTAGTCATAAGACACTTCTGACAATTAGGTAAACACTTAACCTAAGACTAAACACTTAGAAGGGTTAACCATAGGATTAGGTTATGCCTTAGGGATTTGGATAATCCACCTACCTTACAACCCAAATCTAATCCATGTTCACCTTCTCAAACTAAACCTCAAGTTTAATTCAGACATCAAATTCAAATCCAAATCCAAACCCAAATTTCAAAACCAAATGATTGAAGCCCATGATCAAATCCAAACTTGAAAACCTTCTTATACAATATGACCTATCCCATGGACTTAGACAAGCCTAAATCCAAATTGATTTTCTCATAATCGATTCATATCTTCAATCATCTTTCTAAATATAAATCAAATCTACATTCAAATGATCAAAATTAAATCAAACTAAATCAAATTAAATCAAAACCCTTCTTAAGCCATATGACCTAACCCATGGAGTTAGCCAAATCTTAATCTAGATCAAGTCAAACTCAATTAATTTTCTCACAAATCAATCATATTTTTAATCATCTTCACAAATTTAAATGAAATATACATTTAAATAATCAAAACTAAATCAAACCAAATCAAAATTCCAAGCCTAAGCCACATGACCCAACTCTATGGACTTAGCCAAATTCCTTCATTCCAAAACCTAAATTCAATTGATTTTCTCATGAATCAATCATACCTTCAATCATATTTACATATATAAATAAAATCTACAATCATCAAGCTAAACCAAAATCAACCCAAGTCCCAACTTAACCCTTTTGACTTGAAATGTTCAAATGAACCAAAACCCATTTGAACCCATGCCAATTGCAATTAGATTTATATATCAATACCAAATCTACATATAAACTCAACTAAATAAAACTCAACCCAAAATCAATCCAACTAAACCCAATTGGTCCACTTGACCCAAAGTGGCTAATTTGACCTATTTGAGCCAAGTTCTAATCCTACCCAAATTAGATTGAACCAAGCCCATCAAAACCTCCCATCATGATTGTTGATCACCTTAGGTTGATCAATTGTCACAAATTGGGTCAAACCAAGTCATCTTGGTCATTTGATGAAGTCAACCCCTTAACCCATATGAACCCAAACTAGTCAAATTACAACCTAAGCTAAATCCCTTGAAACCAATGATTCATACCAAATCAAAATCAATATTTTAATATGACTTGACATTCAATTGAGTCAAACCAAACCCAATTGGCACTCTTGATCCAAGTTGACCCAAATTGACCTAAAAGACCAAATTGGGTCAAATCAAAATATAAACAAACTGATTGCAACCAATGGCTCAAGTTCATTATAAATTGATTGTTGAATTTCACCAAAGCCTTGATTGGACCCAATTGACCTAAAGGTTAAAGTTGGCCTAAATCAAAATTATATCCAAAATAATTGAAACCAAATACTACAATCATCTTCAATTGGTCAACTAAACCCAAACCAACACCCAACCCAAGCCAATTTGGTCAAATTGGTCAACTTAACCCATTTGACTCAAATGAATTCTAATGAGCCAAAATCAAATCTAAGCCAAACTAAACCAAACCAATTGAACCAAAACATCCCAAATTATCATATGAACTTGACCCAACTCTTGGTTTGACCTAATTTGACCAATTGGTCAGCCTGACGCAACCTGACTCAATTTGACCTAAATGAGTCAAATTGAGACAAACCTAACCAAATGAACTCCAATTGACTTGAAATTTGGGCTAACTCACTTTTGGATCATTTTGAATCTGCCCAAATCAAATACAATGCCAAATGATCATTATACCTTTGGGTCAAGGGAATCACATGAGACAAATCATCCATGTTAGTGGTCATTTTCATTCATTGGCCACTTGGTACTCTTGCAATGGTCCACCTAGGTACCTAGGACACTGCCTAACTTCACTCAAGGCGTGGTTGGGTCGGCCATGACCCATGGGAGGTGAAATTATCTAACCCTCCCCATTGGAGCATTTGAAACTCATAGGACACGCATGATTCATCTTTGGCAGCCAGCTCCACACCTTCAACCAACCTAGCTGAGCCAACTCACCTCCTCCCTACCATGAGATGGTTGACGACCACTAGAATCCAAACCCAATCCACCTGTCCGATCAAGGTGAAGGGAGGGGGGGGGGTATACAATCCCTCATTTTCACTCAAACACACACAAAAATCATTTTTAGAGCCTAGCTACTAAAGACAAGCCGCTAGAGACATTCCCTACCCAAGCTCATTCCTTGATCAAAGAATGCCATTCTCGTCCATCTCGAAACATGACACTCCCATTTTTGATCTAACTTCCCCATTTCTCCATCAAACTCAAATTAAATTTGCAAGCCCCTTTTCTAGGCCTTGTTAAGTAAGAACAAATCATCTCCCTAGCTTCCTCATCACTGGAGGTGGGACTTTGATTAAAGCCAAGCCCCAAATCATCGGTTAGTGGCTTTCTAAGTGAATGTCATGGAATTGATTCAATTTCTACTCAATAGGGGTTCATCTCCACTAGATGAAGCTTCTTCAATTGATCGAGCCATCGGTCTTGAGCTTTGGCAAGGTATGCTTCCAAAACTGATCCATAGGCAAAAATGGGTTGGAGCTTTTTGAAGAAAATTTGCATCTCAGGTGATCTTGATCATTGGATCCCCTCTGATCGATGTCGTGAAGGTATGGAATTTTTTTGGAGTTGATCCAAGCTTGGGAAAGCTCAGATCAAGAGAGCAATGGTGGACGGACTCAATTCTCCCTCACTCATGTGACATTAGATCACACACCGTCCATTCCACATGATCAGAATAGATGGTCATGATTAGATCTACTAGATTGATCTGATTTAATCCTATTAAGTTATGGGATTAATCATAGCCGTCCGATCTTATATTGGATGGTAGATGGGAAAGCGAGTCTGCCGCATGGCGCCAATAGGATTAGGCTTTAATTAAGCTTAATTAATTATTTTTAATGGTTGAAACTTCTAAAAATCATAATAAATCATAGATAAATAAAAAAATGTAAATAAATACTCTATTTAATGGTATTTTAGAGGAGAATTAATTAAAAATGTTCTTAACTAATTTTGAACAATAATTAAAGTTTAATTACAAAATTAATTAGCTTAATTACTCTTTAACTACTTGAGCAATTAATCCCAAACTTTGTACATTAATTTAATGGGTTGACCTATACCTTCTATGATTCTTTTTAGGATTTATTACTCACTTAATTTAAAAATTTGACTAATTAAACCTTAACTACTCTTTTAGGTTAATTAATGATTAACTAATCTCATGAATAGTAACAAATTAGTTAATTAAGTTTATTAATCATTGTTCAATAATAAGTGAACTAAGGAATAGGGTTGGGACTTCTTTCCCTAAGTTGATTCCACCCTTTTTTAAAATAAAATTAAATTAAGATTTAACTAATTAATTAAATCACTTAATCAAATTGAAATCATAATCACATCAGACTTTAATTAATTAAATCATGGGGTAGATCTTTATGTGTTTAATAACCTAAAGAAGTTTAATGAAATTATGATTAGTCCACATGTATGTGAAAACCATAAGAGTAACTAATTAAGTCCCTTAATCTTATTAACTATTCATCATGAGCCAATTGCATTAGGCCCCTTTTATTTTCTAGTATCATTGCAAGTTTATTTTCCATGCATATCATGTTTGCTCATAATTATTTAGTTAATTACTTTAAGATGACATAGGTAAGTGTAATTAATTCATCTAATTAATGGTTCAACTTAATTAACCCATATAATCAACTTAATTACATTTCCTTAAATTAAATCAAATCACTAATGTGGGAATGGGTTTAAAACATTGAGTGATGATTTCTCTTCTCCTCTTTAAATCAAATCAAATCCAAAACTTAATTAATAAAGTAGCTTTGGTTTGCTTTAAATAATCTAATTTGATTTGATTTTCCTTAAGAACTAGTTTGGTTGAATGAATCACATGATTATAATTGATTTTCCTCTTTCTAATCATGTTAAATTTGGCATGTAATTTGAATTCATGTATCCATCATTTCAAAATCAAGTAAAATAAAATGGATTTCCTTTATGTAAGCTTGCATGTGTTGATTTAATTTAATATATGCGTGGCTATTATCACTATTAAATCCAAATGTATTTTTCAAAAGCTTATAAATGAATAATAATATGTGTTATGATGCTAGTTATAAAAACATAAGAAATGCATGTGCTTATAGCTTAAGTGTACGAATGTTAAGTTCTCTTTCCTCTATTAAAGTGTAGATTTATATAAGATTGAACGGTAATGGGTATATAGCCTAGACATCCCAAGAACACTAGGCATTAGCTAGCCCCAATGGGGCAAATTGATTACCTCACTTTCCTGGTTTAACAACGACACGTACTCATTTGATTTCATTCTTATGTATTTCAACATTAGAATTTGGATAGAGCTTTAATTGATTAATATAAATGATTCAATCAAAAATAATATACAATCTTTGCATAGTTTTCTTTCCCTCATTTATGTATACATCTATGTGTGTCCAAGAAAAGCAAGTATATAGTCTAGACATCCTGGGAATATGAGGATTTAGTTAGCCCTAAGAAGGTCATTTGATTACCTCACTTCCTTGGTTTAACAATGGCACGTACTTACTTATATCTTTGAACATGTATATGTATAAGTGATTAGTGAATGAAATCCCATTTTACAATAAAATTGCATGCATTCATAATTGACTTAGTGTTTGAATTAATTGGCCATATGATTTGGAGCTTACTTCCTATGTTCATCTTTACAAATTTACATATTTTTGAATGCAATTGGGTATATAGTATGGACTTACCAAGAATACGAGGCTTTAGCTATCTCCAAGGAGGTCATTTGATTACCTCACTTCCTTGGTTTTAACATGCTATTTAATTTCATTTTATCTCCTTTTGTATAAGAATTTAGATAAAGTTTTAAATTAATATGTTTAAATAATTCAATCAAATAAAATATAAATTCTAAACGTACACATACCTTCATCATTTAAGTTGCTAAAATATGTTGCATGTATAAATACACTTAGGATTAAATCATATGCATGATACATGTGATGGAAAAGAATGATTTAATATATGTCATGTGGTAGTAATTGAATTAAATTAATCTTAAGATGCCTTTAATTTTGAATAGGATTATTTAAAGTGAACCTAAACTTTGGATTAATTAAATTATTTAATAAGCCATTCACTAAAGAGAATTAAATTAAATTAATATACTTTAGAAAGTGGCTTAAGGTAGGGATGAAAGAGGACAATCCTCTTTTCCTCTCTTTATAACACTTAGTTTCTAAGTGTAATCAAATGAAACAAACGAAAACACAAATTAAAATTCTCAAATCAATTAAACTACTTCAAGTGAAATCAACCTGTCATGTTAAATTGAATCCTTCTATACAAAAAATATAACACTAATGCTTAACAAAACATACCACACAAGCCTTAATACATATAGTAGAGTTAAGTCACCACTTCTAGCTCTATGTTTGGACAGTGTATGATGTAATGCATGTTTTGTTTTATGATTTATTATTTTAGATTGGATGTTAGGGTGCATGCTTCGTAGACTAGATGATATGCCAATATTAGCCTAATCATATTTTCTGTAGGGGATTATGTTTAAGGGATGCTTAAAAATAAATGTGAATGTTCTTTTTGTAGGTTGCTTATATCCTTAAGAATAATCCAAGTTAAGATAGGTGGGCTTAGTTACCCATGTGTAGGGTGTTAAGACAAAATTATAAATACAACTACTTAAGATTATATGTATATTTAGCTAACCTCTATTTTGCAAGTGTAGTTAGATTTACTTTTCCACATAAATGTATTTTTGTAATAGGAATTATGATTAGTTCTATGGGAGATTATGGTGAGCAATGGCAAGAAGGCTTTGTCCTGGGCTCAACTAGAACTCGATAACGACACAAAATCCAGAATGTAAAGAGGTGGTTGTGCTCGATCATCCCTAAGAATATGTCCTCATTGCTGAATGTAACATCCTAAGATGTCCTTCGTGTGGCATGCCTCCTCTTTAGTAGCGGTCTGTTAAGCATATCTCTAGATCAACTAAGGCCTTGATTAGAGATTCCCTCATCTCTTTGGATAAGACAAGGGCGTCGTATATGCTTGACTTAGCTAGAAACTTTCTAAGGTGAGCTAGGACATTCTAATCAACTTTGGCTTGGTCCTCCACAAGCATATCCATGGGTGGAGCATCCTAAGGAGGGGCTATCTACTCACTGTAACTAATGACTTGCTTACCCTTATCCTTAGGTGCTACCCTACGAGATAGAACTTTGCCACTACATAGGTTGTCTTCAGTGACTTCTTTGAATTATGAGCTTGTGGAAAGTTCTACCTTCTCATCGGGAATACTTATAGCTTCTCTTATGGGACCCTCAGAGTTAGTTGACTCCAAGTCAATCTCAAGAGGTGACCCAGATTGATTTAGAGAAGGATAGTCTACTATATCAAAGGAAATTGAAACTACTAGAGCTATTATTTTTATTTAGACTCGGGGAGCTTTCAATAGGAATAAAATCAAGAGCATCAGAGGTAGATAATATATATGTAGAATCACCTTTTTTCATTAATTTCTTTTTGTGTGAAGGTACATGATAGAAATCAAGCAAATTAAGTGGAGTAATGGATTTAGTGCCATTATTTGCAGAAACAATGCTCCTACTATTAGAAGAGGAGCTAGCAGAAGATGTGGTAGCTCCCGATGGAGTCTTGGACTCTATGCACTCTTGGACTATCCAAAAGTATGGTGGTATTTGTTGATCTGAGCTATGACCCACCATGAGTTATCCTTTGCAACTATCAAACCTTCTTTGGTGTTGGAAGTTTGAGCTACTTCAGACACCTGTAAAGAAAGCTTCTTGATCTTAGAAATGATCTTCTTAGAGGCTCGAGATAGGGAGATATCTTAACCTTCTTTGGTCTTAATAGGATTGGAAGTATCCCCAAGGATTACTGTAACAGAATTGGCAGGTTATTCTAATAAGTATTCCTTTGGGATAACTATGGCTCCCAACTTGTTGTTGCACTCAAGCTAGTCCTTAAAAGTGATATAATCCTCTAAGACATGGCCTAACATGCGGTGGTAGAGGCAATAACTAGGATCATCGCTCTTGCCACTTCCTCTAGCCTCTTAGGCTCAGGTAACTGAAAGTTAAGTTTTTTTAAGAGATTCTAAAAGATTTTCCTAACTACCTCCCTCTTGAATAAATATGGCTTATTCAATCTATCAGTAAGTGTAGGTGGAAAGTAGCTACCTAGCGATTGATATGAATACTGTAGCTGGGTAGCCTGCTGATGTGGTGGAAATGGTCTGTGATATGGCTACGGTGGCCTTCTTTGAGGTGGTGGAAGAGGAGGTGGAAAGGAGGCTGAGCAACTCACTCTTCCTCTCCCGACATAATTGTCCACAATCTTCTTCACCTCCATGGTTTGAGACTAGATGATTGGTCGGTAAAGGGAAACTATTTGGCTTCCTCAAGTTGGCTAGTCGACTTGTTGATTAATTTCTTGAATGTTTTGATGGTAAAGCCGTTAAGCATGAAGGTGACCGGGCCATGGATATTCTTGAGAAGAATCTTAAGGGCATGTTGTTCGAACAACTATGGTTCACATTTTGTGCTCATGTTGCACCACTTAAGAATGTAACCAATATAAGACTCGTTGAGTTTCTATTTCTCTACAATGAGGTCGCCTACAGCCACCCTTTGTTCAGCTCCAACAAACCTCTTGTTGAAGAGGTGCTCAAACTCAGCAAAAGTCTTCACCAAACTATTAGGCATTTCAATCAAATGCAACATAATGACTATTAATGAAAAGGAAGAGGAGCATCGCCCTTTGCAACAACCAAACCTAAAGTGTAATGTGTTATGTGGTTTACCATCAAAGATCTTGAAGGGGATTAAAAACCCTAAATAAAATAAAAACTAAATAAAACCTAAACCTAAAATATAAAATAAATAAAATAAATAAAACCTAAGCCCTAAACTAAAACAAAAAAAAAACCTAAACCTAAAATAAACTAAACAAAATAAACATAAACTTAAACTAAAATAAATAAAACCTAAACCCAAACTTAAAGTAAACTAAACCTAAATGCTAAACTAAATAAAATAAAATAAACTTAAACTTAAACGAACAAGAAAACCTAAAAATAAACCTAAAATAAAAACCTAAAATCTAAACCTAAAAAAATAATATAAAAACTTACACCTAAACCTAAAAAAAAAATCCTAAACCTAAAATATAAAATAAATAAAAAATAAACTAAGTAAAAATGATAAACTAAAACCAAAAAAAAAAATAAAAAAAAACTTAAAATAAATAAACCTAAACTAAACAAACTAAACTAAGGAAAATAAAAAATAAAGCTAAATAAAATAAAATAAAATAAACTAAAATAAATAAAATAAACTAAATAAACCTAAACCTAGACTTTACTTAATTTAGAAAAACCCCAAACCTTAAAAACCAAAATAAAAAAAAAATACTGAGCTAAGGCCCAAAAATCTAAAAAACCCTAACCATCACTAAACCCTACCTAAATCTGACCCAAACCCTGACCTCTACCCTGGGCCTGACAAACCATGGGCCCTAACCCTACTAACTAAATATATAAACAGCTAAACAAAACCCAAAAACCTGAGCCAACCTCCTTTCACCTAAACTGTGACTGGAATCACTTCCTGAGCCATATAATACCTAAACTGAAGAATACATTAAATAAAAACCCACTGAGCTCACCTGATTCTAAAATAAATCAAAACAATCTTTTCACTCCACAAGGCTGAGCTAACATAAAACTAACTATTAAAAAAAAATAAAATAATAAATAAAACTAATACAATAAAATGACTAAAATAAAACCTAAACTAAACCTAAACTAAAAAAAATAAAATAAAATATCTAAAATAAAGATAAAATAAACCAAAACTAAAATAAATAAACCTAAAATTAAAACACTAAATAAAACAAAAAAACTATGTAAAATAAAATAAAATAAACATAAAATATAAAATAAAACTTAAAACCTAATAAATAAACTTAAATTAAAAATAAATAAAATAAAACCTAAAAACTAAAAAAAACAAATCCTAAAATAAAATAAAATAATTAAAGAAATAAACTTAAACCTAAACTAAAAATAAACTAAACTAAAATAAATAAAACTAAATAAAATAAACTAAACATAAACCTAAACTAAATAAAATAAATTAAATTAAAAATAAACCTAAACCATCACTAAATATAAAAAGTAAAACTAAACCTAAAATAAAAACCTAAAACCTAATTGTAAGCATAAAAATAAAAAATAAAACCTAAACTTAAAAAATAAAATAAAAATAAAACTCAACTAAAAAATAAACTTAAACCTAAACCTAAACCTAAAAAAATAAACTAAAATAAAACTAAAATAAAAAATAAATAAAATAAATAAATAAAATAAAAAAATAAACTAAATAAAATAAAAAATAAAAAACTAAAATAAATAAAATAAACTAAACTAAACCAAAAAAATAAACCTAAAGTAACTAAATAAATTAAAAAAATAACTAAACCAAAACTTAATAAACCTAAAAACCTAAAATAGGCAACCTTGATGGAACATCACTTAATGATAGTTTAGGTCAGATGGAGGCAAAGCGAGGCGGTGGTTATCCCGACTGGGGGGATCTGGAGGTGTTGGTGGACATGGAGGTGGTGGTTGAAAGTGTGGTTAGATAAGGAATGATAGAGGATGGTGGTGGCTGAGGAGGAGACTTTATATGATGGTGGATCCCACTACTGAGAGGTGGGGTGGTTGATGGGAACTAAAGAAGAGTGGTGGATGATCTGGCTTATGGGCTGTCCTAAAATGATTAGTTATCTAGGGTTTTTAATTTTCTCTAAGCGTGCTCATTTTTTATCTAAGACATTGCTTGTGTCTTAGAAAACTTCGTGTGTTACTTAGTTGATCAAATCAAAAAAAAAGAAATGTGGAATCTGAACTTATTCTCTATTAAATAAAAAACAAATGACAAAAAAAAACAA
The DNA here is from genome assembly GCA_021442155.1 of Cymbidium sinense. Taxonomy (NCBI): domain Eukaryota; kingdom Viridiplantae; phylum Streptophyta; class Magnoliopsida; order Asparagales; family Orchidaceae; genus Cymbidium; species Cymbidium sinense. The sequence continues at coordinate 27,119,562 of CM038216.1, forward strand.
ATAAACCCTAAAAAACTAAACTAAAAACCAAAACTAAATAATAAAACCACAAAACCTAAAACCTTAAATAAAACCAAAACCAAAAAACTAAAATAAAACCCTAAACCTAAAACTAAAATAACTAACCACAACCTGAAAAAAAAAACTAAAAAATACCACAAATAAATAATAAATAAATAAACCACAAAACACCCTAAACTAATAAAAAATAAACCACAAACCAAAACTAAATCATAAATAAATAAAATATAGACCTAAAATATAACTAAATAAAAATATAAAACCTAAATAAACCAAAAATAAAACTATAAATAAAAAAAAATTAAAAAATAAAATAAAATAAAATAAAATAAAATAAAGACCTAAACTGACTAAACCTAAATAAATAAATAAATAATAAACAAAAATAAACTAAAATAAATAAATAAAACTACTAAACTAAATAAAATAAAACTAATAAAAACATAAAATAATAAAAAACTAAACTTAAAATAAAATAAAATAAACCTAAAATAAACCTAAAATAAAATAAAACAAATAAAAAACCTACCTAAAATAAATAAAATAAAACCTACCCCAAACTAAAATAAACTTAAACCTAAATTAAATAAAATAAAATAAAACAAAATAAACTAAACTTGAAATAAAACTAAACAAAATAAATAAAACCTATAAACTAAACCCTAAACCTAACTAAATTAAACTAAACTAAAAATAAAAAAATAAACCTAAATGTTAAAATAAAACCTAAAAAAAACCTAATAAAACCTAAAACCACAAAAAAATAAAATAAACCTAAAATTAAAACCTAAACTTGAAATAAACCTACCAAATAACTAAACTAAAATTAAAAATAAACTAAATAAAAAATAAAAATAAATAAATAAATAAAAAATAAACTAAAAAAACCTAGGCTTGTGAGCACTTAATTAAAACCAAAGCTGACCCTGATCCTACCTAAACCTAAAGCTACCCTGACCTAAACTAGTAAACTAAATAATAATATATGTAATAATAATAATAATAATAATATGTGAGTAATAATATGTAATAATAATATAATATATATATAGTAATAATAATATATAATATAATATATATATATAAATAAAATAATAAAAAATTGAAACTAAATGTACCTAAAATAAATAAAATAAACTAATAAAATAAATGAAAAAAATAAAACTTAAGAATAAAACTTTTAATAAAACTAAATGTAAAATAAATAAAAAATAAACTTAAAAAATAAAATAAAATAAAAACTAAATAAAACAAAACCATAAAAAAATAAACCTAAACATAATTAAAAATAAAATTAAAGGCTAAACTAAAAAAAAACTAAACCTAAAGAATAAAATAAAACAAAATAAAATAAACCTAAAAAATAAACTAAACTAAAATAAAAAAAACCTAAACCTAAACCTAAACTAAATAAAATAAAATAAACTAAAAATAAACCTAAACCTAAACTAAAAAATAAAATCGAAAATACACCTAACATAAAAACCTAAAATAATAAAATAAAAACCTTAACCTAAACCTAAAAATAAAAAATAAAACCAAAACCTAAAAAAGAAAATAAAAATGAAACTCAACTAAAAAATAAAGTTAAACCTTTAAAATAAATTAAAATAAATAAACAAAACTAAATAAAAATAAAAATTAAACCTAAATAAAAATAATAAATAAAATAAACTAAAATAAATAAAAATAAACTAAATAAACTTAAACCTACTAGTTTACTTAATTTAAAAAATAAACATAAACCCTAAATCTTAAACCTTAGACCCTAAACCCTAAACTCTAAACCCTAAACCTACAAACCTAAACCCTAAATGCTAAACGCTAAACCATAAAAAACCCTAAACCATAAACGCATACACCCTAAAACCCTAAACCTTAAACCCTAAACCATAAACCCTAAACTTAAATCTAAAGTAACTAAATAAAGTAAAAAATAAACCTAAACCCAAAACATAATAAAAATAAACCTAAACTTAAACCCTAAGAATGAGCAGAACCTTGACAGTAGGAACATCACCGTTAACTAGGCTCAGTCTAGATCTAGCAGTGGAGGCAAAGAAAGAGGTGGCTGTTATCTCAATGGTGGTGGGAGGGTCTGGAGGTGCTAGTGGATATGGATGTGGTGGTCAGAGTAGCAGTGGTTATGGAGGCGGGAGGAGCGATGGAGGTTATAGTCATGGTGGTGGCGGAGGGAGAGATCGGGGATATGATGGTGGATCCCACTACTAGAGAGGCCGGATGGTTAGGAATAGAGAAGCGAGAAGAGCGACCATCGATCAGCCATGGAATTATGTCATTACTGTAGAGATAGTTCTAGTTATCTATGGTTTTTGATTTTCTCTATGCATGCTCCTTTTTTATCAATGTCATCGCTTATGTCTTAGAAAAGTTGGTGTGTTACTTGGTTGATGACATCAAAAAGTAGAAATGTTGAATCTAAATTTGTCCTCTATTAAATAAAAACCAAAAACCCTAAATCTTAAACTAAAACCTGAACCATGCACCTAAAATCTAAACCCAAAACCCTAAACCCTAAACCCTAAACCTTAAACCCTAAAAACCTTAAACTCTAAACTCTAAAACCCTAAACCCTAAATCGTAAACCCTAAAACCTGAACCGTAAACCGTAAAAACTAAACCTGATGCTAAACAGTAAACTAAAATAAGTAAAAATAAACTAAAATAACTAAACCTAAATTAAATAAACCAAAATTACATAAACTAAACTAAATAAAAAAAAATATACTAAAAAAATTGAAATAAATAAAAAATGAACTAATTAAACTTAATCCCATTGGTTTACCTAATTTTTTTAAAATAAACCTTAAACCAATAAAAACCTAAAAAAACTATAAAACTAAATAAAATCAAAATAAACTAAATAAATAAACCAAAACCTAAATAAAATAAAAAATAAAATAAATTAAAACTTAAAGTAAAATCTAAACCAAAACATAAACATAAAAATAAAATAAAATAAAATAAAAATAAAAACTAAATTAAAATAAAATAAATAATCACCTAAACAAAATAAAAAAATAAAATAAACCTAAAATTAAAAAATTTAAATAAAATAAAAACTAAACATAAAATAAAAATAAAATAAACCAAAAATAAAATAAAATAAAAACTAAATAAAATCAATACCTAAAAAATAAACCTAAAATAAACAAAATAAAATAAACCTAAACTAAAAATAAACTAAACTAAAATAAATAAAACCTAAACCTAAACCTAAAATAAAACCTAAACCAAACTAAATAATAAAATAAAATAAATAAACCTAAACTAAAATAACCCTAAAATAAACCTAATAAAAACCTAAACAAACTAAAAAATAAAATAACTAAAATAAAATAAAACCCTAAAAACAAAATAAAAATAAAATAAACTAAAAAATAATCATCTAAAAAAATAAACTAAAAAAACCTAAACTAAAATAAATAAACCTAAAAAATAAATAAATATAAATAAAATAAATAAAAATAAAATAAAATAAACTAAATAAAATAAAATAAACTAAATTATAAAAACCTCTTGGTTTGTTAATTTAAAAATAACCAAACTTTAAACCCACAACCTAAATCCTAAATCCTAACCACCCTAAATGCTAACCACAATACCACTAAACTCTAAACCCTACCTCTGACCCCACTTACCTGCTAATAAATCAAACTTTAAATCATAAATATACCCAACCCCTGGACCCTAAAGAAATAAGCCAAACTAAACCCAAACTACTAACCAAGTTAACCCTAAACCTTAAACCCTGTCCTAAACTAATAATAAAATAAATAAATCTAAAAAATAAAATAAAATAAATAAACCTAAAACCTAAACCTAAAACTAAAAAATAAATTAAAATAAAAAATACTATAAAATAAATAAAACCTAAAATAAAATAAAAAATAAAATAAACTTAAGAATAAAACCATTGATAAAATAAAAACTAAAGGTAAGATATAAATAAAATAAACCTAAAATTAAATAAAATAAAAACTAAATAAAAACCTAATCCTAAAAATAAAACCTAAAAATAAATAAAATAAACTAATCCACTAAACTTATAAAAATAAAATATTAACAAAATAATATAAACATAAACCTAAACTAAAATAAAATAAACTAAAATAAATAAACCTAATAAACTAATTAAACCTAAACTAAAAACATAAAATAAACTAAAATAAACCTAAACTAAAAATCAAACCTAAAATTTGCTTAAAATAAAAACAAACTAAACTAAAAAAATAAAATAAAAACCTAAAACCTAAACCTAAAAAATAAAATAAAAATAAAACTAAATTAAAAAAATATGGATAAACCTAAACCTATACCTAAACTTAAACCTAAAAAATAAACTATAATAAAAAACCTAAACTAAAATAAATAAACCTAAAATAAATAAACAAAGCAAAATAAAAATAAAAAATAAACCTAAATAAAAATTAAAATAAAAATAAACTAAAATAAATAAAAAATGAACTCAATAAACCTAAAATAAAATAAAATAAATACTGAATATAAACCTAAACCTAAAAGATAAACCTAAAATTAAATAAAAAATAAAACCTGATCCATAAACAAACAAAAAAAAAACCTAAAGTTAAAATAAAAATATAATAAACAAAATAAAATAAACCTAAACCTAAACTAAAATAAATAAAACCTAAACCTAAACCTAAAATCAGCTAAACATAAACCTAAACCTAAACTAAATAAGATAAAACAAACTAAAATTAACCTGAACCTAAACTAAAAGATAAAACCTAAAAACAAACCTAGAACTTTAACCTTTAAAAATAAAATAAAAACCTAAACCTAAACTTGAAAATAAAAAATAAAACCTAAACTAAAATTAATAAACTAAACTAAATAAAAAAAATAAACCTAAATAAAAATAATAAATAAAATAAACTAAATAAACCAAAATAAACTAAACCTACTAGTTTACTTAATTTAAAAAAACCTAAAACCTAAACTAATCTTAAATAAAAACTGACCCTAAATAAAACCTAAACCTACAACCCTAAACCTACGACCATAAACCCTAAAAATCATAATGTGCCTATTTATTATAAGAGGATTATTGCTAGCACTAAAGAAAAGATTTTTTTTCCTTACATAATCTTCTTAATAATTGTAGAGGTTTAAGTTTGTTGCTCTAAATTGGGTATATTTCTTTATGGTGATCTCCATATTATAAAATTATTCATTGGATTAAGCCTCTTAATTATTATATTAAAATTAATACTGATGGCTTTATTGCACATAACAAGTCGGGTTGTGGTGGTATTTTAGGAATAATCTTGGGAATATTATCTTGGCTTTTTCCACTCCCTCTTACTAATTCTATTATTTTTTTTTTGGCTGATGGTGTGTATCATGCTCTTAAGCTTTGTTTGGATAAAATTTTCATACTATTTGGTTGGAATCGATCTGAGATGGTTGTTGCTATGATCAATTCTAACCATAAATAATGAGCTTTTATTTAATTAGAAATATTAAAGCTATTATCTCTAAAGTTTCTTTTAATATTACTCATATTTTAAGAGAAGGTAATGCTTGTGTGGATTTCTTAAGTTTGGGGTGTAATTTCTCAGATTTTACTTTGTTTACCAATGCAAATATTCCTAATCAATTAAGAGGGTTGTCTAATTTAGATAAATCTAGTTTACCTTATGTTAGATTTTCTTAATTTTTCTTAAGTTTTTATCTTTTTTCTTTTCTATTGTTATTTTTCTTTGGGCTTCTATTTGGGAGCTTCTGGTGGTTTTGGTTTGTTCGATTGATGTTGGCTTCTGTCTTTCTTGGGGGCTTTCTATTCTTGTATTTTTTGGTACTTTATAGGTTGGAATGCTAGCTTCTGCTATTTTGGTTGTCTAGCTATTGTCGTTTGCTACTCCTACTTTTAATGTGGTATCTCTTGTAGGATTATTCTTTGGTTTTTGGTTGGTTGGTTTATTTTTCTTTGATAGCATTGTGGTTGGTATCCTTGAGTTTCCTAGTTTTTGGGTGCCTTCTCTGGATGAGATGTTGGTTAATGATTTGGATACTTTCCTTTAACTTTGGTGGACTTTGTTTCTTATTTTATTTTGTGGCTATATGGTTGGTTTTTTTGCAGAGTTGGTGAGCTTATTGTTTGCTTCCCTTCTTCCCCCTTTGCTTCTGTTTGTGGTACATCCTCTTTGGTTGTTGGCTTTGTTTATAATTCTTGTTGCTCTTGGGTGGTCGGATGGTTGTGTTGGCTTGGATTTTTCTTTGTTGGCTCATTTGTTTTTTGTTATTGTCCCTCTTTGGCTGGTGGCTCTGTTTTTGTTCTTGCCTTTCTAGTGGCTGCTTCTAGATCTTTTCTGGTTATTGGTGTGTGCTCGGGTGCCTTGTGAGGTTTGTTGGCTATGATGGCTAGGAATTTAAATATTTTTTGTTGGTTGGTAGCATTATTTGTGATGTAACTCTCCTTACCGAGTTTTGCTGCTCACAAATTTTTGTTGCCACTTCTGATTTTTGTGACTGAGTCTGAGCCTTTTCTTTGGCTTTTCTTTCCATTCTCTTTATCTTTGTTTATTTTCTTTTATTTGTACTTATCTCTACTTTAGCTTCTGGTTTCCTTGCTTCTTGTGTCTCTTGGATGGATTCGACTCTGGATTATGTGTTGTTGCTATTCTTTTCTTAGTTTTTCCTTTTGCTTTTCACTATCTTTTGTATGAGTTAGGGGTTTTTCCCTTTAGGTCCCTCTATAGCTCTTTAAGTAGTAGTCTTTGAGTTTTATCCCCTTTAAAGTCATTGTTTCCTTTTCTTTTGGTAATAAAATTTCCTCTTTTCCCAAAAAAATTAAAAAAAAAAACATAAACTCAAAACCCTAAAAACCTAATAATCTAAACCTAAACTAAATAAAACTGAAAAATAAATTAAATAAAAAAACCTAAACCTAAATAAAATAAATAAAATAAAATAAAATAAAAACCTAAACTAAAACCTAAACCTAAACCTAAAAAAATAAAATAAAATAAAAAAGTAAAACTAATAAATAAAATAAATAAAACCTAAACTAAAAAAAAAAATAAAATAAACTTAAGAATAAAAAATCAAATAAATAAAAAACTAAACGAAAAAAACCAAAAATAAAATAAAATAAAATTAATAAAATCTAAACATAAAAAAGAACCTAATAATAAAACCTAAAATAAAAAAAAATAAACCAAAACTAAACTAAAAAACCTAAATAAAATAAAATAAATAAACTAAACTAAAATAAAAATAAACTAAAATAAAAACTAAACTAAAAATAAAACCTAAACCTAAACTACCCTAAATAAAATAAATAAACTAAAATAAACCTAAACCTAAACTAAAAATAAAACCTAAAATAAACCAAAAATAAAATCTAAAACCTAACGCAAAATAAAAAAACCTAAACCTAAACCTAAAAAAATAAAAAAAAAAAACCTAAAATAAAATAAAAATAATATACTAAAAATATGTATAAACTAAACTAAAAATAAACTAAAAGATCAGTTATAAAATAAATAAAAATAAAATAAATAAACTAAAATAAATATAAAATAAACTAAAAAATTAAAAATAAACTAAATAAACCTAAACCTTCAATTTTGTTTTTTTTAAAAACCCACTAAATCCTAAACCATACCCTAAACCTAAACCCTAAACCCCAACCCACCCAAACCCAACTGGATCCTAAACCCTACTACTACCACAAATCCTGAGCCCATCAAAAATCTAAACCCTAGAGCCCTAAATAACCCAACCTAAAACTCTAAACCAACTGACCACTGGGCCCAACTCTCTAGGCCACTAAACCCTTAAACCCTGAGCCCTGATCATGTGCTCACTGAGCCCTGACCTCCAAACCCTCCTAAACCTCACCCTGACCCTACCAAAAGATAACCACACCCTAACATATAAACTAAATAACCTAATATTAATAAATAAAAAACTTAAATAATAAAGAACATAAAATAAAACCTAAACTAAACCTACCTAAAGATTAAAGTAAAATAAAATAAAATAAATTAAACTAAAATAAAATAAATAAAACCTAAACAAAATTAAATAAAATAAATAAGAATAAAACTAAATAAAACTAAACATAAAATAAAATAAAAACCTAAAAAAAAATAAAAATAAAACTAAATAAAAAACCTAAAAAATAAACCTAAAAATAAATTTAAAATAAACTAAACCCTAAACTAAAAACATAAACCTAAAATAAAATAAAATAAAACAAAATAAAATAAACCTAAACCTAAAATAAAATAAATTAAACTAAAATAAATAAAACCTAAACCTAAACCTAAAATGAACTAAACCTTATAAATAAAATAAATAAATAAAATAAAATAAACTAAACTAAAATAAACCTAAAAAACCTAAAATAAACCTAAAAATACCTAAAAATAAAACAAAACCTAAAACAAAAATAAAATTAAAACTAAACCTTAAAATAAAATAAAACTCAACTATAAAATAAACCTAAACCTAAAAAAAACCAAAATAAAAAACATAAACTAAAATAAATAAACACAAAATAAATAAATGAAACTAAATAAAATAAAATATAAAATAAACTCAAATAAATAAAAAATAAACTAAATAATCCTAAACCTACCAATTCACTTAATTTAAAAAAAAACCCTAAACCATAACTCCTAAACCCTACCAACTAACTACTAAACCCACAACTTACTTACTAAACCCTAACCTACACCCAACCCTAAATTAAACCAGATCTAAACCACAAGCCTAAACCCTAAATGAAAATCACACTAAATCCTAGCATAACCTACATCCCCTAACTCTAAACCCTACCTGAAAACTTCTGTAAACTAACCAAACCCTAGAATGGGAACCTTGAAGGAAGGAACATCACGTCAAGCCCAGGCTCATCTAGATGCGGTGGTGGAGGAGGATCGGCGATTTCGTAGTGGTGGTGGAGGATCTAGAGCTAGTGGATATGGAGGTGGTGGTGAGGTGGTTATGGAGCGAGCGATGGAGGTTACAATTGTGGTGGAGGTGGAGGGAGAAAACATGGCGATCATGCAACTCGAGAGGGGGTGGTTACAGGGAACTAGAATCTAAAGCACGATCAATCCCTTATGGGCGTATCTTTACTAGACTCAACTTATCTAAGGTTTTTTATTTGTTTTATGGGTGCTCATTTTTTATCTATGTCATCACTTATGTCTTAGAATACCTGAGGTGCTACATGGTTGTTGAAAACAAAAAGAAGAAATGTTGAATCTGAATTTGTTCTCTCTAAATAAAAAAAACTTCAACCATAAACCATAAATGCTAAACTAAAACTTAAACCCTAAACCTAAAACATAAACCCTAAACCCCAAACCCTACACCCAAAACTTTAAACCCTAAACCCTTAAGTAACCTTAAACCCTAAACCTTAAAATGTTAAAAAGTTAAACCTAAAACTAAAATAAATAAAAAAACCTAAACCATAACTAAACAGAAAACCTAAACTAATCCTAAATCCAAATCTAAAAACCCTAAAAAACCTAAACCTAACCTTAAATTCCTAAATCCTAAAACAAAATAAACCACTAAACCCCAAAAAAAAAAAAATTAAAAACCTAAACCTAAACTAAATAAAACCTAATAATAAAATAAATAAATAAATAAACATAAACCAAAATAAAATTAAAAAATTAAAAAAATTTAAAACCTAAACTAAACCTAAAACCTAAACCAAAAAATAAAATAAAATAAAAAATAAAAATAAAATAAAATAAAATAAATGAAAACCTAAACTAGCATAAAAAATAAAATAAACCTAAGAATTAAAAACCAAAATAAAATAAAAACTAATTATGAAATAAAAATAAAACAATTCTAAAATAAAATAAAATAAAAACTAAATAAAAACCTAAACCAAAAAATAAACCTAAAAATAAATAAAAAATAAAGCATAAACTAAAAAAAACCTAAACTTAAAATAAAAATAAAATAAACAAAATAAACTAAACCTAAACCTAAACTAAAATAAACTAAACTAAAATAAATAAGACCTAAACCTAAATCTAAATTAAATCACTAAACCTAAACCCAAACTAAATAAAAAAAAACTAAAAATAAACTAAAGCTAAACTAAAAATAAAACCTAAAATAAACCTAAAATAAAAACCTAAAACTAAACCTAAAAATAAAATAAAACCAAAACCAAAACTTAAAAAACAAAATAAAACCTAAACCTTAAAATAAAATGAAAATAAACTCAACTAAAATAAACTTAAACCTAAAAATAAAATAAAATAAAACCTAAACTAAAATAAATAAACTAAACTATAAAAAAAATAAAAATAAATAAAATAAAAAATAAAATAAAATAAATAAATAAATAAACTAAATAAACCTAACTGGTTGCTTAATTTAAACCCAACCAAATCTTAACCCTAATTAACCCTACTAACCTTAAACCTGATCCTAAACCCTAAACCCTAAATCCTACCACCCAAACCCTAAACCCTAAACCCTGATCACTAAACCTAAACCTAAACCCAAACCACAAAACCCTATCCAAACAAGCCCAAACTAATCCACTAAACCACAAGCCTAACCCTACCTTAAACCACAATCCTAAACACCCCAAACCAACCCTAAACCCTAAACCAAACTAAACCCTAAACCCAGAATGGAGAAGATGGTGGACATCATTAGTCAGCTAATACATCATCGGCAATGGAGGCGAGCGAGGCGGCGATTATCATGGTGATAGAGGGGGATCTGGAGGTGCTTACGGATATGGAGGTGGTCGTTGGAGAAATGGTGGTTATGGAGGTGGGAGGAGCAACGAAGGTAACAGCCATGGTGGTGGTGGAGAGAGAGAGATCGGGGATATGATGGCTGATCTCGCCACTCGAGAGGTAGGGGTGGTTATGATTGGAACTGGAGAAACTAAAAAATGGCCAATTCGATCTGTTGTTTATTGAACTGTCTTTATAGTACAGACGATTCAACTTATCTATGGTTTTTGATTTACTTTATGGGTGCTCATTTTTGATCTATGTCGTCGCTTGTGTCTTAGAAAACTTGGGGTGCTACTTGATTGATAAAATTGAAAAGAAGAAATGTTGATTCAAAATTTGTTCTCTCTTAAGAAATACCTTAAACCCTAAACCCTAAACTAAAACATAAACCCTAAATCTAAAACCTAAAACCTAAACCCTGAAATTTAAATCCTAAACCCTAAACCCTAAACTAACCCTAAACCCTAAACCTTAAAAATCTAAAAACCTAAAAACCTAAACTTAAACTAAATAAAACATAAAAATAAAATAAATAAATAAATCCAAACCAAAATAAAATAAAGAAAATAAAATAAAATAAAAACATATACTAAAACCTAAACCACAACCTAAAAAAATAAAATTATAAATAAAAATAAAAACTAAACTAAAATAAAATAAATAAAAACCTAAACTAAACTTAAAAATAAAAAACCTAAATAAAATAAAAAGTAAACCTAAAATACAAATAAAATATACATAAAATAAATAAAAATAAATAAAAACTAAATAAAAACCTAAACTTAGAAAATAAAACTAAAAATAATACCAAAAAATAAATAAAAAATAAAGCCTAAACCCTAAACTAAAAAAGCCTAAACCTAAAATAAAAATAAAATAAATTTAAATATAAACTGAAATAAACTAAACTAAAAAAAAATATATATATAAACATAAACCTATACCAAAACTAAATAAAATAAACTAAAATAAACCTAAACATAAATAAATAATAAAACTTAATATAAAATAAAACCTAAACCTAATCCTAAAAATAAAATAAAACCTAAACTAAACCTAAAATAAAATATAAACCTAAACCTAAAAAAATAAAAGTTAAAATAAACTTAAACCAAAAAAATAAACTAAAATAAAACCAAAACTAAAATAAAAATAAATAAAGTAAACTAAATAAAAATAAAATTAACCTAAATAAAATAAAATAAAATAAACTTAAATAATTAAATCATAAACTAAATAAATAAATAAATCAAATTTCCATTTATTTTTTTTAAAAACCCTAAACCCTAAATCCTAAATCTACCCAAAACCACAACCTACTACCCTAAACCACACCATAACCATAAACCCTAAACTATAAACCATAAACCCTATTCTAAACCCTAAACCCTAAACCTACCACAACCCTCCCCTAAACCCTACCCTAAACCCCACCTACTAACCTAAACTAACCCTAAACCCTAAGAATGGGCAAAACCTTGATGGCAGAAACATCATTGTCAACTAGGCTCAGTTGAGATCTGGTGGTGGAGGCGAAGGCTAAGGTGGCAGTTATCACAGTGGTGGTGGGGGATCTGCTTGTAATGGTGGATATGGAGATGGCAGTCGGAGCAGTGGTCATTATGGAGGTGGGAGGAGCAATGGAGGTTACATCCGTGGTGGTGGCAGAGGGAGATATCAGGGATATGATGGTGGATCCCGCTACTCGAGAGGTGGGGTGGTTACGATGGGAACTAGAAGAGCGATTATCCAATCTGCTTATGGAACTATGTCTTTATAGTAGAGACAGTTCTACTAATCTAGGCTTTTTGATTTGCTCTATGGGTTCTCATTTTTTATCTATGTCATCGCTTGTGTCTTAGAAATCTTAGGCTGCCACTTGGTTGATGAAATCAAAAAGAAGAAATGTTGAATATGAATTTTTTCTCTATTAAAAAAAACCATAAACCCTAAACCCTAAATCCTAAATCCTAAACTAAACATACCAAACAAAACTCACTCTAAACCCTAAACCACAAACCCTAAACCCTAAACCTAAATCCTAAACCTAAACCCTAAAACCTAAACCTTAAATCCTAAACCCTACTAACCACTAAACCTTAAACCATAAACCATAAACCACAAACCCACTCTAAACCCTAAAGCCCCACCAAACCATAAACTCAAAACCCTAAACTAATCCAAAACCTTAAACCCTAAACTAATCCTAAATTATAAACCCTAAATTAATCCTAAACCCTAACCCTAGACCCTAAACCCTAAACATGGAATACAGATGTCAATAGAAGTAGATCTAAAGAATGACCTAATCCTAACATAGTTATGGTAGCTAAAGAAAATGTCTTCAAGTGACTTTCCCTTGACTATTAAAGATTTGAACACTCTAAACCTTCACCTTAAATCATATTATATTACCTTATATTATAGTACAATGTAGAATCATATATTTGAGCATGTAGTGATGTGTTTTTAGATGTTATAAGATGTTTTGAAATGTTTTAGTCTACTATGGTATTGTGCCCTAATTACATATTAATATAAATCATAAAATATTGATTTAATAAATTAGATGATGAAATTTGTTAAATTTGAAGTGGGAATTGAGTTGTAGTACCAAAGGTGTGCTACACCACTTGTAGTCTAAAAAGTAAGATTTTATGTTCTAAATAAATATTATATGTTGTCACATAGTATAACATCGTATATCATTATATATTATTCTAGGCATTTTAAATTCTTTTAGTATTTTATAATCATTCAGTTGAGCCTACACTAGCATTATTTATAAAAATCTTGATTTAGACTTTAAAATGGTGTAAAATAAATTCATAATGTGTAGAGCATGGCATCAAAATATATTGTTTCAATTTAAAATATGTAAGTGATACGACTAAAATATATAGTTTTTTTATTATTTAGACTAATTTTATGATTTTTTATCTTAAGAAATCCCTTGTAATGCCATATGCAATATAATATAATATAATATAATATGTTATAGTGTATTATAATATAGGATGCCATAACATAGTGTAGCATCATGCATTATTGCATACTATTGTGTATTACTACTTATTGTTTAGCATATTTTAGTTTGTTATAGTATGATGTAGTAGAGTTTGTACTGGTATAATTCATAAAAATATTGATTTATAGGTCGAGATGATGGGATTTGGCCAAATTTAAGGTAAGCTTTAGGGAACATCATTGGGTGTGCTATGGTGTGTCATTTAATCAAAAGAATGGAATTTTGCATCCAAAATAAATGTTCATTTTTCAACCAAATTTTATAAATTTTTTGCTTAAAGTGATTCATTTTAAGGTGTAATGTAAGATAATATATTATATGAAAGCATATTAAAATATAATGTACATAACAAAATAACTTCACATATAAATGAATGTGGTGGTGTGTTACTAAATGTTATTGTACAATTTAGTATGTTTTTACTTTTGTTATATTACATTGGGTCAAAACTCACAAAAATGTTAGTTTGAAGGTTAAGATGAAGAATTTGGCCAAATTTATGGTACACTAGAAGCAACACCAAAATTATGCTATTTTGTACCATTTCTAATAGAAAATAACAATTTTACATCCAAAATGAACATTATTCATATTTTGAGAAAATTTTGTTATTTGTTCCTTTTAAGTGATTTTAATGAGGTGTAATGTCTAATAATATATTATATTATAGCAAATAATAATAACATCATATATTATAATATAATATAGTGTGTTAATTCACACTATAATATGTTTAGCATGATATTGTATAGTTAGTTTGACCATCACAAATCATAAAATGTTGATTATAATGTGAATGAATAGATTGTTAGCCTTTTGGTTGAAGTATTAAAGGTGTGCATAGAGAAGAAATAAGATTTGATGAGAATTCCATGTCAAGCATATGGAGGGAGATCCGTCAGGGTATCACACATGCATTGGACATGATAAGTGAGGGGTCTATGTTGAAGGCATATAACAAGAAAATCTAATGGGGATAAGGTTTGAATTTCATTTGATTATCTGATTTATGGAAAGAAGTTTTGTTTGGGATAAGAATCTATAATCCATTAGGGATTATGATCGAATCGACTTTAATTTGATTTGTTTTAATTGATGTGGAGGCATATCTACTAAAGATATGGGCTTGAGTCCACTAGGTATTAGGTATATGAACCTTTCACTAGGGAAGTAGGTTCAAGCTATCCATTAGGGATCAAGATTTGAGTTTGATTTCAAAGATTTGTTTATGGATGTATCCACTCGGAATAAGAGTTTGGTTGGATTACTTTGATTTAGACTCTACTAGGGGAGTTGGTATAATTTTTCTCATCTAGGGAGGTTAGTTTTGAATTTGATTTATTTCCTTGACTTGTTTATATATGATTTGGGGCTCCACTAGGGAGAAGGGTGTGATTTAACTACACTGGATAAAATTAGATTGGGTTTAATTTAATCTGAGTTAATGTATGGACCCTATCGGAGTGCGATGGGCCCACTGAGAAGGGCCTATATTAGCCTTAAACTACCTCAGGTTTACAAATCCAAAAGAAAATCTACCACCGTGGGTAGTAGCCAATAACCAAGGGGTTGCCTTTGATGCAATGGTCGTGGAAGAAGGTGTAGTAGACTTACATCTTCTAAAGTGAGGAAAAATTACTGGGGTGACCTATTGGATACACAACAAATCAAACTTGACCTAGGGAGACTATTGAGTGAATGATGTTGGGGACTTATGTAAACTCAAAAGTAGTCAGGATTAATTTGATCTTAATTTCATGTGATTTGATATGGTTTATTTGGTTTAGTTTGATTTCAAATTAAGGGCATATCCACTTGGGATGTATGCTCGATCAAATTTGATAGACTTAATTTATGGACCATGTAGGTGTGCGATAGACCAACTTAGAAGGGGTTATATCGCAATTGTCCTATCTCAAATTTACAAATCCAAAGGGATAGTCTACTGGCCATGGGGTAGAGCTAGCCAACCTAAGGGGTTGCCTTTCAATGTGCAACGATTATGCTAAGAAGAAGGCATAACTGATGTACATCTTCTAAAGCAGAGAAGAACCTCTGGGTGACTTGTTGGTAGCATAATAAATAAAACTTGACTTAGGGGAGACTACTGAGTGAATGCCGCTGGGGACTTATATCAACTCAAGAGTAGTCAGGCGATTCTAATAGGGAGTTTTGCTAACACTGCCCTAAAGATAAGATACCTTCTTTGAAAATATACCTCTATGGGTGTCTTCCTAATCCACAAGTGAATATATATTTTGTTTATATGTTTGAGACCCTAGTAAGAGACCACACCGAGAAGGCCATGTGTTTTGACCTATCTCATTTTGGACCAAGAGAGCACATCCGGGATGGATTCTCCAACCATAGGGGTGGTTACTAGGAAAGGGGAACTGTCCAATCCGATAGTAACCCAAGTAGTGTCTAAATGGGGTCACAAAGGACATGATCCAAATATAGTGCCCACAGGGGAGGTGTTACTAGAGGCATTATCTTGAGGCCTGGAAAAGAAAACCTATTGATGTATGGTGGCCAAGTCAAGGAGAAAGTGAAGCAAACGTACATCTGTCATGAGTGGTGTATCCTAAGGTGCAAGAACAAACCAACTTAAGGTGTATCCATCAGCATGAGTGGTGTATCCGTCAGTATAGTGAGAACGAACAAATCTAAGTGCCCATTGGTGTGCAATATTCAATCTGGAAAGAAAGCATGTAGGCTTACAACTTTCTAAGTGGAACTGATCATCGAGATAGTCTATCATCAGTGGACAGATGCTATCTAACCTAGTGCGACTATTAAGCAGGGAGCCCCAAGGAATGACTAGACCTATACTTGAAGTAGTCCAGAGAGAAGGAGCCACTATGAGACTTATCCTAAACTTTAAATATACTCAACCCAGTCAGTGCACAAAGGCTAATCCAAGAAGAAAGCATAGTAGACTCACATCCTCTTAAATGAAGCCAACATGAGGTAGCTTACCGACCACACATTAAGGCCTACCAAACTAACAAGGCTCTATTCGATGTGCAGTGGCCAAGTATAGAAGGAAAGCATAGCCGACTTACATCCTCCAAAGCAAGAAGACCTCTGGGGTGACACACTAGCAAGGTAGCACATCAACTCGACCTAGAGCAGCTATTGAGTGAGTACCACTGGGGGAGTTATCTCAACTCAGAGTAACCCAAGATAAAAGATATGTGTTTGTTTTATATGCTTGTGTGTAGTTTGTGTTTGTGTTGTGTCGATGAAGGATAAGATGCCGCACGGGTTCCTTACACCTACCCTAAACACATCATAGCAGATTTGTAAATAAGAATACTTTCAACATGGAAGAGATTGAATTTGAAATGGAATTTTCATTAATGATAATTATTTTCAAATATGATTTATAATATTTTTTTAAGTAGAGCCCATTGATTGGAAGCATTGGGCACTCTCCCTTATGATTAATAAGCTGATAAGATCCTCCTTAGTAGGCCTTCTCTATGGAAAAAGAACCTTCCCAAGTTGGTTCAAACTTGCCTCCCATCTTATGAAGGGCAACAATCGGTCTCCTTAGAACTAAAATAAACTCTCTTACTTGAAAAGCTCTAGGACAGACCAACTTATTATGAGCTTGAATCATTTTAGCATTGTACAACTCGAGGTTTTAGCATGCTCACTCGCATCTCTCCTCCAAACCTTTGAGCTCTTCTAACCGTAACTTGACATTCTGCTCTATTGTGATCTTGCTACTCATTGCTATCCTTAGTGATGGGAGTTGGACTTCTAATGGTAGAACAACTACACTAAGGAGAAAGGAGTAGACTGAGTTGGAGTTCTATATGTGGTGAGGTAGGCCCATAATGCTTCAACTAACTGCTTATGCCACTATCAATTATTATTATCGAGTGTCATCTTTAGTATTTAGATGAGATTTTTGTCCATTTTCCCTAGGGTAGTTGATGGTAGAATATCTCTAATCTATGTTGTGTCTCCAGGAAAAGTTGTTGATCTCTGTGCTCTTGAATGCAGTACCATTATCAAATATAATTCATCGAGGCACTCCACACTTTTATATGATATGGTTCCTAAAAAATTGGAGTACATGCTGAGCTATGACCTCTCTGTGTAAAATCGCCTTCACCCATTTGGAAAAGGAGTTAGTATAAGCTAAGATGAACCGATGATCCTTGGAAGGAGGATAAATTGGGCCTACTATGTCGATACCTCAACACTTGAGTGGCCATGAGGCCAATGTAGGATGTAATGTTGGGTGGTTGGTAGGACCACACCGTATTTGACATTGGTGGCATCAGTAGTCATATCCATGTAATCTTTGATCATCGATGACCGAGTATCCCAATCTCTTGATCTTGGTTTTCATCTTCGATTGGATTGGTTGGCTCCACATAATCAAGTGTACCTCGGTCATGATCTTATGGCTTGCTTTTCTAAATAGCATAACCACATATGATCGAAAAATCGTTAGTATAAGACACCATCCACAAGAGCATAGAAAAGTTCTCTCGTTCATCGATGGGCTTGGGACTTCTCTTGAGGTAGTTTGCCTTTATTTAAGTAATCCATGAATGGTAGCCTCCAATATTACTCACCTTCTTGGCAATGGAAACCTCCCCTTAAGGAGAGTACTTTTCGATGAGTTCAATATCAATAAGATATAAGACTTCTCTATTTTGGACCTTTATTGATATGGACTCATCCTCTGGACATGCAAACTCTTTGGAAAGCTTAGTTAAAGCATTCGCTATGGTGTTCTCTCCTCAAGGAATCTTATAAATGGTAACCTCTAAGATTTGGGCCAACAACGCCATGGTGTACTTGTGGTAGTGATGGAGCTTGGGATTTATAACCTTATAGGACCCAATGATTTGGTTGATAGCTAGTTGAGAATCCTCAAAGATGTTGATGTTCTGAATGTTTAGAGTAATGGCTAACTCTAGAATGACAATGAGAGCTTCATATTCAGCTTCATTGTTGGTGTAAGGATTAGACAGATGATATAAGAATCTCATCACATAGTGGTCTAGAGTTAAGAGAACAATTCCTACCCCTGCCTTTCCTAGAATAGTACATTATTGTTCTTCTCCTCTTTGAGAGGAAGCTGCACCATCAAAGAACATCTTCTAGTGGTGAATGTTAGTATCCCGTATATTCATGATTTCTCTATTGGGGAGATCATCACTTCACCGAGAGTCAACAGGAAGTGGTTGTGCTATTAAGAGATATGCTAGTGCTTGTCCTTTCATCGCACGGAGGGGTATGAAGGTAATGTCAAACTATGAGAGGATCATGGACTGTCATATCAACCGCCTTGATACGCTATGTTATGAGATATTATAATGGATTGATCGTAGAGATTAAGTTCACCTTATGAGGAATCATGTAGTGTTGTAGCTTTTGGGATGCAAAGTTTAAAACTAGGCAATGCTTCTCAATGGGTGGATAATTAGCCTCAGCTTGGATTAGATGATAGCTTAGCTAGTATAGTGCATTTTCCTTCCCTTTGTCATTGGCTTGGGGCAACAAAGCACCAAGGGAGTCATCTAACATAGGTGTAAAGTATGAATTTGCGGGATAAGGGTCGCTAGAAGCGGCGTCATCAGGTAATGCTTGATGTCTTCGAAGGCATGCTCACACTTATCATCCCACTTAAACTTGCCATCCTTTTTGATAAGTGCTGAGAATGGCTGACATCTTCCTGATAGGTTGGATTTAAAGCATCTTAGATATGCCAACCACCCTTGGAATGATCGTAGTTGAGTTAAACTTTTAGGGGGTGGCATTTCTAATATTGCCTTGGTCTTCTCTGAATTGATTTCACTTGGTGTTGGACAACAAACCCAAAGATTTTCCAAGCTACTCAATGCACACTTCAAGGGGTTCCTTTAAGGTTAAATTGTCCAAACTATTCAAAATGACTCTCAAGTCAAAGAGATGGTCTTCCTTTTCTATTTTGACTATGAGATCATAAACATAGCACTCGACTTGATGATGAATGAGTTCATCGAAGATTCGAGTCATAGCCCGTTGGTATGTAGCACTGGAATTTTAAGGCTGAAAGGCATGACCTTATAGCAATAGATTTTGATCAGGGTTCTAAAAGCACTGTTTCTTTCATCTTCTAGGGCCATCTTTATTTGGATATATCTAGATGAGTCATCTATGAAAGAGAAGATAGCATGAGATGAGGCAATGTCTACCATTAGCTCTGAGATTGGTGGTGGAAATTCATCTTTTGGACATGCTTTATTTAAATCCCTAAACCATTTCATATGTGAATTTGGCCATTCTTTTCTTAATTAGGATGATGCTGGCAAACCAGGTAGGGTATTTTTCATCCCAGATGAAGCTAGCATCGATCAGTTT
Source organism: Cymbidium sinense (assembly GCA_021442155.1). Classification (NCBI taxonomy): domain Eukaryota; kingdom Viridiplantae; phylum Streptophyta; class Magnoliopsida; order Asparagales; family Orchidaceae; genus Cymbidium; species Cymbidium sinense. The sequence continues at coordinate 27,139,761 of CM038216.1, forward strand.
CTTAACTTTATAAATGACTTGTTATTCTATGTCTAATTGCATGTGTCTAGGAGCTTACTTGATAGGGTTAGCAGTAGGATCTATTACTAGTTTATGGACTGCTATGTCAAGAGCCAATCCAGGCATCTCTTCATAACTCCATGCAAAGTAGTCTGTAAACACAGTCAATAGCTTAACTAAGTCATTGGTTTCAATTTTATTCAACAAAGAACTGATGTATGTCAGGTGTGGATCTTCTTCAGTTCCTAATTTGATTTTCTTGAGCTCGTCGATGGTTGACTTGATCTCTTCTTCAAACTCTGGTAGTGCATCTTTGACTTCAAAATCATCTGGATCATCTAAAGTTTCTAAGAATCCTTCATATATGTTAATGTGATTTGAAAAGAACCTATCAAATTCCAAATGATTGGTGATGACCAAGCAATAATTATCATCATCGATTGGACCCACTGTACTGAATCCTAGTACTGATCTTGATTGAGAGCTTTTGCATTTGTTCTTCCATCTTCTTTCGAAGTAGTTTGACCTATTCTTTGACCAAGTATGTGGGATAAAGTCTTTCTTTGCTAAATTATGAACACAAGGCAAGTATCAATCAAAAGGTAATTCTATTAAATATTTATATGAATCATCCTCAAGTTTTACATCAATTTCTTGACTTTAGGATGATGCTCCCAGAAGATGCTCTGAATATTCACACCTATGGATGACTTAGGGGCTCCCTTAACTACCAAACCCTTAGCATGTTTAGAGGAAAGTGGGGTTAGAGCTAAGGTTCCCAACTGATGCCTAACTATTTCACATATATACTTGGATACACTTATGCTTTGCTTTGGAGCTCGATCTTCATCGTTATCTTGCTCAAGTGTCACATCCAAGGGAATCTACTTATGAGAAGAGCTGGCTGGTGTGCTAACCATATAAGACTCATCCTATGAACTAGATTCTAAGTTTATATGGATAGTAGGTGTACTCCTAGTACTTAGGACATATTTTCTATTGGGTGGCTAATAAGGAGGTTTTCCACCCCTGGGACTGCCTCTGAACTGGTCTCTTCCACTACCTAGTGGAGACCAGGTCATCCTACCCATGTGTTCGAATGGAGTAAGGAACCATGGGTGGAATCTAATGTAAGACTCCACTTTCTCCTCCAAGTCTATTTTCTTTTTCATTTTCTTATTTCTTTTTCTTTTTCTTTTTCTTTTTCTTTTATTTTTAAACTTTGGCCAAGTTCACGAGAAAAGACTTGTTGATTTTGAGGGAGGTAAAGCATCCTCATATTTGTAGACCTCGTGAATCTAAATATCTTGAGATCTCTTTGACATAGAAGACGATCCCACCTCTCACAAACTTCATACACTGAAGTAGAAAGGATGGAACTATATTGTTCTCATGTATCCATGGTCTCCCAAGCAAAGCTTTCAAAGATGTATCCGAGTCTATAATGTGAAACTTGGCTTCGGTCTTCCAATCATCTATCTTCAAAGGCAACATTATGGGGCCTAAGGACTGTTGACCTACTTTTGGAGTGCAGATTCAATCTTCCCATCTTAGACTTAGGAGTCTTCTAGACACTAAGACTTCCCTAGTCATAAGACACTTATAACAATTAGGTAAACACTTAACCTATGCCTAAAGAGTTAGAAGGTAACCATAGGATTAAATTATTCCTTAGGGATTAGGATAATCCACCTAGCCTTCAACCCAAATCCAATCCATGTTTACCTTCTCAAACCAAACCTCAAGTTCAATTCAAACATCAAATTCAAATCTGATTCCAAACCCAAATTCCAAAACCAAATGATTGTATCTCATGATCAAATCCAAACTTGGTACTCTTCCTAAGCCATATGACCTATCCCACGGACTTATCCAAATCTTAATCCAAATCAATCCAAAATCAATTGATTTTCTCAAATTCAATTTATATCATCAATCATCTTCCTAAACATAAATAAAATCTACATTCAAATGATCAAAACTAAATCAAACTAAATCAAATTAAATCAAAACCCTTCCTAAGCCATATAACCCATCCCATGGTCTTAGCCAAATCTTAATCCAAATCTAGGCAAACTGAATTGATTTTCTCACAAATCAATCATATTTTCAATCATCTTCACAAATTTAAGTGAAATATACATTTAAATCATCAAAACTAAATCAAACCAAATCAAAATCCAAACTTAAGCCGCATGACTGAACTCCATGGACTTGACTAAATATAAATCATATTCACAAATATAAATGAAATCTATAATAATCAAGCCAAACCAAAATCAACCCAAGTTAAACCCAACTTAACCCTTCTGACTTGAGATGTTCAAATAAACTAAAACCCATTTGAACCCAAGCCAATTGCAATTGAATTTATATATCAATCCTAAATCCATATATAAACTCAACTAAATCAAACTTAACCCAAAATCAAGCCAACTAAACCCAATTGGTCCACTTGACCCAAAGTGGCCAATTTGACCTATTTGAGCCAAGTTCTAATCCTACCCAAATTTGATTGAACCAAGCCCATCAAAACCTCCCATCATGATTGTTGATCACCCTATGTTGATCAATTTTTACAAATTGGGTCAAACCAAGTCAACTTGGTCATTTGACCAGGTCAACCCTTAACCCATATGAACCCAAACTAGCCAAATTGCAACCTAAGTCAAATCCCTTGAAACCAATAATTCATACCAAATCAAAATTAATATTTGAATATGACTTGACCTTTAATTGAGTCAAACTAAACCCAATTGGCCCACTTGGCCCAAGTTGACCCAAAGTGACCTAAAAGACCAAATTGGGTCAAATTAAAATATAAACCAAATAGATTGCAACCAATGGCTCAAGTTGATTTCAAATTGATTGTTGAACTTGATCAAAGCCATGATTGGACCCAATTGAACCCAATTGACCAACTTAGACTAAATTGGCCTAAACATTCAAGTTGGCCTAAATTAAAACCAAATCCAAATTAATTGAAACCAAAGCCTACAATCATCTTCAATTGGCCAACTAAACCCAAACCAACACCCAACCCAAGCCAATTTGGCCAATTTGGTCAAATTGGTCAACTTAACCCATTTGACCCAAATGAATTTAAATGAGCCAAAATCAAATCTAAGCCAAACTAAATCGAACCAATTGAACCAAAACATCCCAAATGATCATATGAACTTGACCCAACCCTTGGTTTGCCCCAATTTGACCAATTGGTCAACTTGACTCAACCTAACCCAATTTGACCTAAATGAGTCAAATTGGGCCAAACCTAACCAAATCAACTCCAATTGAATTAAAATTTAGGCTACCCACTTTTAGCTCATTTCAAATCTGTTCAAATCAAATTCAATGCTAAATGATCATTCTACCCCTGGTTAAAGGGCATCACATGAGACAAATCACCCATGTAAGTGGTCATTTCCATTTTTTGGCCACTTGGTACTCTTATAATGGTCCACCACGCTCGGACATTGCCCAACCTCACCCATGGGGATTGGGTTGGACATGACCCATGGGAGGTAAAATCACCTCACACTACCCATTAGAGCATTTGAAACCCATAGGACACCCATGATTCCTCCTTTGAAGTAACCTCCATACCTCAACCAACCAAGCCAAACCAACTCACCTCCTCCATGCCAACCACAACTCCCTGAGATGGCTAGATGGCCACTAGAAGCCAAACCCTATCCCACCATTCGATCAAGATGAAGGGGGGTATACACCCCCTTGTTTTCACTCAAACACACACAAAAATCATTCCTCAGAGCCCTAGCTACCCAAGATGAGCTGCTAGAGCCATTCCCTAAGCTCCCAAGTGCATTCCTCGATCAAAAAATGCCATTACCGTCTATCCCAAAATAGGACACTCCCATTTTTGGCCTAACTTCCACATTTCTTCATTAAACACAAATAAACTTTGCACGCACTTTCCCGATGCCTCGATGAGAAGGAACAAATCGTCTACCAAGCTTCCTGAGCATTGGAGGGGGGACTTCAATCAAAGCTGAACTCAAAATCATTAATTCATGGCCATCCGAGTGAATGCCAAAGAATTGATCCAAATGATGCTCAACAGGGCTTCATCACCACTAGATGAAGTTTTCTCAATCATTCGAGCCATCTCTTGAGCTCCGGTGAGGTATACTTGCAAAATGATCCTGCAAAATGGGTTTGAGCTTTTTAAAGAAAACTTGTTTCTCATTTGATCTTGACTATTGGATCCCCTCTGATCAATGTCGTGAAGGTGTGGGATCCTTTTGGAGTTGATCCAAGCTTGGGTAAGCTTAGATCAAGTGAGGAATGGCAGACGGACTCCATTCTCTTGCACTAGCAAGACATTAGATCACACACCATATGTTCCATGTGATCAGAATGAATGCTCATGATTAGATCTGCTAGATCAATCTAATTTAATCCTATTAAGCTATGGGATTAATCATAGCCATCCGATCTTAGATTGGATGACAGACAAGAAAGTGTGGCCGCCACCACGACGTAGGTGTTGAGTCGAATAAGTTTTAAGTAGCCAATTCTGTGGCACCACATGGAGAGCGCACCTCATGAGGATAATAGGATTAGGCTTAATCAATCATTTTTAATGGAAAAAAGTTTTAAAAATCATAAAAAATCATAGAGAAATAAAAATGCAAATAAACACCGATTTTTAAGGTATTTCAAAGGAGAAGTAAGTAAAAATGATCTTAACTAAATTTTGAATAGTAATTAAGGTTTAATTATAAAGTTAATTATTTTGTTTACTCCTTAATTACTTGAGAAATTAATCCCAAAGTTTATGGGTTAATTTAATGGAATGACCTCTGCCTCCCATGATTTTCTTGGGATTTATTGCTCACTTAATTAGAAAATTGACTAATTAAACCTTAACTACTCTTTTAAGTTAATTAATGATTATTATTCCCATGAAAGTAATTAATTAGTTAATTAAGTTTATTAATCATTGTTGAACAAGTGAACTAAAGAATAGGATTGGGACCCCTTTCCTAAGTTCATTTCACCCTATTTTAAAATGAAATTAATTAAGATCTAACTAATTAATTAAATCACATAATCAAATTGAAATCATAATCACGTCAAACATTAATTAATTAAATCATGGGGTAGATCTTTAGGTGTTTAATAAGCTAAAGGAGTTTAATGAAAATATGGTAGTCCACATGTGTGGAAAATCATAAGAATTAATTAAGTCCCTTAATCTAATTAACTATTAATCATGAGCCAATTGCAGGCCCCATTTATTTCTTATGATCATTGCAAGTTTATTTTCCATGCATATCATGTTGTTGGCTCATAATTATTTAGTTAATTACTTTAAGGTGACATAAGTAAGAGTAATTAATTCATCTAATTAGGTGTTAAACTTAATTAACCAATAAAATCAACTTAATTATATTTCCTTAAATTAAATTATATCACTAATGTGGGAATGGGTTTAAAACAGTAAGTGGTGATTTCTCTTCTCCTCTTTAAATCAAATCAAATCCAAAACTTAATTAATAAAGAATCTCTGGTTTTCTTTAAATAATCTTATTTGATTTGACTATCCCTAAGAACTAGTTTGGTTGAATGAATCACATACTTATATTTGATTTTCCTCTTTGATGTTACATGTGATATAAAGGAATGATTTAATATATGTCTTGTGTAATTCAATTAAATTAATCTTAAGATGCCTTTCATTTTGAATAGGATTATTTAAAGTGAAACTAAACTTAGGATTAACTAATTCAATTAATAAGCCATTCACTAAAGAGAACTAAATCAAATTAATATACTTTAGAAAGTGACTTAAGGTAGGGATGAAAGAGGGAAATCCTCTTTTCCTCTCTTTATAACACTTAGTTGCTAAGTTTTATCAAATGAAACAAAAGAAAACACAAATTAAAATTCTCAAATCAATTAAACTACTTCATGTGAAATCAACCTTTCATGTTAAATTGAATCCTTCATAGAAAGAAAATACAACACTAATGCCTAACAAGACTTACTACACATGCCTTATACACACATTTTAATTAATTCATCACTCTAGCTCTAAGTTAGGATGATGTATGTGATGTATGTTTTGTTTTATGATGTATTATTTTAGATTAGATGTTAGGGTGTATGCTTCGTAGACTGGATGATAGGCCAATATTATCCTAATCAAGTTTTCTGTAAGGGATTATGCTTAAGGGATGCTTAAAAATAAATGTGAATGCTCTTTTGTAGGTTTCTTAAATGCTTAAGTATAATCCAAGTTGAGGGGTTAGTTACCTACCATGTGTAAGTCCAAATTATAAATACAAATGCTTGGGATTATATGTATATTTAGCTAATATCTATTTTGAAGGTGTAGTTAGATTTACTTTTCCCATAGAAATTTAATTTTGCAATAGGAATTAAGATTAGTGTTATAGGGGTTTTGGATGAGCAATGGCAAGAAGGCTTTGTCCTGAGGTGCCCTATGATGCCTTTGAAGCAAGCACCAAACAAATCAAATAAAGAACCAAATCAGAAATTGAGATATGAAGAAAGAAGACCCCCATAGGATTTAATATAATTATAATTATTCTTTTATATTCCAGGTTGTATAGGGGTAGAGCTCTGCTACCCATCTTTTCTATCTTCGGGTTGTACAGAGGTACCCAACCCCATCATCCTTTTATTATTTTATGATAGTTTATATAATTATTTGGTGTTATGTTTACATTATGCATTAGGATGGCATGCTTGTTATAGTTTCTTAAATGATTGATGCTTTAATGTGTGGCTTGGATATGATTAGCCTTTTGGATAAAATAACTTTTCCACCCAACTAATCACTCATAACTAAATTTTAAACAACTCATAACCTCATCATAAATCCTAATACATAAATAAGATAATTAAAAGATTTAGCAACCCCTTATCTATATGGTTGTATGTTTCACATCATGCATGCATATTCTTTCTCTCTTGAACATGAAGGATCTCCATCCTTGCACTATAAAGGAATACTTGACGTGAGGGCATCCCTTGTGGTGGAGAACACCTTCTTCTAGTGACTTGACCCAAAACCTATTTCATCATGCATTTAGACATAAGAAATCCTAAAGCCTCACAAAATGATGTGTTTAAAATGAAATAAAATTTGAAAATATTTTGCATCTATAGATTAAGTCATATGATCATACCACTCATGCTCTAATCTCTTAGGGAGTGTGTTTAGGACTTTAGTATATTTCTAATTAAATAACTACTCTAGCTATCTTACAATTCATAAGAATAGTTTACATGGTTTTAAAATTGTAGGAGGAGTTAGCTAGCCACTCCAAGCAATCACAAGTCTAGAAGAAAATTTATTCTCTCTCAAGGAGGGAAACCCTTATGTCCACCTGTAGATTTAGATCGTTTTAGCTCACTAAAGCTCCCTAGATTTAAGACCTAAGGTAGCTATTTCCTTTAGATGATGAGCATAAATCCTCACCTCTTAGGCATTCCCACAACCTTGTGTTGATGGATTATAAGCCAGTAATCTAATTAAATTTCAACTCAAAATATATAAATCTCCTCAACTTCAAAATTATAAAGCCCAACCATATGATAGATTGAATGCTTGTTGACCTCATTTTAGAATGAGCTCTCAACCCTCCTTCTTAGACATAAGACTTCTCTTAGATTTTAAGAGTTCCTTAGGCAGATCCAGTGATTAGGTGGACACTCAACTTAGCCTTAGAGACTTAGAGGAGTCATAGGAATAGTTCATTCCTTAGGGGTGTTAGAAAAATTACCTACCATTGGCCCAAATAATTCCTCACTTTCTTTCCATCAAGTCAAATTCCAAATCAATTCTATTTGATTTTCTCCAAACTCAAATCAATTCTGTGATTGAAATCTATGATCAAAATTTGTGATTGAAACCCATGATCAAAATTCATCAAAATCCCTAAGCTCAAATTTTCCTAAGTCCTTAATATTCCCTTAAGGACCTAACCAAAATCATGATCAAAACCAATTCAAATCTTTGAGATTTTCTCATAATTCATTTATATTTCCATATATAAATGAAATATAAATTAAAACCAATCAAACTAAACTCAAAATTCCAACTCAATTCATGAAATTTCCTTAAGTCTTTAATTTTCCATTAATGGACTTAGCCTAAATCATGATGAAATCAATTCAAACTCATGGGATTTTCTCAAAATTCATTTATATTAACATATATAAATGAAATATAAATATAAATCAATGAAATTAAATCCTCAAATTAAATTCCAAATCTAAAAATCTTTCTTAAGTCCTTAATTTTCCATTGATGGACTTAGCTTAAATCTTGATCAAACCATCTCAAAGTCATGGGATATTCTCAATTCATTTATATCATCATTTATATCCACATATATAAATGAAGTATAAATACAAACCAATCAAACCAAATTCAAAAATACAAACTCCAAACTTTTAAATTTTCCTAAGTCCTTTAAATCCTTCTTAATGGACTTAGCCCAAATCATGATTAAACCACTTCAAATCCTTGAAATTTTCTCATGATTCATTTATATTCTCATTCACATATATAAATGAAATATAAATGCAAACAATCAAAACCAATTCCAAAAATCAAACCCAAATCTACTAAAAATCCTTTTCAAGTCAAAATCTTGAACTTAGTCAAATCAACTTCAAATCAAGCCAAACTTATGATTTTCCTTCATGATTCAATAAACTCTACAATCATGAGTCTAAATATAAATATAAACTCCAATCACTCAATCAAAACCCAAGTCAAAATCAAAGCCAAGATCGCCATCACCCTTTGAATTTGAAATTGTCAAATGAATCAAAACCCATTTGACTTTAGATCACTTATAAATGGATTTATATTTCAATCATGAGTCCATATACCAGATCAATCAAGCTCAAATCAAGCCTTCACCAAGCCATTTGACCCACTTAGGCTCACTTGACCCAAAGTGACCTAAAGTACCCTTTTGAGCCAAATTCTAATCCTATCCAAATTGGATTGAACCAAACTCTCTTATACCTCTCATCATGATCAACAATCATCATGGGATGATCAATCAACCAAATTGGGTCAAACCAAGTTAAACCTAAGAGTTGACCAAGTCAACACTTAGCCCAAAATGAAATCTAACATAGCCAAATTCCACCATAGGCCAAACTAATTGAAACCATTGATATAAGTTCACTCATGACCTATGTTTGAACTTGACCAAGCCAATATTTGTGCCTAACCTAGCCAAATTGGCCACTTGACCCAAGTTGACCCAACTTGACCTAAAAAGTAAAAATGTGTCAAAACTTGATCTAAGCCAAATTGATTGAATCCAATGGGTAAAGTTCATTCCAAATCACTTGTTGAGCTTGAACAAATTCTCAATTGGCCAACTAGACCAAACCAAGCCCAATTGACATTAGACCCAACTTGACCTAAAGGGGTCATGTTGAGCCAAATTTGAACTTAACCAAAATTGATTGGAAATAAAGATACCAATCCACTCCATATGACTAACCAAACCTAAACCTAACACTGGACCTACCCCAAATAGGTCGAATGGGTCAAATAGGTCAACTTGACCCATTTGACCTAAATGAAGTCATATGAGCCAAATTCAATCCTAACCCAAATTGAATCAAACCAAAGCCACCAAAACATTTCAAATGATCATATAAACTTGACCCAACCCTTGGTTTGACCCAATTTGACCAATTAGTCAACTTGGCCCAAGTTGACTAATTGGTCAAATTGGGTCAACATGAGCCAAACCTTATCAAATGAATTCCAAATCTCATGAAACTTGGAAAAACCTAGTTTCTCCACATTCCCAACATATCCAAATTAAAAAACTAGAAAAATGACTATTCTACCCCTAGGCCATAGAACAAATTTTGACCTAATCTATGGGTAATTTGGTCATACCCTCTTCATATCAACTTGATGCTTTCTTAATGGCTCAAGGGTAACTAATGAAGAGTGGTGGACCAAACCCAATGAGTTTGGATAGCCCAATTGGCCCCAATGCAAAACCTGACCCCATAGGTCAAATTAACTCATTTCAAATCCCTCTTCCACTCAATTTCAAGCACATGGGAGGTTGGCAATCCACCCAAAGCCTCAAATCGACCATGTGCAAACTTCAAATTGATCAAACAAACTCTCCAATATGATCAATTAAGTCAAAATAGCAAGATAGTTTTCATTCGATCCTTCAAGGGAGAGATACTCCCCTAATTTAACTCAAATCAATCATTCCTCAATTCTATTGAACCTTGGGAAGTCAGAGAAGCAATTCCTCAGCCTCCCCAAGCTTCTTAGAGTGAAATCATACTTCATCTTCTCAATTTTGCATAGTGTGAAAATAGGGGAGCTCACTTGAACTCCCAACTTTCTCCACACTAAAAACCATTCCAATTCCTCTTGCACACTTCTTATAAGGACTAATCCGAGCACACTCAAGCTTCCATTGGAGTTCCCATAGCAAGGAGAGGAGCAATTGGATCAAGGTTGAAAGGAGCTTCAAGTGGTGTTGGTCCATAGAGCAAGACATTCAACTCCAAGGCCTAAGAATTTCAATAGGGTGTCATCTCCACTAGTCAAAGCTACCTCATCAATCTCGAGCACCGGTGATCACCTCCGGCGAGGTATGGAATTTTTCAACCACCTAGCATAGGAGATGTTGGTCCTTTATGAAAGAAATTTTCAATTCAAGCAAATTTCACCATTGGATGTGCAACTTATTGGCTTTAGATGGTGTGGGTTAAGTTTGGTTTTGATCCAAGCTCAATCGAGCTTTGATCTTCCTAGATCATGGATTGTCTTTTTTTGATCTAAGGGGAAGAACTGGGAGATCTTGGCCATCCATCTGTGCATTTTGGATGGACGGCTGAGATTATTCTTGCATTTAGAATTTGATTTATCCTTTTAAAAAACATGGGGAGATCTCTAGATGTTTGATCTTTGATTGGATAGCAGAGATCAAAGCACGTCCCACTGCCACACTGCCACCTGATGAAACATTTAAGTGGGATGATCACTTTACGTAATGTAAAGCACGCTGATCGCCACCGCCACGCATCGTCGTGAGTGGGGATTAGTTAGGATGCATTCAAATTCAAAGTTTAAAATGAAATTGTTTCCTTTATGTCATTTGCATGTGTTGGCAAAGTAGAAATATGAGTGGCTATTATCACTACTAAATTCAAATTACTTTCAAAACATATAAACCAATTATCAAATCTAAAAGTATGCTACTTATATTTTAATTATAAGCTTGCATGTGAAGGATATAAAGGGGTGCTTAGCATAGATTTCCTTTCTTTCTTATGATAGCATAGTTTGAATAGAAGTTGGTATGATGAAGGGTTTATTTGAAAAGAGCCTAACACTTAACCTAATTCCATATCCTATTCATCCCTATGCTATCACCTAAGAAGGGCTACCTATACTTGCATACATAAATTGCATAAACAAAATGAATCCATTAATATAACATTTGCACTCTCTCTTTCCATTTCTTTTATTTTATACATATGTTTGTATCTAAGGAAAGTGATATATTAGTTTGGACAACCCCGAGGTTGTGAGGCTTTAAGTAGCCCTAAGTAGGTCTTGTATGCTTACACCTCTAGTTAACAATGGCACTATACCTACTTATGCCTTTCTTACTTTCATATGTGTATGTGAAAAATTGGATAAAGAAACCCTTTTCTACTTAAAGAAAATCATGCATTATAATCTTCTAAATTGACTTAAATGGATTACTTAGACATCACAAAGTATGTCAAATATTCTCATTTGTATGTATAGATATGCTTAGGGTCCATTCATATGCATTTTATATATGTTGGGAAAGAAATGAAGTGATGTGTGTTATGTGGATATAATTCATTTTATTTAATCTTAAAATGCCTTTCTTTTGAATAGGTTTGTCTAGAGTTTATCTGAACTTAGGATTAATTAAAAGACTTAATTAAAACATTCACCTAAAGAAAATTAAAATGTGAATCTACTTTAAAAATTACTTACATTAGGGAAGGAAAGAGAACTTCTCTTCTTTTTCCCTCTCTTCATAACTTAGTAATTAATTATAGGATTCACTTGAACCTAAATCAAAACATGAAATAAAATCAACCCAAAAATAATTAAAAATCTTAAATGAAACCCTCCTCTAAGTTGAACATATTTCCAAACTTAGAAAATTTGAACCTAAATCCATAGCTAAGCATACCACACAAACCTTCAAAGCACACACATTAAGTCACCACTTCTAGTTTTAGGTTAGGTCGGTGCATGATTTGATGTTTACTTTATTTTGTGATATATGTTTTAGACTAGATGTTAGGTGCTCATAGAATGAATGGTAGGACACTCTTAGTCTAATCATTCTTTTTTGCAAAGGATTGTGCTTAAGCTTATCATAAATAAAAATATAAATGCTTTTACTTGCAAGTGCTTTATACCCCTAAGCATAATCTAATAGGCCAGGTGGACTTAGTCACCCATGTGTAGGGTGATAAGTCCAATATACATGCTTAAGATTTGTGTGGTTTCTTCCAGCTAACCTTTATTTTGCAGGCATTAGTTAGATTTCCATTCTTTTCCTTTTCATGTAAATTTATGCAATTAGGATTTTGGAATGATTGTTATGGTGATTAGGATTAACATTCGTCATAAGATCCTATCATATGCACCATGTGAAGCCTTGGAGCATCTACCTTCCAACCATCCAAAAGAAGGAACCAAAAGAAGAAAGAAGAAAAGAAGAATGAAGAAATGAAGCTTGAAGATCCCCATAATAATGAATTCCTTGCTTAATTATAATTTAATTCATTTGCAAGTTGTATAAGGGATGATCTTGGCAACCAACATTTGATATTTTTGGTGGTACCACCACAATGGCCTTTATTATTTTTTTTTTGCGATTAGCTTTATAAATTGATTGATGATTTGTTTAGCTTGTGCATTAAGTGGCATACTTTTCCTAGTTTCTTCCTTGCTTTATATATGGCCTGGCTGTGGATTAGGCTCTTTAGGGAAAAAAAAATCTTTTACCCAACTTAACAACTCAAATTAAAAATATAGAACTCATAACCTCACCTAAAGCTTAGGTTTAAAATCAAGATAAAAGAATTAGCAATCCCTTAGCTGGATGAACATTTCTTTTACAATATCATGCACAACAGCATCTTATTTCAGTCTCTATTGGAGGGCTTCCACCTTTCTAGAGAAACTTTGCTTGACCTTTGAGAGTAATGGTGGAAAATCACCTCCCCCCTTCTCACTGATTTTCCCCAATAACTTTATCTCTCATGCATTAGTCATATGAATCTTATTAGCCTAAGTCAAAATAATTGTCCAAAAATAAAAATAAAATGAAATTTGAATTGCATTAGATTTAAGACATTTGAAGCATGTCCCCACATGATCTAGTCTCTTTAAGGAGTGAATTTAAGGATTTAGTCTCTTTCTAAATGAATAACACCCAACTATCTTGCATAAGCATAAAGACGTGCCTACATGTATATAAAATCATAGGAAGAGTTAGTTGGCAGTCACTCCCAAGTGGTTGTAAGTCCAAGCTATTATGTGGTTTGTCCTCTGTGAAGGCAAACCAAATACCCATTTTTCCTTAGATTTAGGTTGCTGCCCTCAAAGCTCCCTAGATTTAGGTTCTGAGATTACTTCTCCCCTTTGTGTGCCTTAAGCATAATTCCTCATCTCTTAGGAATTTCCTTAATCTTGTGTTAAGGAATCATAAGTCCTAAATTTCTAAGAAAAATGCAACTGAAACAAACTAAGTCAATTTCAAAAATGTAAAGCCCACATATAGGATAGTTTGAGATGCTTGTTAGGTTTCCTAGCATCGTGGGCATCTCCTACTTATCTCCCCTTTTTGGTTTCGATTATAACTCCCTCCCTTTGATTAATCCCATTTGATCTTCAAAAATGAAGCAATGGATTAATAGTCCTTTTCTATTGAAATCTTTGAAGACAACGATCATTTACCTTAATCGAGAGTTTTTGTAAGGAATCCCCATTCCTTAGGATGTAATTAACTATGGGGGTTGGCCCCTGTATGGAACTTAACGAACCCAGTTTAAAATAAACACTGCTTTACTTTTCAATGTAAAGTAGGGGATGAATCTCTAGTATATATGCAAACCCATCATCCTTAGGAGTCCTTATTGAGGTGATTAGGTCCATTAAAGGGTATTGATTTCTATCTCTCAAGATAGTACACTATTTCCTTGATGACGTACTCGATCACCTGAATAAGTACATCTACAGCTGGCATCCTAAAAGATGAATTTCTATATGCTTGCCTCTTTCATTTCTCCCCATCGATTTGAAGGCAACTCCATCTTATAGAAATTTTCACGACAAATTTTTTGCAACTCGTGGTAATGGTTCCTCTCTCCATCTTTGGTAAATGATCGTCTTTGAGTATCGATAGTGGGTTTGTACTTTGGTAAGAATCTAAGACAATCCATCTTTCCATTGGCACTTAGCTTATTTCATTCTTAAGTTGAGTTAGCCAACATCTTTAGGTTTTAGGATCACATTCCGTGTTGGTCTTAAAATTTCCATTAGATTCTCCAATGGGTAAAAAAAAACATTTTAAAGAGTTCCTCCTTATCCTTTTCATGATAAGGAAAGGTTCATCCTAAAATAATAAAGATAAAAATAAATCTTTCATAAAGAACTCTGCTTTTCAAAAAGCACCTTTTCAAAAAGACACCTAATAAAATATTTTCCACAAAATTTTGTCATCCTCATTTAACAATTCCCATAATTATTACATGTAGGGATTTTCAAAAATAAAAATAATAATATTTTTCAAAAGTACAAATGAATATCTTCTTTCAAATCACTTTGATGAAGATTTCATTTTCCAAATAAAATGAACAATCATCTTTTCAAAATCAAAACCAATTAGAAAGTTTTCAAAAGCATGCATGAATCTTTCCATTCAATATGTTCACACCTATTGAATGGAAGTTTCATTTTCAAATAAATTTAAATTTTCCAAAAGCACAAATGGACATATTCTTTCAATTCATTTTGATGAAGATTTCATTTTCAAAATAAAATGAACAATCATCTTTCCATAATCATAAAGTTTTCAAAAAGCACACATGAATCTTTCTATTCAATACACTCACACTTATTGAATGGAAGTTTCATTTATAAACAAAATTAAACTTTTCAAAAATACGCATGAACACCTTCATTTAATATATTCAAATCTATTAAATGAAGATTTCATTCAATGAAAAAATAATATCATCGGAAATTCCACTTAAACATATCTCACATATGATTAAGTTAATTCCTCTCTTTCAAAAAAAGCAATAATCACACAAAATAAAAATCTCACATTTCAAAATAAGATTGATCTCCATTTTACATACCTAAATTTGTTGAATGGAAGTCCTCTTTTCAAAATTAAAACTTAAACAATTATATTTTAAAATTAAACACATTTTGGAACTTCATTTAACATACTCAAACTTGCTAAGTGAAGTATCCAAATCCAAATTCCAAAATTTTCAAAGCACACTTGGAACTTCATTTAGCATGCTAAAATCTGCTATGTGAAATTTCCAAATCCAAAATAAAAAATCAACAATCATATTTTAAAATTTTCAAACACACCTTAGAACTTCATTTAACATACCCAAATTTGTTAAGTGATGTCTCCAAATCCAAAATCAAAATTTTTCAAACAACTTTTTGGGACTCCGTTTAACTTACCCAAATTTGTTAAGTGAATTCTCCAAATCCAAAATCCAAAAACTTTTTAAATACATGTTTGGAACTTAATTTAGCACACTCAAATTTGCTAAGTGAAGTTTCCAAATCCAAAATCAAAAATCAACAATCATATTTTAAAATTTTCAAAACATATTTGGAACTTCACTTAGCATACCCAAATTTGTTAAGTAAAGTCTCCAAATACAAAATCAAAATTTTTCAAAAAACCCGAGAGGCATCATATCTCTCTTTCATAACACAAACACAATCTTCTGATGCTTTTAGAATAGGTGTAAGAGAACCCGAGAGGCATACTATTTTGATTAGCTTAACTAAGTAAGGTGTGAGAGAACCCAAGTGGCATCCTTTCTTAGTGGGAAATCCTGTTTGCCATCCATGGCATCATTTTCTTAAACCCCTAGTGTTTTTAAGGTAGGTGTAAGAGTCCCTCAGAGGCATCCTATTCCCTTTTAACACATGCATAACAATAAACACAAATCTTTTATCTTGAGGTACTTTGATGTGGGAGCAAGCCCCCTGTGGCACTCACTCATTAGATGCTCTAGGTTAGATTTACATACTACCTCGCTAGTATGTCACCCTAGTGGTCACTTGGTGAAGGATGTGAGTCCCCATGCTTTCTTCCTAATATGAACATTGCAAACAAATGAGCGCCTTATTGGTATGGTAGTCTTCACTGCCCAACCAGTAAGTTATCTCATGTTGACTTTGCTTAAGAAGATGTGGGTCCCCATGCTTTCTTCTTGAACTAGCCATCATGCTCTAACTAGGTCGAGTATATTTGAGGTTTAGGATAAGTCCCCCAGAGGCTCCTTTTCTCTTGACTACGAATCGATATAACTCCCCAGTGGAATTCACTCGAGTCTCCTATGATAGCTGCCGAGCCAAGATAGACTATCCCGTCCTCGCTATAAGAGGATGTGAGTCCCCGAGCTTTCTTCATAGACTGATTATTGCAAATTGACAGGCACCTTAGGTTTGTTGATGTTCGCTATGCTGATAGCGACTCACCCTGTGAGTACACCACTCTTGGCAGATATGAGTCCCCACGCTTTCTCTTGGAGTTAGACACCGAATACATATTAGATATATGACTAGCCATGTCATTTTCTCCAGGATGTTAGATTAAGCCCTTAGTGGCACCATCCCCTGCAGGCACTCTATTTGGATCAAGTCCTTTGCGACCCCATTTAGACACTACTCAGGTTACTCTTGGATTGGACAATTCCCCTTTCCTAGTAACCACCCATGTGGTTGGAAAATTTATTCAGTGGATGCACTGATTCTCCTCAAGAAACTTGAGATAGGTCTAGTCGATATAAGCTCATTCTCAGTTTGATCCCTCGCAAGCTAACAGGGTCTATGATAAAATAAGCTAAAATAAATAAACAAACAAAAATTAATTTGCTTGTGGATTAGGAATTCAAGCCCCTAAAGGGCCCCTTTTCCCAAGCAGGCATCCTATCTTTAGGGCAGTGTCAGCGGAACTCCCTTTAAGAATTACCTGGCTACCTGAGTTGTCATAAGTCCCTGGGTTGGCACTCAGTCCATAATTGCGCTTAGGTCAAGTTCAATCTAATTTTGCCACAAGCAGGTTACCCCAGCAGTCATTCTGCTTTGGAATATGTAAGACTATGACACATTCTTTCTCGCATGATTGTCGCAAACTAACGGGCAGCCCTAGGTCATGTTCAATTTATTTCCCAAAGTAACCGATCACCCCAATGTTTTTTTTCAGTGGAAGATGTGAGTCCCTGAGCTTTCTTCCCTTCAATTGATCATTGCAAACCGAAAGGCACTTCTTTGGTCAAATAGTTCTCCCATCAGGAAGCTACTCCCTTTATTTCAGTAAATCTGAGATAGGACTAGGCTTCTATAAGCTCCTTCTCGATAATCCATAGAAAACTAATGGAATCCACCAAAATAAATCTAAAATTGAAATTAATTCTTGACTACCTTTGAGTTGATCTAAGTCTCCCAGTGGCATTCACTCAATAGTCAGCCTCAGGTCGGGCTTGATTTGTTGCCCAAACCAACCAATCACCCCAATGGTTCCTTGTTATGGAAGATGTGCATCCCGGCTTTCTTCCTAACTTAACCATTGTATACCAAAAGGTATTTCCACTTTGTTGGATAGTCCTACCTTGTGGTTGGTAGACTACTCCCCTTCTTCATTGCAAACCTATGGGATCCATCATAATCAAAACAAACAAACCTAAAAATGAAATCAATCTTGACTATCTTGGAGCTGATCTAAGTCCCCCAGTGGCATTCACTCCATAGTCAGCCCTAGGTTGGGTTCAATCTGTTGCCTTGCCAATAGATTACCCCAGCAACTGATCTCTACTTTGGAGGATGTAAGTCTACTATGCTTTCTTCCTAATATAGTTGTTGCATACCAAAAGGAATCCCTTTTGGCTAGTCCTACTATGTGTTTAGTAGACTACCCCTTTGGATTGGTAACTGAGTTAGTCTTGGCCTCCATGGCTCCTACTTAGTGCCTATTGCAAACCAACATGGTTCATCTAAAATATTCAAACCTAACAAAAAATTAAAACAAATTCAACCCTCTTCTAGCAGAATAAATAAAATTTTTCTCCTTTGTGAGAATCAAATCAAACCCTTCACCCTCAGGATGACTTGAACCCGCTTCCCTAGTGGAAGGTTCACACTCTATCTTATGTCTTGGACAAAAGCAAAGTCACATTACACTAAACTATGGATTCTTTCTATTTCTTGGGTTAAGGATAGATTATTTTTTCTAGTGCTTGTGATCTTTCGGTGTTGTTGATCATTTCGGTCAACACCAATACGATTCCTTGTCAGTCACTCCACACCTATTGGGCGCCCTTTGTTGACCTCATTTTTAGAATGATCTCTCAAACCCTCCTTCTTAGACATAGGACTTCTCTTAGACTTTAAGAGTTCCTTAGTCTTAAGACACATCTAGTGATTAGGTGGACACTCAACCTAGCCCTAGAGACTTAGAGAGTTAGCCATAGGAATAGGTCATGCCTTAAGGGTGTTAAAAAAATTGCCTACCCTTAGCCCAAACCATTCCTCACTTTCCTTCTTCCTTCAAGTCAAATTACAAATCAATTCTATTTGATTTTCTCCAAACTCAAATCAATTCTATGAATAAAATCTATGATCAAAATCAATAATTGAAACCCATGATCAAAATCCATCAAAATCCCTAAGCTCCAATTTTCCTAAGTCCTTAATCTTCCCTTAAGGACTTAACCAAAATCATGATCAAAACCAATTCAAATCTTTGAAATTTTCTCATAATTCATTTATATTTTCATGTATAAATGAAATATAAATTCAAACCAATCAAACTAAACTCAAAATTCCAACTCAATTCATGAAATTTCCTTAAGTCCTTAATTTTCCATTAATGTACTTAGCCTAAATCATGATCAACTCAATTCAAACTCATTGCATTTTCTCAAAATTCATTTATATTCTTATTTACATTCACATATATAAATGAAATATAAATATAAATCAATCAAATCAAATCCTTAAATTAAATTCCAAATCTAAAAATCTTTCTTAAGTCCTTAATTTTTCATTAATGAACTTAGCCTAAATCTCTATCAAACCATCTCAAAGTCATGGGATTTTCTAATAATTCAATTATATCCTCATTTATATTCACATATATAAATGAAGTATAAATACAAACCAATCAAAACAAATTCAAAAATTCAAACTCCAAACTCTAAAATTTTCCTATGTCCTTTAAATCCTTCTTAATGGACTTAGCCCAAATCATGATTAAACCACTTCAAATCCTTGAAATTTTCTCATGATTCATTTATATTCTTGTTCACATATATAAATGAAATATAAATTCAAACACTCAAAACTAATTCCAGAAATCAAACCCAAATCTACTCAAAATCCAATATAAGCCTTTCAAGTCAAAATCTTGAACTTACCCAAATCAACTTTAAATCAAGCCAAACTCTTGATTTTCCTTCATGATTCAATCAACCCTATAATAATGAGTAAATATAAATATAAACTCTAATCACTAAATCAAAACCCAAGTCAAAAATCAAAGCCAAGATCCTTTCATGTCCACCATTTCAATATGAAATTGTCAAATGAATCAAAACCCATTTGACTTTAGATCACTTATAAATGGATTTATATTTCAATCATGAGTCCATATACAAGATCAATCAAGCTCAAATCAAGATTTAACCAAGCCATTTGACCCACTTAGGCTCACTTGACCCAAAGTGACCTAAAGTACCCTTTTGAGCCAAATTCTAATCCTAACCAAATTGGATTGAACCAAACTCACCTATACCTCTCATCATGATCAACAATCATCATTAGATGATCAATCAACCAAATTGGGTCAAACCAAGTCAAACTTAAGAGTTCACCAAGTCAACACTTAGCCTAAAATGAAACCGAATCCCACCATAGGCAAAATTGATTGAAATAATTGATCTAAGTTCACTCATGACTTATGTTTGAACTTGACCAAGCCAACATTTGAGCTTAACCTAGCCCAATTGGACACTTGACCCAACTTGACACAACTTGGCCTAAAAAGTCAAATTGTGTCAAAACTTGATCTAAGCCAAATTGATTGAAACCAATGGGTAAAGTTCATTCCAAATCACTTGTGGAACTTGACCAAAGCCTCAACTGGCCAACTAGACCCAACCAAGCAATTGACCTTAGACCCAACTTGACCTAAAGGGGCCATATTGAGCCAAATTTGAAATTAACCAAACTTGATTAGAAATAAAGATACCAACCCACTCCACATGACTAACCAAACCTAAACCTACCCTTGACCTAGCCCAAATAAGTCAAATAGGTCAAATAGGTCAAATAGGTCAACTTGACCCATTTGACCTAAATGAAGTCATATGAGCCAAATTCAAACCTAACCCAAATTTAATCAAACCAAAGCAACCAAAACATTTCAAATGGTCATATGAACTTGACCCAACCCTTGGTTTGACCCAATTTGATCAATTGGTTAACTTGACCCAAGTTGATCCATTTTGACCTAAATGGGTCACCATGAGCCAAACCTTATCAAATGAACTCCAAATCTCATAAAACTTGGCTAACCTAGTTTCTCCACATACCCAACATATCTAAATTGAAAAATTAGCAAAATAACCATTCTACTCCTAGGCCATAGAACAAATTTTGACCTAATATATTGGTAATTTGGTCATACCCTCTTCATATCAACTTGATGCTTTCCTAATAGCTCAAGGGGACCGAATGAAGAGTGGTGCACCCAACCCAATGTGTCTGGGTCAGCCCAATTGGCCCCAAGGCCAAAAGCCCCCCATGGGTCAAATTAACTCTTTTCAAATCCCTCTTCCACTCAATTTCAAGCATATGGGAGGTTGGCAATCCACCCAAGGCATCAAACTGACCATGTCCAAACATCTAACTGAACAAAAAACTCTCCAATATGATCA
This sequence comes from Cymbidium sinense, assembly GCA_021442155.1. Taxonomy (NCBI): domain Eukaryota; kingdom Viridiplantae; phylum Streptophyta; class Magnoliopsida; order Asparagales; family Orchidaceae; genus Cymbidium; species Cymbidium sinense. Next base: position 27,161,016 of record CM038216.1, read on the forward strand.
ATTGGATCAAAATGACAAGATAGCTTATGGTCGTCTCGATCCTTCAAGGGGTGATATACTCCTCTAATTCAACTCAAATCCATCATTCCTCAATTGATTGAACCTGGGAAGTCGAGAAGTAATTCCTCAGCCTCCCTAAGCTTCCTAGAGTGAAATCAAAATTCATCTTCGGTTTTGCACAATAAGGGAGCTCACGGAACTCCCAAATTTCTCCACACTGAAAACCATTCCAATTCCTCTTACACAATTCTTCTAAGTACAAATTTGAGCACACTAAAGCTTCCATTGAAGTTTCCATAGTAAGGAGAGGAGCAATTAGATCAAGGCCACAAGGAGCTTGAAGTAGTATTGGTCCAGTGTAACTCATTCAACTCCATAGCCTAAGAATTTCGATAGGGCTTCATCTCCATTTGATGAAGCTTCCTCATCGATCTCGAAAATGCTGATCACCTCCAGTGAGATAAGAAATTTTTTGACCACCTAGCATAGGAGGTGTTGGTCCTTTGTGAAAAGAATTTTTAATTCAAGCAAATTCCACCATTGGATGTGCTGCTTATTGGCTTTAGATGGTGTGGGTTATGTTTGGTTTCGATCCGAGCTCAATCGAGCTTGGATCTTCCCATAGATCATGGACGATCTCTATTGATCTAAGGGGAAGAATTGGGGTGATCTTGATCATCCATCCATGCATTATTCCCACATTTAGAATTTGATTTATCCTTTTTAAATCCACGAGGAGATCTCTGGCCGTCCATCTTTGATTGGATGGCAGAGATCAAAGTGCATCCCACCACACTGCCACCTGATACGACATTTAAGCAGGATGCTCACTACGCGATGCATGTAAAGCCGACCACACGCCATGTGATGTGAGTCGGGGATTAGTTAGGATGCTTTAATTAATTCTAATAATCTAGGGATCTTCTAAAATTCATATCTCCATCAATAAAATTTATAGAAATATGAAATAAATTTTTATGGAAAGATAATTCAACTTAAAATATTTTAAAATTAATTTCAATGCATTTTGAGTTATGCTTTTCTCTGATTTTATGTTTTATTAAAACTCTATTTTGCTAATTACCTTTTAATTAAGCCTTTGATTAATCCAAAATATCTTGGGTATATTTTAGGGGATGACGCCTCCCTAATTTTCTTGAAATTTATTGAAAGCTTAATTAGAGAATTGCATATGGGTTTCCTAATTACCCTCTTTATGTAATTAAGCATAATTAAGATGTGATTAGTGGATTTATTCCATGATTAGAGTTGATTAAGGTCAGATCCAGTAGATAGACGGTTTAGGTAATAATTTTGGGGCATTTCCCTTAAGCTATTCCCTAAACCCTTTTTTCTTTCCTTAATTTTCTCTTAATTAAGGGTTAATTCACTAATTATCCCCTTAATTAATTTCTAAAAATTATAAAAATTTCTAGAACTTAATTAATCTACTTTGGGTAGATGCTTAGGTGTTTAATAACCTAAGTTCAATTAAGGAAATCAAAACCCAATTCATATGTGTGAAAGGGTATTTTGAAATTACTTAAGCTAAACCCCTTAGCTTAATTAAACATTAATCATGTGCCAAATTGCATTAGGCCTTTTTCTTATTAGGTGCATTGCAAGTTTAAATTCCTTGTAAGTTTTTTATGTCATCTCATTAGCTCATAATTATTTGGTTAACTATGCTAAGGTGGTGTATGTAAGGGTTAATTAAGTTACTTAATTCATACCAAAACATAATTAATACATAAAAATAAATCTAATATTATAAAAGTTAAACAAAAATATCAAACATATGTGGAATGGGTTAGGAACAACAAACTCAACTCACCTCTTTAAAATTAAATCAAACTTAAAACTAAACAAAATCATATTGAAAACACTTTGATTTATTTTAAACTTTCTTATTCCATAAGAATTTCTTTAGGATTTAATTAAAGTGAATTAGTTTACATGCTTTCATTGCTTTGAGTCTTTCCCAACATGTTAACTTGGTATGTCATGTTGTTTCATGCATTCATATTTTTCAAATTCAAAGTTTAAAAATGAAATTGTTTACCTTATGTCAAATTTGCATGTGCGGGCTAAAGTAGAAATATGAGTGGCTATTATCACTAATAAATTCAAATTATTTTCAAAACATATAAATTAATTATCAAATCTAAAAGTATGCTACTTATATTTTAATTATAAGCTTGCATGTGAAGGATATAAGGGTGTGCTTAGCATAGGTTTCCTTTCTCTCTTATGCTAGCATAGTTTTGAATAGGAGTTGGTAAGATGTAGGGTTTATTTGAAAAAAACCTAACACTTACTTAATTTCATATCATATTCATCCCTATGCTATCACCTAAGAAGGGCTACCTATACTTGTATACATAAATAACATAAACAAACTGAATCCATTAATACAACTTTTGCTTTCTCTTTTTCCATTTCATTTCTTTTATACATATATTTGTATCTAAGGAAAGTGGTATATTAGTCTACACAACCCTGAGGTTACGAAGCTTTAAGTAGCCCTAAGTAGTTCTTCTACCTTACACATCTAATTAACAATGGCGTTGTACTCACTTATGCCATTCTTACTTTCATGTGTGTATGTGAAAAATTGGATAAAGAAACTCTTTTCTACTTAAAGAAAATCATGCATCTTAATCTTCTAAATTTGCTTAAATGGATTACTTAGCATACATCATAAAGTATGTCAAATATTCTCATTTGTATGTATATATATGCTTAGGGTCCATTCATATGCATGTTATACATGTTGGGAAAGAAATGAAGTGATGTGTGTTATATGGATTTAATTCATTTTATTTAATCATAAAATGCCTTTCTTTTTGAATAGGTTTTTTTAGAGTTTATCTAAACTTAGGATTAATTAAAAGACTTAATCAAAATATTCACCTAAACAAAATTAAAATGTGAATCTAAATTACTTAGGCTAGGGAAGGAAAGAGAACTTCTTTTCTTTTTCTATCTCTTCATAACTTAGTAATTAATTGTAGGATTCACTTGAACCTAAATCAAAACATGAAATAAAATCAACCAAAAAAAATTAAACAACTTAAATGAAACCCTCCTCTAAGTTGAACTTGTTTTCACACTTAGAAAATTTGAACCTAAAGCCATAGCTAAGCATACCACACAAACCTTCAAAGCACACACATTAGCCTAAGTCACCACTTCTAGCTTTAGGTTAGATCGGTGCATGGTTTGATGTTTGTTTTATTTTATGATATATGTTTTAGACTGGATGTTAGGGTGTATGCTCGTAGAATGAATGGTAGGATGCTCTTAGTGAAATCATTCTTTTCTGTAGAGGATTGTGCTCATGGGGCGCTATCATAAACAAAAATGTAAATGCTTTTTCTTGCAGGTGCTTCATTCCCTTAAGAATAATCCAATAGGCCAAGTAGGCTTAGTCACCCATGTGTGGGGTGATAAGTCCAATATGCATGCTTGGGATTTGTTTGGTTTATTTTAGCTAACCTTTGTTTGGCAGGCATTAGTTAGATTTTCATTCTTTTCCTTTTCATGTAAATTTATGCAATTAGGATTTTGGAATGATTGTTATCGAGATTAGGATGAGCATTAGTCATAAGATCCTATCTTATGCACCATGTGAAGCCTTGGAGCATCTACCTTCCAACCATCTAAAAGAAGGAACCAAAAGAAGAAAGAAGAAAAGAAGAAGAAGAAAAGAAGAAAGAAGAAATAAAGCTTGAAGACCCCCATAACAATGAATTCCTTGCTTAATTATAATTTAATTCATTTCTAATATGAGTTGTATAAGGGTAGAGCCCGGTTACCCACATTTGATATTTTTGGGTTTGTTTGCTTGACCATAACAACCTTTTTTTTCTTTTTGCAAATAGCTTTATAAATTGATTGATAATTTGTTTAGCTTGTGCATTAAGTGGCATGCTTTTCTTAGTTTCTTCCTTGCCTTATGTATGGCCTGGATGTGGATTAGGCTCTTTAGGAAAAAATAAATCTTTTACCCAACTTAACAACTCAAATTAAAAATAAAGAACTCATAACCTCACCTAAAGCTTAGGTTTAAAATTAAGATAAAAGAATTAGCAACCCCTTAGATGGGTGAGCATTTCTTTTACATTATCATGCACAACAGCATCTTACTTCACTCTTGATTAGAGGGCTTCCACCTTTGCTTTAGAAACTTGGCATGACCTTTGAGAGCCATGGTGGAAACTCACCTCCTCCCTCCTCATTGATTTTGGCCAATGACTTTATCTCTCATGCATTAGTCATATGAATCCTATTAGCCTGAGTCAAAATAATTGTCCAAAAATAAAAATAAAATGAAATTTGAATTGCATTAGATTTCGGTCATTTGAAGCATATCCCCACATGATCTAGTCTCTTTAGGGAGTGTGTTGAAGGACTTAGTCTCTTTCTAAATGAATAATAGCCCAGCTATCCTACATAAGCATAAAGATTTGCCTACATGTATTTAAAATTATAGGAGGAGTTAGTTGGGGCCACCCCAAGTAGTTGTAAGTCCAAGTGTGGTTTGTCCTCTCTTGTGAAGGAAATCCAAATACCCATTTTTCGCCTTAGATTTATGTTGTACTTTTGGCCCTTACCAAAGCTCCCTAAATTTAAGTTCTGAGGTTGCTTCTCCACTTTGTGGGCCATAAGCATAATTCCTCACCTCTTAGGCATTTCCTTAATCTTATGTTAAGGAAACATAAGTCTTAAATTTCTAATGAAAAATGCAACTAAAATAAACTAAGTCAATTTCAAAAATGTAAAGCCCAATTATAGGATAGTTTGAGATGCTCGCTAGGTTTCCTAGCATCATGGGCATCTCCTACTTATCTCCCATTTTTTCTTCGATAACAACTCCCTCCCTTTGATTAATCCCATTTGATCTTCAAAAATGAACCAATCGATTAATACTCCTTTCCTATTGAAATCTTTGAAGACAATGATCAGTTATCTTAATAGAGAGTTTTCTTAAGGAATCCCCATTCCTTAGGATGTAATTAACTATGGGGGCTTGCTCCTATAGGGAACTTAATGAACCTTATTTAAAATAAATCCTGCTTTACATTTCCATGTAAAGTAGTGGAAGAATCTCTAGTATATGTAGACCCATCATCCTTAGGAGTCCTTATTGAGGTGATTAGGTCCATTAAAGGGTAGTGATTTCTATCTCTTGAGATAATACACTATTTCTTTGATAGAGTACTCGATCATCTGAATAAGTACATCATGGATCTATGTGGCATTCTAAAAAGATGAATTTCTATATGCTTGCCTCTTTCATTTCTCCCCACAAATTTGAAGGCGACTCCATCTTATAGAAAATTTTCAACATAATGCTCACTAGGCTACCTAGTATCATGACCATTTCCTACTTATTTTATTTGGATTTAAAAAATAAGTCTTCTCTTTGAAATTTTCTAATTGATTTTAGAAATACAATCAATCTTTTGATAGTCTAACCTTGAAATCTTTATAGATGATAATTGTCTACTTTAATCGAGAGTATTCTTAAAAAATTTCATTTCCTAAGATGTAATTAACTATGGATGCTTGCCTTCATAGAGAACATAAGAACCTAGTTTAATATTAACCTAGCTTTATTCAACCCTGTAAAGTAGGGGAGAAATCTCCAGTACATTCGAAGACCCATCATGCTTAAGGAGTCCTTATTATGTGATTAGGTCCATTGTAGGGTGATGTCTCTATCTTTTGAGATAGTACATCATACCTCAATGTTGTACTAGATCACCTATAAAGTACCCCCTACGATCTGCGTGGTGTCCCCCCTACCATACATCCAAAAATAAACACCACAAGGCCCTCTCGCCTTGTTTATTGAATCCTCTCAACATCATCCTTTCTTTTTGGAGTTTGGAGATGTCAATCCTCAAGTAGGCAAAGGTTCTTAGACTCATAATGTTGACTAATACACTTGGGTCAACTAAAACTTTGGATAGCCTGTATCTATGAACATCCACTATAATGTAAAGAGGCGGTTGTGCTCGGTCGTCCCTAAGAGTATGTCTTCATCGAATGTAACCCTAAGATGTCCTTGAGTGGCATGCCTCCTCTTTAATAATGATCACCTAAGCTAAGCATATCTTGGTCAAGAAAAGCCTTGATTAGAGATTCCCTCATCTCTTTGGATAAGAGATGGTGTCATATATGCTTAACTTAGTTGGAAACTTTCTAAGGTGAGCTAGACATTGTAATAACTCGGCTTGGTTCTCCATAAGCATTTCCATGGGTGGAGTATGGAGGGGTTATCTACTCACTAGAATGAATGACTTGCATACCCTTATCCTAAAGTGCTACCCTAGGAGGTAGAACTTTGCCACTGCATAGGTTGACTTCAATGACTTCTTAGAATGATGAGCTTGTGGAATGTTCTACCTTCTCAGTGGGCATACCTACAACTTCTCCTATGGGGTCCTCAAAGTTAGTTGACTCCAATTCAATCTCAAGAGGTGAACCCGATTGATTTAGAAAAGGACAGTCTAACTCTGAATCAAAAAGGAAATGATTAAAATTACTAGAGCTATTATTTTTATTTAAACTTAGAGAGCTTTCAATAGGAATAAAATCAAGAGCATCTGAAGTAGATAATATATAAGTAGAATCGGATTTCTTCATTAATTACTTTTTGGGTGGAGGTATATGATAGAAATTGAGTAAAGTAACTAGAGTAAGGGATTTAGTGACCTTATCTATAGATACAATGCTCCTGCTATTAGAAGAGGTGGTAGCTACAATGGTGGAGGGAGTACTCGACCAATAATGGCAATGCTATCGGACTATCCCGGGTATGGTGAGCTACTCCGCTAGTGTCACCCTCCCCAAGTTGTCCTTTGCAACTAGTAAACCTTCCTTAGTGTTGGAGGTTTGAGATACTTTAGGAACCTCCAATGAAAGTCGGATCACAGTATCTCTAAGGATTACTCTAATAGAACTAGATGGTTGTTTTAATAAGTATTCCTTAGGGATAACTATGGCTCTCAACTTGTAGCTGTGCTCAACCTAGTTCTTAAAAGTGATACAATCCTCTAAGACCCGGCCTTACATGCGGTGGTAGGGGAAATAGCTAGGATCATTGCTCTTGCCCGCTTCCACCGACCTCTTAGGCTCTAGTAAATGAATGTCAGGTTTCTTTATGAGATTCTTAAATATTTTCTTAACTACCTCCCTCTTGAATGAATATGGCTTACTCAATCCATCAGCTAGAGTAGGTGGAAGGTAGCTACCTGAGGATGGATATGAATACTGCTACTGGGTAGGCTACTAAGGTGGTGGAAATGGTCATGGTGGGTGGCTAGTATGATGGCCGGTGGTGGAAGAGGAGGTGGAAAAGGAGGCTGAGCTGTAGTCTCTCATATTGAACTCTAGCTACTTCCCTCTGTCCATTGACACAACTGTCACTAGCTTCTTCTCAAATACCTTATATGGCTTGGGCCTAGATGATTGGTCAACAAAGGGCAACTATTTGGCTTCCTCTTGTAGACTAGCCGCCTTGTTGATTAATTTTTTGAATGTTTCGATGGTAAATCCTTTAAGCATGAAGGTGACTGGGCCATGGATAGACTTGAGAAGAATCTCAATGCCATGTTGTTTGGATAACTGAGGTTCGCATTTCATGCATAGGTTGCTACATCTGAGAATGTAATCAACAATGTACTCATTGAGTTTCTATTAAACTACAATGAGGTCATCTATAATCACCATCTGTTGAGCTCCAGCAAACCTCTTGATGAAGAGGTGCTTCAAGACATCAAATGTCTTCATCAAACCATTAGCTTCGACATACCAATCAAATGCAACACTTGATAGACTACTAACATAAAAGGAAGAGGAGTGCATTGCTACCACTGCAATCGCCTTTAAAGTGTACAATGTGTTATCATGGCCCGCTCATTTTTTTCTATTATTGCTCCCTTTAGCTGGTGGCTTTGTTGTTATTCTTGCCTTTTGGAGGTGGTCTAATCTTTGGTTATTGGTGTGTGTGCTCTTTATGAGGTTTGTTGGCTATGATGGTTAGGATGTTAAATCTTTTTGTTGGTTGGTAACATTATTTGTGATTACAACCCTCATTTTGGAGTTTGGCTGCTCACAAATTTTTGTTGCCCGTTTTAATTTTGTGACTAAGCTTGAGCCTTTCCTTTGGCTTTTCTTTCGTTTCTCTTTATCTTTATTTTCATTTATTTATGCTTATCTCAGCTTTAGTTTTTTCTTGCAGGTTTCCTTCACTTGTTCTTGTGTCTCTTCAGATGGATTACTGACCTGCTCAGAGATTATGTGTTGTTGCTATTTTTTTCTTAGTTTTTTTTCCTTTTACTTTTTACTATCTTTTATATTAGTTAGGGGATTTTTCTCTTTAGGTCCTTCTTTAACTCTTTGAGTAGTAGTCTTTCAGATTTATCCTCTTTAAGGTTGTTGTTTCCTTTTCTTTTTGGTAATAAAATTTCCTATTTTTCCCAATAAATAAAATAATTAAAAAAACCCTAAACCCTAAACCCTAAACCCTAAAAACCTAAACCTAAACTAAATAAAATTGAAAAATAAAATAAATGAAAAACCTAAACCTAAATAAAATAAATAAATAAAACTTAAACCTAAAAGTAAAAATAAAATAAAATAAAACTAAAAGTAAACTAAAATAAAATAAATAAAACCTAAAATAAACTAAAAATAAAATAAACCTAAAATAAAAAACCCAAATAAAATAAAAACTAAACGTAAAATAAAAAAAATAAACCTAAAATAAAATAAAATAAAAACTAAATAAAAATCTAAACCTTAAAAATAAACCTAAAAATAAATAAAAAATAAAACTTAAACACTAAACTAAAAAAAAAATATAAACCTAAAATAAAAATAAAATAAACCAAAGCCTAAACTAAAAAAAAAATAAAACTTAAACCTAAACCTAAAATAAACTAAACCTAAACCTAAACCTAAACCCTAAATAAAATGAAATAAACTAAAAATAAAACTAAACCTAAACTAAAAAATAAAACTTAAAAATAAACCTAAAATAAAAACCTAAAACCTAAACCTCGAAAAAATAAAATTAAAACCTAAACTTAAAAAAAAACCTAAACCTAAAAATTAAAATAAAAATAAAACTAAACTAATAAATATGCATAAACCTAAACCTAAACCAAAAAAATAAACTAAAATAAGAAACCAAAACTAAAAAAATTAAAGCTAAAATAAATAAATTAAACTAAATAAAAATCAATAAATAAACTAAAACAAATAAAAAAATAAACTAAATAAACCTAAACCTACTAGTTTACTTAATTTTAAAAAAAAAAACCCTAAACCCTAAAACTAACCCTAAACCCTAAACCCTAAACCCAATACCCTAAACCCTAAGTCGTAAACCCTAAGCCCTAATCCTAATGCTAAACCCTAAACCCTAAACCGTAAACCCTAAACCATAAAACCCAAAACCCTAAACCTCAAACTAACCCTAAACCCTAAATCATAAAACCCTAAACCCTAAATTAACGCTAAACCCTAAGCTAACCCTAAACCCTAAGCCCTAAAAACCTAAAAACCTAAACCTAAACTAAATAAAACCTGCTAACAAAATAAATAAAAAAACCTAAACCTAAATAAGATAAAACAAAATAAAATAAAATAAAATAAAATCCTAAAATAAAAAATTTAAAAATAAAATAAAATAAATAAAACCTTAACTAAACTAAAAAAAATAAAATACACTTAAGAATAAAAATTTAAATAAAATAAAAACTAAACGTAGAATAAAAATAAATTAATCCTAAAATAAAATAAAATAAAAACTAAATAATAACCTGAACTTAAAAGCTAAAAATAAAAATAAATAAAAGATAAAACCTAATCCCTAAACTAAAAAAATACTTAACCTAAAATAAAAACAAAATAAACAAAATAAAATAAACTTAAACCTAAAATAAAATAAACTTAACTAAAATAAATAAAACCTAATCCTAAACCTAAAATAAACTAAACCTAAACTAAATAAAATTAAATAATGTAAAAAATAAAATCTAAAAACAAACATAAATTAAAAAACTAAAACTTAAAATAAGAAAATAAAATAAAAACCTAAACCTAAACCTAAAAACAAAAAGTAAAATCTAAACCTAAAAAATAAAATACAAATAAAACTAAACTTAAAAATATGCATAAACCTAAACTTACACCTAAAAGCAAACTAAAATAAAAACCTAAACTAAAATAAATAAACCTAAAATAAAACTAAACTAAACAAAAAATAAAAAATATACCTGAATAAAAATAAAAAATAAAATGAAATAAACTAAAATAAATAAAAAATAAATTAAAATAAGTAAAAAAATAAACTAAATACACCTAAACCTACTGGTTTACTTAATTTAAAAAAATCTCTAAACTCAAAACCCTAAACCCTAAACCTTAAATCCTAAACCATAAACCCTAAACCCTAAAACTAACCCTAAACCCTAAATACTAAACCTATAACCCTAAACCCTAAACCTTAAACCCTAAACCCTAAACACTAAACCCTTAAACCTTAAACCCTAAACCCTAACCGAAACCTTAAACCCTAAACCCTAAACCCTAAATACTCTAAACCCTAAAGCCTAAATCCTAAACCCTAAACTAACCTAAACCCTAAACCCTAAAGCCTAAACCCTCAAAACCCTAATCCCTAAAGCCTAAACACTAAACCCTAAACCTTAAACCCTAAACCTAACCATAAACCCTAACCCTAAACCTTAAAACCCTAAACCCTAAAATCTTAAACCCTAAAGCCTAAAAGCATAAACCCTAAAACCCCTAAAACCCCTAAACCCTAACCCTAAACCCTAAAAGCATCATATATCATAATATATTATTCTATGCATTTTAAATTCTTTTATTATTATACAATCATGCTGTTGAGCCTACACTAGTATTATTTATAAAAATATTGATATAGACTTTAAAATGGTGGAATTTGGCCAAATTCATAATAAAAAGATGGCATCAAAATATATTATTTTAATTTAAAATATGTAACTAATATGACTAAATTATGTGGTTTTTTATTGTTTAGAATAATTTTACACCTTTTATCTTAAGCAATCTCTTATAATGTGTTATGTGATATAATATAATATAATATAATATGTGTATTATAATATAGGATGCCATAACATAGTAGCATCATGCATTATAGCAAGATACTATTGTGTATTACTACTTGTTGTTTAGCATATTTGTTATAGTATGATGTATAAGAGTCCTGTATCAGATAATTCATAAAAATACTAACTTATTATTGAGATGATGAGATTTGGCCAAATTTAAGTTTTGGGAACATCAAGTGTGCTATGGTGTGTCATTTAATCAAAAGATTGAATTTTGTATCCAAAATATGTGTTCATTTTCAACCAAATTTTATAATTTTTTTGCTTAAAGTGATTCATTTTAAGGTGTAATGTAAGATAATATATTATATGAAAGCATATTAAAATATAATGTACATAACAATATAACTTCACATATATATGAATTTGGTGTAGTGTTACTAAATGTTATTGTACATTTTAGTATATTTTACTTTTGTTATAATACATTGGGTCAAAACACACAAAAATGTTAATTTGAAGGTTGAGATTAAAGAATTTGGCCAAATTCATAGCACACACTAAGAAGCAACACTGAAAATATGCTATTTTGTACCATTTTTAATAGAAAAATAATAATTTTACATCCAAAATGAACATTATTAATATTTTGAGAAACTTTTGTTATTGTTCCTTTTAAGTGATCTTAATTAAGTCTAATGTTAGACAATATATTACATTATAGCAAATTATAATATAACATCATATATTATAATATAATATAGTGTGTTAATTCACACTGTAATATATTTATCATGATATTGTATAATTAGTTTGAGCTTGCACCATCACAAATCATAAAATCATGATTACAATGTTAAGATGATTTGAACAAAAAACATTATTAGTTTTTTGTTGAAGTATTAAAGGTGCATAAGAGAAGAAATAAGATTTGATGAGAATTCCATGACAAGGGACATGGAGGGAGATCCTAGGGGATCACATATGCATACATGACATGTGAGGGTCTATGTTGAGGGCTTAGAAGAATAAAATGCTGGGGATAAGGTTTGAATTTGATTTGGTTATATGATTTGTGGAAAGAATATCTACTGGGGATAAGAATCTATAATCCACCATGGATTATGATCGAATCAAATTTAATTTGATTTGTTTTAATTGATGTGGAGGCATATCTGCTAAAGATATCGGCGCGAGTCTGTTGGGGATCTAATATATAAACCTTCCACGGAAGGTGTTCTGCTATCTGGGATTGGGATTTGAGTTTGACTTCCTAGATTTGTTTGGGATGTATTCCCCCTGGGAATAAGAGTTTGGTTGGATTTCTTTGATTTAGACTCTACTGGGGGAGTTGGTTTAATTTTCCTCCACTAGGGAGGTTGGTTTTGAATTTGATTTGTTTGCTTGACTTGTTTATATATGATTTGGGGCTCCACTAGGGAGAAGGGTGTGATTTAACTCCACTAGAAAAATCATATTGGGTTTAAATTAATTTGAGTTAATGTACCCTCGCATGTGTGTTGGACCCACTGAGAAGGAGCTATATCATCCTTAACCTACCTTAGGTTTACAAATCCAAAGGGATAGTCTACAGGCTGTAGGGTAGAGCTAGCCAACCTAACAGGTTGCCTTTTGGTGTGCAATGGTTGTGCTAGGAAGAAGGCATAGAAGATTTACATCTTCAAAAGCGAACAATCAGGAGTGACTGGATGCACATAAAATTGAACCTAAGATAGAGTGACTATTGAGTGAATACCGTTGGGGACTTATGCCAACTCAAAAGTAGTCAGGATTAATGTTATCTTAATTTCATGTGATTTGATATGGTTTGTTTGGTTTAGTTTGATTTTCAATTGAGGGCATATCCGCTGGGGATGTGATTTCGATCAAATTTAATAGATTTAATTTATGGACCGTGTCGATGTGCGATGGACCCATAGAGAAGGGGATATATCGGACTTGTCTTATCTCAGATTTACAAATCCAAAAGGATAGTCTACTAGCTATGGGGTTGAGCTAGCCAACCTAAGGGGTTGCCTTTTGGTGTGTAACGGTTGTGCTAGGAAGTAGGCGTAGCAGATTTACATCTTCTAAAGAAGGGAACAACCGCTAGGGTGACCTGTTGGTAGCACAACAAATCGAATTTGACTTAGGGGAGACTACTGAGTGAATGTCGTTGGGGACTTATATCAACTAAAGAGTAGTTAGACGATTACAATAGGGAGTTTTACTGACACTTCCCTAAAGATAGGATGCCTTCTTGGAAAACGCACGCTAGGGTGTCCTCTTAATCCACAATTGAATATATATTTTGTTTATATGTTTGTGTGTGGACCTCGAGGGACCACACTGAGAAGGGTCTATGAAGGCCTTGACCTATCTTAGATTTACTAGACCAAGAAAGAATTTGCACATCCATAAGACCAAATTTCCAACCATAAGGGTGGTTACTAGAAATGGGAACCGCCCAATCGATAGTAAGTGTCTAAATTGGGTCGCAAAGGACATGATCCAAATAAAATGCCCATAGGGGATGTGCTACTAGGGACATTATCCTAAGGCCTGGAAAAGAAAGCTTATTGGTGTACGGTGGCCAAGTCAAGGATAAAGTGTAGCAAACTTACATCTGCCATGAGTGGTGTATCCTAAGGTGTGAGAACCAACCACCTAATGTGTATCCATCAGTATGAGTAGTGTATCCATCAGCATAGTGAGAAAGAACCAACCTAAGGTGCCCGTCAGTATGCAGTGATCAATCTAGAAAGAAAGTGTGCAAGCTTACAACTTTCCAAGTGGAACTAATCATCGGGATAGTCTATCATTGGTAGGATAGATACTATCAGACCTAGAGTGACTACTAAGCCTGGAGCCATGAGGAAGGACTGGACCCAGACTTGAACTAGTTAGGAGGGAAGGAGCCACTACAGGACTTATCCTAAACTTCAAATATACGCAACCTAGTCAGTGAACGAAGGCTAATCCAAGAAGAAAGCATAGCAGACTCACATCCTCTTAAATGAAGTCAACATGAGGTAGCTTACCGGCCACGCTTAAGGCCTACCAAACTAGCAAGGCGCTCATTGGTGTGTAGTGGCCAAGTAAGGAAGGAAAGCATAGCAGACTTACATCCTCCAAAATACGAAGACCTCTGGGGTGACACACTAGTAGGTACATTAGCGACCTAGAGCAGCCTAAGTGAGTACTTGGGGCGTTATCTCAACTCAGAGTTGCCTAAGATAAAAGATATGTGTTTATTTTATATGTTTGTGTGTAGTTTGTGTTTTTGTTATGTCGATGAAGGATAGGATGCCTCTCGGGTTCCTTACACCTACCCTAAACACATCGTGGTAGATTCGCAAACAAGAATACTTTTGACATGGAAGAGATTGAATTCAAAATAGAATTTTCATTGATGATAATTATTTTCAAACATGATTTATAATATTTCTTTAAGTAGAGCCCATTGATTTGAAGCATTGGGCACTCTCCCTTATAATTAATAAGCTGATTAGATCCTCCTTAGTAGGCCTTCTCTATGGGAAAAGGGCCTTCCCAAGTGGGTTCAAACTTGCCTCCCATCTTATGATGAGCAATAATCATTCTCGTTAGAACTAATATAAGCCCTCTTACTTGAAAAGCTCTAGGGTGGACCAACTTATTGTGAGCTTGAATCATTTTAGCATTATATATCTCAAAGTTTTATCATGCTCATAGGCATCTCTCCTCCAAACTTTCGAGCTCCTCTAACCACAACTTACACCGCTATATTGTGATCTTGCTACCCATAGCTATCCTTAGTGATGGGAGTTAGACTTCTAATGTTAGAATAAGTTCGGACCCATACAGTAAGGAGAAATGAGTAGACTGAGTTGGAGTTCTATATGTGGTGTGGTAGGCCCACAAGGCTTCAACTAACTGCTCCTGCCAGTATTGCTTATTGTTGTTGAGTGTCATCTTTAGTATTTAGATGAGATTTTTGTTGAAGGCTAATGCTAAGCCATTTTCCCCGAGGTAGTTGATGGTAGAAAATTTACAATCTATGTTTTTTCTCTAGAAAAGTCAATGATATCGGTTCTTGAATGAATGTAGTAGCATTATCAGATATAATTAGTCAAGGCACTCCAAACCTATATACGATATGGTTCCTAAAATATTAGAGCACATACTGAGTTGTGACCTCTCTGAGCTGAATCGCCTTCGCCCATTTGGAAAAGTAGTCAATAAAAGTTAAGATTAACTGATGACCCTTGGAAGAAGGAGGATCAATCGAACCCACTATGTTGGTACCCCAACACTCGAGTGGCCATGAGGCCAATGTAGGATGTAGAATGTTGGGTGGTTGGTGTAGGACCACACAGTGTATTTGACATTGGTGGCATCACCTAGTCGTATCCATGTAATCTTTGATCATCGATGGCCAGTAGTATCTTAGTCTCTTGATCTTGGCTTTCATCTTCGGACCAGATTTATTGGCTCCACATAATCCTAAGTGTACCTCTATCATGATCTTACGGGCTTCGTACTTGTCTAAACAACATAACCACATATGATCGAAAGACTGTTGGTATAAGACACCATCCACAAGAGCATAGGAAAGTGCTCTCTGGTTCATCTGATGGGCTTGGGACTTCTCTTAAGGTTGTTTGCCTTTATTTAAGTAATCCATGAATGGTTGCCTCCAATCTTACTCCTCATCATTCTTGGCAATGGCAACCTCCCCTTAAAGAGAGTACTTTTTGATGCGTTCAATATCAATAAGGGATAAGACTTACCTATTTTGGACCTTTATTAATATGGATTCATCGTCCTGACATGCCAACTACTTGGCAAGCCTGGCTAAAGCATACACTACGGTGTTCTCTCATCAAGGAATCTTATAAATGGTAAGCTCTAGGATTTGGGCCAACAACTCCATGGTGTACTTATGGTAGTGATTGAGCTTGGGCTTTATAACCTTATAGGATCCAGTGATTTGATTGATAATTAATTAAGAATTCTTAAAGATGTTGATGTTCTGGATGCTTAGAGTAATGACTAACTCCAGACTGACAATCAGAGCCTCATATTCTACTTCATTGTTAGTGCAAGGATTGGATAGATGATATGAGAATCTCATCACATCGCAGTCCCAAGTTAAGAGAACTATTCCTACCCATGCCTTTCCGAAATAGTAGATTCTTCTCCTCTTTGAGAGGAAGCCACACCATCAAAGTACATCTACCAGTAGTGAATGCTAGTATCCCCTATGTTCATGATTTATTCATCGGGGAGATCATCACTAAGTCGCGAATCAGTAGTAAGTGGGTATGTTACTAAGAAATCCACTAGCGCTTGTTCTTTCACCGCACAGAGGGGTACGAAGGTAATGTCTAACTGCGAGAGGATCGTGGACCATCATGCCAACCGTCTAGATAGCGTCGGCCATGTCATGAAATATTGTAGTGGATTGATCCTAGAGATTAAGTTCACATTATGAAGAAGCATATAGTATTGTATCTTTTGGGATGCAAAGATTAAAATAAGCAATGCTTCAATGGGTATAATTAGCCTCGTAAATTAGATGACAACTTAGGTAGTAGAGTGCATTTTTTCCCTTCGTCATTAGCTTGGGCTAACAAAGCACCAAGGGAGTCATCTAACATAGTAGTGTAAAGTATGAAAGGCTTTCCTGGGATACGGACTGCTAAAACTGGCGGGGTCATCAGGTAATGCTTGAAGTCTTCGAAGCATGCTCACACTTGTCATCCCACTTAAACTTGCCATCCTTTTTGACAAGTGCTGAGAATGGCGAACATCTTCCCGATAGGTCGGATATAAAGCATCTTAGATACGCCAACCGCTCTAGGAATATCTTAGTTGAGTTAAAATTTTAGAGGGTGGCATTTTTAATATCACCTTGATTTTCTCTGGAATCTTCAAGGGCCATCTTTATTTGGTTATATCTAGATGAGCCATCCATGAAAGGGAAGACTTCATGAGATGAGGCAATGTCCACCATTAGCTCCGGGATTGGTAGTGGAAATTCATCTTTTGGACATGCCTTATTTAAATCCCTAAAATCGATGAATATGTGAATTTGGCCATTCTTTTTCATAATTGGGATGATGTTGGCAAACCAGGTAGGGTATTTTTCTTTCCGGGTAAAGCCAACAATGATCTATTTCTTGACTTTATAAATGACTTATTATTCTATGTCTAATCGCATGTGTCTAGGAGCTTGCTTGATATAGTTAGCAGTAAGCTCTATTGTTAGTTTATGGACCACTATATTCGGAGCCAATCTAGGCATCTCTTCATAACTCCATGCAAAGTAGTCCTTAAACTCAGCCAATAGCCAAACTAAGTCATAAGTTTCAATTTCATCCAATAAAGAACTGATGTATGTCGGGTAGGATCTTCTTCGCCCTAAGTTGATTTTCTTGAGCTTGTCGATGGTTGACTTGATCTCTTCTTCGAACTTTGGTGCATCTTTGACTTCAAAATCATCTAGTTCATTTAAAGTTTCTAAGTATAGCTCCTCATATTAGTTAATGTTATTTGAAAAGAACCTATCAGATTCCAAACGATTGGTGATGACTAAGCAGTAATTATCATCATCGATTAGACCCACTATACCAAATCTGTGTCTCGATTGAGAGCTTTTGCATTTATTCTTCCATATTCTTTCGAAGTAGTCTGACCTGTGTTTTGACCAAGTATGTGGGATTAACCCTTTCTTTGCTAAATTATGAACACAAGAAAAGTATCAATCAAAAGGTAATTCTATTAAATCTTTATATGAATCATCCTCAAGTTTTACATCAACTTCTTGACTTGAGGATGATGCTCCCAGAAAGAACCTCTGAGTTTTCACACTTGTGGATGACATAGGGGCTACCTTAACTACCAAACCCTCAACTTTTTTAAAGGAAATTAGTGTTAGAGCTAAGGTTCCCAATTGATGCCTAACTGTTTCATATATAGACTCAGATATACTTATGCTTTGCTTTAGAGCCTGATCTTCATCGCTATCTAGCTCAAGTGTCACCTCTAAGGGAATCTACTTCTGAGAAGAGTTGGCTGGTGTGCTAACCATATAAGACTCGTCCTATGAACTAGCTTCTAAGTATATATGGATAGCAGATGTACTCCTGGTAGTTGGGACATATCTTTTATTGGGTAGCCAATAAGGAGGTTTTCCACCCCTGGGACTACCTCTAAACTGGCCTCTTCCTCTGCCTAGTGGATGTCAGGTCATCCTACCCATATGTTCGAATAGAGTAACAAACTGTGGGTGTAATATAATGTTAGAGTCCACTTCCTCCTCCAACTCTATTTTCTCCTTTTATTTTCTTTTCATTTTCTTTTTATTTTCTTTTCTTTTTTTTCTTTTATTTTTAAACTTTGTCCAAGTTTGGAGAATAGACTTAATTTTGAGGGAGGTACTGTCGTATCCTCATATATCCCACCTTGTGAACTGTAAATGGCTTGAGATGCTTTGACATAGATGATCCCACCTCTCACAAACTTCATACATTGATGTAGAGGATGGAACTATGTTTTTCTCATGTATCCATGTTCACCCAAGAAAAGCTTTCAAAAATGTATCCGATATGATGGTTGTGGTGGTGGAAGAAGAGGTGGAAAATAAGGTCGCCACTGTAGTCTTCATCAACTCGTCGGCTTTTTCTTCATTGATAGAACTATCCTCTTCTTCTAAACACCGTCACGCTTGGGCCTAGATGATTGGCCGAAAGGGAAACTATTTGGCTTCCTCTTGTAGGCTAGCTGCCTTGATGATTAATTTCTCGAATGTTTTGATGGTAAAGCCCTTAAACATGAAGGCGACCAGGCCATGGATATTCTTGAGAAGAATCTCAATACCATGCTATTTGGACAGCTGTGGTTCACATTTCATGCACAGGTTGCACCATCTATAAATGTAATCAATAATAAAAAAAACCCTAAAACCTAAACCCCAAACCCCAAACCCTATACCCTAAACCCTAAATCTAAAAACCTAAACCAAAACTAAATAAAATCGAAAAATAAAATAAATAAAAAACCTAAACATAAATAAAATAAAATAATAAAAAAATAGGGCCATGGATATTCTTGAGAAGAATCTCAATGCCATGTTGTCCGTATAGCTATAGTTCGCAGTTCATGCACAGGTTGTGCCATCTAAGAATCTAATCAATAAAGGACTCGTTGAGTTTCGCTTTCTCTATAATGAGGTCACCTACAATCACTCTTTGTTGAGCTCTAGCAAACCTCTTGATGAAGTGGTGCTTTAATTCAACAAAAGTCTTCATCGAACCGTTGGGCAGTTCGGCGTACCAATCAAATGCAACACCTGACAGACTACTAACCTAAAGGCGTAAGAGAGGGGTTATTTCCACGGTGTTGCAAAGTCTAAATAAATAATAAACCTAAACCCTAAACTAAAAAAAAAACCTAAACCTAAAATAAATAAAATAAAATAAACATAAACCTAGACTAAAATAAACTAAACTAAAATAAGTAAAACCTTTACTTAAACTTAAAATAAACTAAACCTAAACCATAAACTAAATAAAATAAAATAAACTAAAAATAAAAAATAAAACCTAAACCTAAAAAATAAAACAAAACTAAACTAAAAAATAAACATAAACCTAAACCTAAACCTAAAACATAAACTAAAATAAAAAAACCTAAACTAAAATAAATAAAACTAAAATAAATAAACTAAACTAAATAAAAATAAAAAAATAAACATAAACAAAAATAAAAAATAAAATAAACTAAATAAACCTAAATAAAAATAGAAAATAAAATAAACTAAAATAAATAAACAATAAACCAAATAAACCTAAACATATTGGTTTCCTTAATTTAAAGAAAAAAAATCCTAAACCCTAAACCCTAAACCATAAATCCTAAATCTTAAACCCTAAACCCTAAAACCTAAACCTACAACCTTAAACCCTAAACCCTAAACCCTAAACCCTAACCCTAGCCCTAAACTCTAAACCCTAAAACCCTTAACCCTAAAGCCTAAATAAACCAAAACCCTAAACCCTATACCCTAAAAACCTTAAACCCTAAAGCCTATACCCTAAACCCTAAACCTTAAACCTGTGCAAACACTAAACCCAAAACCCTAAACCCTAAAAATACTAAATCGTAAAGCCTAAAAACCAAACCCTAAACCCTAAACCCTAAACACTAAACCTTAAAAACCAAAAAACCTAAAAACCTAAACCTAAAAATAAAATAAATAAATAAACCTAAATCTAAATATAATAAAATAATGAAATAAAATAAAAAACTAAACTAAAACCTAAACCTAAGCTTAAAAATAAAATAAAATAAACAAAAATAAAATAAATAAAAGCCTAAACTAAAATTTAAAATAAAATAAACCTAAGAATAAAAATCAAAAATAAAATAAAATGAAACGTAAAATAAAAATAAAATATGCCTAAAATAAAATAAAATAAAAACTAAATAAAAACCTAAACCTAAAAATAAATCTTAAAATAAATAAAAAATAAAACCTAAACCCTATTTTTTAAAAAAAAAATTGAAACCTATAATAAAAATAAAATAAACAAAATATAATAAACCTAAACCTAAACTAAAATAAGCTAAACTAAAATAAATAGAACCTAAACCTAATCTTAAAATAAACTAAAAGAAAACCTAAACCTAAACTTAATAAAATAAAATAAACTAAAAATAAACCTAAACCTAAATTAAAAAATTAAACCTAAAATAAAAACCTAAAACCTAAACCTAAAGAAATAAAATAAGAACCTAAACCTAAACCTAAAAATAAAAAATAAAATATAATCCTAAAAAATAAAATAAAAATAAACCTAAACCTAAAAAATAAACTAAAATAAAAAACCTAAATTAAAATAATTAAACCAAAAATAAATAAACTAACCAAAATAAAAAAATAAACCTAAATAAAAATAAAAATAAACTAAACTAAATAAATAAAAAATAAACTAAATAAACCTAAATAAAACCCTAAACCCTTAACCCTAATCCTTAAAATCTACAACCCAAAACCCTAAACCCAAAACCCCAAACCTTAAACCCTAAACCCTAAACACTAAACCCTAACCCTAAACCCTAAATCCTAAACCCTAAAAATTGAAAAACCTAAACCTAAACTAAATAAAACCTAAAAGTAAAATAAATTAATACAAATTTAAGAAAAACCCTAACCTTAAACCCTAAATCCTAAACCCTAAACCCTAAATCCTAAACCCTAAACCCTAAAACATACCCTAAACTCTAAACCGTGAACCTTAAACCTACAACCGTAAACCCTAAACTTTAAAACCCTAAACCATAAACTCTAAACCCTAAAATCCTAAGCCCTAAACCCTAAACCCTAAAGCCTAAATCCTAAACACTAAACCATAAACCATTAAACCTACAACCTTAAACCCTAAACACTAAACCCTAAACCCCAAACCCTAAACCCCTAAACCCTTACCCCTAAAAACCTAAAAACCTAAACCTAAACTAAATAAAACCTAAAAATAAAATAAATAAAAAAACTTAAACCTAAATAAAATAAAAATAATAAAAATAATAATAACCTAAACTAAAACCTAAACCTTAACCTAAACATAAACCTAAACCTAAGCATAAAAATAAAATAAAATAAAAAAGTAAAAACTAAACTAAAATAAAATAAATGAAAACCTAAACTAAACTAAAAAAGAAAATAAATCTATATAAATTAAAAACTGAACATAAAATAAAAATAAAATAACCCTAAAAAAATAATAAAATAAAAACTAAATAAAAACTTAAACCTAAAAAATAAACCTAAAAATAAATAAAAAATAGAACCAAAACCTAAACTAAAAAGAAGGCCTAAACCTAA
>CM038216.1:27183102-27299563 GCA_021442155.1 Cymbidium sinense
CTAAGGCCACTGATCCTGGGCCCAGTGACAGGCCCTGGGTACTGAGCAGGAGCCATGGGCCAGGCAGGAGCACTGGGCCACTGAGCCCTGGGCTGGAGGCCCTGAAGACCAGGAGCTGAGCCCTGAAGCCTAAAAGGAGCCTGGGCTGATAAAATAAGATAAAGATAAAATAATAAAATAAACTAAAGATAAAGATAAATAAAAACTAAACTAAAATAAGTAATAACCTGGATAAGATATGGATAAAAGATAAAAGCTTGACTTGAAATGGAATAGATAATGCTAGATAAGATAAAGAATAGATAAAGTTAGACTGAATAACCATAAAATAAGACCTGAAATAGATAAAGATAAAACCTAAAGCCTACTGGCTAGAAAGAAGGACCTAAAATAAAAATAAAAGAAACAAACTAAGATAAACTAAACTAAAATAAAATAAAGATTATACCTAAACTAGAATAAATAGGCTAAACTAAAATTAAGCTAAATAAAATAAAGAAACTTTTAAAATAAGTAGAACTGAAACTAGAATATAAAACCTAAAAGATAAAAAATGTGAGCTTAGGCAGAGACTAAAATAATAACTAAACCACAAAGATTAAAATATAACTGGACCTAAAATAAAATAAAATTAAAACTCAGCTAAAAAATAAACATAAAATAAAACCTAAATAATAAACTAGATAAAAACATAATAAAATAAAATAAATAATAAAATAAACCTAAATAAAATAAAAATAAAATAAACTAAATAAACATAAACCTCTTGTTTTTTGTTGATTTTAAAAAAAAACCACCTTGATCTGAGACTCACACCGAGCCACAAATCATAACCTAGCAGGTACACCATAAAAACCCTAAACCCCCAAAACCTGCAATCTAACCCTAAAACCTAAATCACACCCAAAAAACTAAGCGTAAACCCTAAACCACAAAAGCAAAAGCCTAAAATCCAAAAGCAAAAAACCCTAAAACCCAAAACCTTAAACTTAAACCAAAACTAATTAAATAAATTTAAAATAAACCTAAACCCTAAAACCTAATAAACTTAAACCACAGAATGGGAGGAGACCTTTGCGGTTTGGAACATCACCGTCAACTATGCTTAGTCTAGATCTTGTGATGGAGGCAAAGTCGGAGGTGGTAGTTATCCGCGGTGGTGGTGGGAGACACGGAGGTGTTGGTGGATATGGAGGTGGTGGAGCGGTGGTGGTTTATGAAGGTGGGTGGAGCAATGGTGGGAAATCTTGAGGTGTTGGTGGATATGCGTGCTCATTTTTTATCAATGTCATCACTTGTGTCTTAAAAAACTTAGTGTGTTACTTGGTTGATGAAAAAAAAGAAATGTTTAATCTAAATTTATTCACTGTTAAAAAAAAATCAAAAACCCTAAAGCCTAAATTAAAACTTGAACCCTAAACCTAAAACCTTAACCCTAAACCATAAACCCTAAAAACCTTAATCTCTAAACCCTAAACATTAAACCCTAAACCCTAAACCCTAAACTCTAAACCCTAAACCCTAAAACCTAAACCCTAAACCCTAAACTCTAAACCTTAATCCCTAAACCCAAAACCCCAAACCCTAAACCCTAAACCCTATACACTAAAAAGTTAAAAACCTTAACCTAAACTAAATAAAACCTTAAAATAAAATAAATAAACAAACCTAAACCAAAACAAAATAAATAAATAAAATAAAATAAAAACATAAACTAAAAAAAAAGCCAACTAAAAAAAGCTTTACAAACTAAAATGAAAAAAAAATAATTACACTAAAATAAGATAAATAACAACCTAAAATAAACTAAAAAAATAAAATACTTAATAAAATAAAAATTAAACCCAAAATAAAAATAAAATAAAATAAAAACTAAATCAAAACTTAAACATAAAAAATAAACCAAAAAATAAAACTTAATAATAAAAAAAATAAAACCTAAACCCAAAACTAAAAAAACATAAACCTGAAATAAAAATAAAATAAACCTAAACCTAAACTAAAATAAACTAAACTAAAATAAATAAAACATAAACCTAAACTTAAACCTAAAATAAAAAAACCTGAACTTGAACCTAAACTAAATAAAATAAAAGAAACTAAAAATAAACCTAAACCTAAACTAAAAATAAAACCTAAAACCTAAACCTAAAAAAATAAATAAAAGATCTAAACCTATACCCCAAAAAAAAAATTTGAACCTAAAAAATAAAATAAAAATAAAACTAAACTCAAAAATAAACCTAAACCTAAATAAAAACCTAAAAAATAAACTTAAATAAAAAATATAAACTAAAATAAATAAGCTTAAAATAAATAAACTAAACTAAATAAAAATAAAAATAAACCTAAATAAAAATAAAAAATAAAATAAACTAAAATAAATAAAAAATAAACTAACTAAACTTAATAAACATAAACATACTAGTTTAATTAATTTAAAAAAATAAAAAACTAAAAAAAATAAAAAAAATTAAAAAAAATCTAACCCTAAACCCTAAAATAAATCCTAAACCCTATACCCTAAATCTACAACCCTAAACCCTAAAACCCTAAACCCTAAACCCTAAACCTTAAACCCTAAACCCTAAACCCTAAACCCTAAACCCTAAACTCTAAACCCTAAAACCTACAACCCTAAAACCTAAACCCTAAACCCTAAAAACCTAAAAACCTAAACCTAAACTAGGTAAAACTTAAAAATAAAATAAATAAAACCTAAACATAAATTAAAAAAAAAAGAAAATAAAATAAAAACCTTAACTTAGACCTAAACCTAAACCTAAGCCTAAACATAAAATAAAATAATAAAAAATAAAAACTAAACTAAAATAAAATAAATAAAAACCTAAACTAAACTAAAAGAATAAAATAAACCTTAAATTAAAAAACCTAAATAATATAAAAATTAAATGCTAAATAAAAATAAAACAAACCTAAATGAAACAAAAACTTAACCTAAAAAACCCTAACCTTAAGCCCTAAACCCTAAACCTTAAACCATAAACCCAAAAATCCTAATCCTAAACCATAAACCCTAAACCATAAACACTAAAACCCTAAACCCTTAGCCTTAAACATAAGCCTAAACCTAAACCAAAAAAATAAACAAAAATAAAAAACTTAAACTAAAATAAATAGACCTAAAATAAATAAACTAAACTAAATAAAATTAAAAATAAACCTAAATAAAAATAAAATAAATTTAAATAAATAAAAAAATAAACTAAATAAACTTAAACCTACGAGTTTACTTAATTTTTTTTAAAAAAACCTAAACCTTAAAACCATAATTGAATCTGAATTTGTTCTTTATTTAAAAAGAAATAAAAAACCTAACAACACTAAACTAAAATTTGAACCCTAGACCTAAAACCTAAATCCTAAACCCTAAACCCTAAAACCTAAAAACCCAAAACCCTAAACCCTAAACCTTAAACCCTAAACCTAAACTCTAAACCCTAAACCCTAAACCCTAAACCCTAAACCTAAACCCTAAACCCTAAACCCTAAACCCTAAACACTAAAACTTAAAGCCTAAACCCTAAATGTTAAACCCTAAACCCTAAACCCTAATCCATAAACCCTAAACCCTAATAAGCTAAAAAACATAGACTTAAACTAAATAAAACCTAAAAAATAAAATAAATAAAAAACCAAAATCCTAAACTTAAAAATAAAAACCTAAACAAAAAATAAAAATAAAATAAACCTAAACCTAAACTAAAATAAATAAATCCTAAACCTAAACACAAAATAAGCAAAACCTAAACCTAGACCTAAACCCTAAATAAAATTAAATAAACTAAAAATTAACCTAAACATAAACTAAAAAAATAAAACCTAAAAATAAACCTAAAATAAAAACCAAAATCCTAAACCTAAGAAAACAGAATAAAAACTTAAACCTAAACCTAAAAAATAAAAAATAAAACCTAAGCCTAAAAAATAAAATAAAAATAAAAATCAACTAAAAAATAAACAGAAACCTAAACCTAAAAAATAAACTAAAATAAAAAACCTAAACTAAAATAAGTAAACTAAACTAAATAAAAATAAAAATTAGACCTAAAAAAATAAAAAATAAAATAAACTAAAATAAATAAAAAATAAACTAAAAAAACTAAATAAACTAAAACCTACTAGTTTACTTCATTTAAAAAAAAACCTAAACCCTAAACCCTAAACCCTAAACCCTAAAACCCTAAACCCTAAACCCTAAACTAATGCTGATTTATTATCTATTTAAAAAAACCAAAAATTGTAAACTCCAAATGGAAACCTGAACCCTGGACTTAAAAACTAAACCCTAAATGTAAAATAAATAAAATAAAATAAACCTAAAATAAAATAAATAAAACCTAAAATAAATTAAACCTAAACCCTAAAAGAAATAAAATAAAATAATCTAAAAATAAACCTAAACCTAAACTAAAAAGTAAAAACCTAAAAAAATAAAATAAAAACCTAAACCTAAACTTAAAATAAAAAATAAACATAAACCTGAAAAATAAAATAAAAATAAAACTAAACTAAAAAATAAACATAAACCTTAACCTAAACCTAAAAAATTAACTAAAATAAAAAACATAAACTAAAATAAATAAACCAAAAATCAATAAACTAAACTAAATAAAAATAAAAAATAAACCAAAAAAAAAAAATAAATCAAATAAACTAAAATAAATAAAATATAAACTAAATAAACCTAAACTCTTTGGTTTAATTTAAAAACCACACCTAAACCCTAAACCCTAAACCTCTCCATAAATCCTAAACCCTACCACGGACCAACTCTAAAGCCCCTAAACTAACCCACCCTATCCACTCCACCACACTAAATCTTAAATCTAAAAACCAGGCCACTCCGACCCTCATCCCTCCACACCCCCTCCCCTCCCACCCACGATGACTCTGACCCTAAATTAACCTCTAACCTAACCCTAAACTCCCTAAACCCTAAACTCAAACTAACTATAAACCCTAACACTGACACAACCTAAACCCTAACCTAAATTAAAATTAAAGATTAAAAAAATAAAACCTAAACCCTAAAATAAAAATAAACATTAACCTAAAATAAAATAAAAAATAAACTAAACTAAAAATAAACATAAACCATAGATAAAATTAAAATAAAACATAAACTAAAATAAATAAACCTAAAACTAATAAAATAAACTAAATAAAAAAAACCAAAATAAATTTAAATAAATCAAATAAACTAAAATAAATAAAAATTAAACTAGATAAACTAAATAAACTAAATAAACCTAAACCTAGTAGTTTACTTAATTTTTAAGAAAAACCCTAAACCCTAAACCCTAAACCTTAAACCATAAATAACAAACCCTAAACCCTAAACCCTAAACCCTGAACCTACAACCCTAAATCCTAAAGCCCAAACTCTAAACCCTAAACTAACCCTAAACCTTAAACCCTAAACCCTAAACACTAAACACTAAATCCTAAACTCTAAACCCTAAACCTTAAACTCTAACCTTAACCCTAAACCCTAAACCCTAACCATAAACCCTAAACCCTTAAACGATAAACTTAAACCCTTAAACAATAAACCCTAAACCATAAACTATTCCTAAACCCTAAAAACCATAAACCCTAAACCTTAAACCCTAAACTAACTATAAACCCTAAACCATAAACACCCAACCCTGAACCCTGAACCCTAACACTAAATCCTAAACCCAAAAACACTAAACCATAAACCCTAACCCTAAACCCTAAACCCTAAAAGCATAAACCCTAAAACCCTAAACTCGAAACCCCAAACCCTAAACTGTAACCCTAAACTCCAAACCCTAAACATATACCTAAAGTAACCAAATAAATTAAAAAATAAACATAAACCCTAAAATTGAATAAACTTAAACCCTAATCATGGGTGGAACCTTGATGGATGGAACATCACCGTCAACCAAGCTCAGTCCAGATCTGATGGTGGAGATGAAGGCGGAGGCGACGATTATCACAGTGGTGGTGGGGGATTTGGAGATGCTGGTGGATATGGTGGTTGTGGTCAAAGCAGTGGTGGTTATGGAGGCAGGAGGAGCGATGGAGGTTATAGCCATGGTTATGGAAGAGGGAGACATCGGGGATACGATGGTCGATAACGCAACTCAAGAGGCTGGGGTGGTTCTGATGGGAACTAGAGAAACTAAAGAATGACTGATCCGATCTGTTGCTTATGGAAATGTGTTTTTACTATCGAGACGGTTCTAGTTATCTAGGGTTTTTTATTTGCTCTATGCGTACTCATTTTTTATCTATGTCGTAGCTTGAGTCTTAGAAAACTTGGTGTGTTACTTGGTTGATGAAATCAAAAAGAAGAAATGTTGAATCTGAATTTGTTCTATGTTAAAAAAAACCAAACACCCTAAACTCTAAACTAAAACATGAACCCTAGACCTAAACCCTAAACCCTAAACCCTAAACTCTAAATCATAAAAAGCTAAAACATAAACCCAAACTAAATAAAACCTAAAAATAAAATATAAAAAAAATTGAAACCAAAATAAATTAATAACCTAAACCTAAACCAAAACCTAAACCTAAAAATAAAATAAAATAAAAAATAAAAACAAATTAAAATAAAATAAATATAAACCTAAACTAAACAAATAAAATAAAAAACCTAAATAAAATAAAAATTAAACCGAAAATAAAAATAAAATAAACCTAAAATAAAATAGAAACTAAATAAAAACCTACACCTATAAAATAAACCTAAAAAATAAATAAAAATTAAAACCTAAACTCTAAACTAAAAAAAAAACCAAAACCTAAAATAAAAATAAAATAAACCTAAACCTAAACTAAAATATATTAAACCTAAACCTAAACTTAAACCCTAAATAAAATAAAATAAACTAAAAGTAAACATAAACTTAAACTAAAAAAAAAACTTAAAAACAAACCTAAAATGAATACCTAAAACCTAAACCTAAAAAAATAAAATAAAAACCAAAACTTAAACTTAAAATTAAAAAATAAAACCTAAACCTAAAAAATAAACTAAAATAAAAAAAACCCAAACTAAAATAAATAAACCTAAAATAAATAAACTAAACTAAATAAAAATAAAAATAAACTTAAATAAAAAAAAATCAAATAAAGTAAAATAAATAAAAAAATAAACTAAATAAACCTAAACCTACTAGTTTACTTAATTTTTTTAAAAAAATCCTTAACCCTAAATCCTAAACCCGAAACCCTAAACCCTTAGCCTTAAAATCCTAACCCCTAAACCCTAAACCCTAAACACCAAAACCCTAAACAGTATAACCCTAAACCCTAAACCCTCAACCCCAAACCATAAACTCCAAACCCAAAACCCTAAAGAACTAAAAACATATACCTAAAATATATAAAACATAAAAATAAATTAAATTAAAAAACCAAACCCTAAATCAAATTAAATAATAGAATTAAATAAAAACCTAAACTAAAATCTAAACCTAAACCTAAACCTAAATGTAAAAATAAAATAAAATAAAAAATAAAAACTAAACTATATTAAAATAAATAAAAACCTAAACTAAAGTAAAAAAATAAACCTAAAAAATAAAAAACCTAAATAAAATAAAAATAAAATAAACATAAAATAAAATAAAAAAAACTAAATAAAAAATGAAACCTAAAAAAATAAACCTAAAAATAAATAAAAAAAAAATTAAAAACTTAAAAAAAAGAACACAAAATAAACAAAATAAAATAAACATAAACTTAAACTAAAATAAACTAAACTAAAATAAATAAAACTTAAACCTAAACCTAAAATAAACCAAACCTAAACCCTAAACTAAATATAATAAAATAAACTAACAATAAACTTAAACCTAAATTAAAAAATAAAACTTAAAATAAACCTAAAATAAAAACCTAAAACCTAAACCTAAAAAAATGAAATAAAAACCTAAAGCTAAACCTAAAAAACAAGCATAAACCTAAACCTAAATCTAAACCTAAAAGTTAATCTAAATTTAATAAACCTAAATTAAATAACCCAAACTAAAAAAATAAAAAAATAAACCAAAATAAAATAAAAAATAAAACTAAAATAAATATAAAATAAATTGAGTAAACCTAAACCTGTCGGTTTACTTAATTTTGAAAAAAAAATCTAAACACTAAATCCTAAATTCTTATATCCTAAACCTTAAACCCTAAACCCTAAACCCTAAAATTAACCCTAAACCATAAACCTTAAACCCTAAACCTTAAACCATAAATCCTAAACCCTAAATACCAAACCCTAAACCCTAAACCCTAAACCATAAACCCTAAATCCTAAACCCTAAACCCTAAACCCTAAACCATAATCCCTAACCATAAACCCTAAACCCTAAACCCTAAACCTAAACTACTGACCTAAAACCCTAAATGTGGGCAGGAAACCCTAAACATAAACTTAAGTGAGCCTAAAACTCTAAATTTTAAACCCCAAACCCTAAACCCTCAACCCAAAACCCTAAACCCTCAACTAACCTAAAACTCTAAACCCTAAACCTTAAATACAGCTAAAACCTGGACCTAAACTAACTAAACTTATAAATAAATAACCCAAACAAAAAAAACCTAAACCCAAAATTAAAATAAAATAAACTTAAACCTAAACTAAAATAAATAAAACCAAAACTAAGCCTAAAATAAACTAAATTAAAACCTAAACCAAGACCCCAAATAAAATTAAATAAACTAAAAAAATGAAACCTAAACTAAAAAAAAACCTAAAAATAAACATAAAATAAATACCTAAAACTTAAACCTAAAAAAGTAAATTAAAAACCTAAACCTAAACCTAAAGTTAAAAAATAAAACATAAACCAAAAAGTAAAATAAAAATACAACTCAACTAAAAAAAACATAAACCTAAACCTAAACATAAAAAATAAACTAGAATAAAAACCTAAACTAAAATAATTAAACCAAAAATAAATAAACTAAACTAAATTAAAATAAAAAATAAACCTAACTAAAAATAAAAAATACAATAAACTGAAATAAATAAAAAATTTACTAAATTAACCTAAACCTACAGGTTTACTTAATTTTCTAAAAAAAACCTATCTGACCCAAAAACCATAAATCCAACCCCCACCTTAAACTAACCTGACCCTAAAAATGCTACCACTGAAACTCTAAACCCTAAAGGCCCTAAACTTGCCTAAATCTGGCCTAAAACCTAAACCCTACCCAACTCTAAACTCTGGCCTTAATAGTAAGGCTAATCCTAACTGAAACTGAGTGGACCGACCACTGAGTGGACCACCCACTGTGCTGACCTGACTCCTAACCTCAATCCTCCCTAAACCTATCCTTAAATCTGGGCCCAAGATCCTGGCCACCTGATCCCCTAACTGAGCCACAACCCTACCAGGCCCTGACCTTGACCTGAAGCTTGACCCTGGGCCAGGCCCTAGGCCCTTTAACTGACCTAAACTTCACCCACTGACCAACCACCCACCTACCCTGACCCCTAGGCCCTCTTACAACCCCCCTGACCCAGGCCCAGGTCTTGGGCCCTGCTGACCCTGGCCCTAAACCTACCCAGGCCTCCTAAATCATTAATAAACCTAAACCCTAAATAACCACCCTAAACATTAAACTAACCTAAACCCTAAACCCTAAACCCTGTAAACTACTAAACCCCACCCTAAACCTCTTTAAACCTAAAACCTTAAACCCTAAACCCTAAACCCTAAAACCCTAAGCCCTAATCCAAAACCCCATAACCCTAAACTTAAACCTAAAGTAACTAAATAAATGAAAAAAATAAACTTAAACCCCAAAACCTAATAAACCCTAAACTTAAACCCTAAGCTTAATCCCTAAACCCTAAGAATGGGCAGAACCTTGACTGTAGGAACATCCCTATCACCAATTCTTAGTCTAGATTAAGTGGTGGAGGCAAAGGTGGAGGCGATAGTTATCGCAGTGATGGTTGGGGATATAGAGGTAGGCTGTGGTTAGAGCAATGGTGGTTATGGAGGCGGGGAGGGCGGCAGGGTTCTGACCATGGTGGTGGTGGAGGGAGAGATAATCGATATGATGGTTGATCATGTTACTCGAGTGGCCAGGGTGGTATTGATGAGAAAGAAAGAAACTAAGGAACGGTTGATCTGATCTGCTGCTTATGGAACTATCTTTATAGTAGAGACAATTCTAGTTGCTCTATCTGTGCTCATTTTTTATCTATGTCGTCGCTTGTGTCCTAGAAAACCTAGTGTGTTACTTGGTTGATGAAATTAAAAAGAAGAAATATTGAATCTGAATTTGTTCTATATTTAAAAGAAAACAAAAACCTAAAACTAAAACCTGAACCCAAGACCTAAAACCAAAACCCTAAACCCTAACTCCTAAACCCTAAAAATCCTAAACCCTAAAACTTAAATCATAAACCCTAAAACCCTAAACCCTAAACCCTAAACCATAAACCCTAAAACCTAAAACCTAAACCCCAAACCCTAAACCATAAATCCTAAACCCCAATCCCTAAACTCTAAACCCTAAACCCTCAACTAACCCTAAACCCTTAACCTTAAACCCACAATTAACCTTAATCCTTGAACTTAAATAAGCTAAAAACCTAGACCTAAACTAAATAAAACCTAAACCCTAAACTAAATAAAAAAACCTTAACTTAAAATAAAAATAAAATGAACCTACACCAAAACTAAAATAAACTAGTAAAATAAATAAAATCTAAACCTAAACCTAAACCTAAACTGAAACCCAAAATAAAATTAAATAAACTTAAAATAAACCTAAACCTAAACTAAAAAATAAAACCTAAAAATAAACCTAAATAAAAACCTAAAACCTAAAACTAAGAAAATAAAATAAAAACCTAAACCTAAACCTAAAAAGTAAAAAATGAAACCTAAACCTAAAAAAGAAAACAAAAATAAAACTCAACTAAAAAATAAACATGAACCTAAATCTAAACCTAAAAATAAACTAAAATAAAACACCTAAACTAAAATAAATAAACATAAAATAAATAAACTAAACTAAATAAAATAAAAAATAAACCTAAATAAATATAGAAAATATAATAAAATAAAATAAACTAAAATAATAAACTAGATAAACCTACACTGTCGGGTTTGCTTGTGTTTTTAAAAAACCCTAAACCCTAACCTGAACCCTAAACCAAACCATAAAAAAACCTTCCCTAAACCTAAACTAACCCTAAATCCTTCCTTAACTCCATAAACCTCTAAACCCTCCCTACCCTAAACCCTAAACCCTAAAACCCTAAACACTAAACTCTAAACTAACCCTAAACCTCAAACCTAAATCTTAAGAATCCCTAAACACTAAAGCCTAAACACTAAACCCTAAGCTAACCCTAAACCCTAAAGCCAAAACACTAAATCGTAAACCCTAAACTTGATAACCTAACCCTATACCCTAAACCCTAAAACTCTAAACCCTAAAATCCTAAATGCTAAACCCTAAACCCTAAACTCTAAACACTAAACCCTAAGGATGATCTCTTCAATGCAAACCATTTCCATGGCTCTATTTATTTATATCAACTTCTTGAAGCTTATTTCCAAAAAAACTGTGAAAGGTCACATTAAAGTGTTAATTGTCATCACTCTTATATGGTTCATATGGATGGAAAAAAATGATGCTAAACATCATGGTATCCCCATGAACCATAATAGGATTATTGCTAGAACTAAAGAAAAATCCATGCATTATTTAATGCTAGCCTTATTACTATCAACCATTTTAGAGGTTGTAAATTTGTGGCCAATAAGTTGGGCCTTTGCCTGCCTGAAATCCCTCACTGTAAAGAAGATAAGATTATTTACTGGATAAAA
Source organism: Cymbidium sinense (assembly GCA_021442155.1). Taxonomy (NCBI): domain Eukaryota; kingdom Viridiplantae; phylum Streptophyta; class Magnoliopsida; order Asparagales; family Orchidaceae; genus Cymbidium; species Cymbidium sinense. The sequence continues at coordinate 27,194,955 of CM038216.1, forward strand.
CCACACAACAATACTATCAAAATTAATATGGATGGGTCAATATCTCGGACTTCTTTTGCTTGTGGTGGAAATTTCAGAAACTTTAAAGGTAATGTCATTTATGCTTTTGCTTCCCCCTAAACCTTATTCTGTTATCTTTACTAAATTGATGGTTGCTAACAAAGCTATTGACATTTGTTTGCAAAAAGGTTGGTTTAATATTTGGATTGAAGTGGATGCTCTCTTACTCATTGACATGTTGACTTCCACCAAGGTGGAGAACACTCTACCTTCTTATCCATGCTAGAGCTCTCCTCTCTCAAGTTTGCTTTAAGATTACTCACATTTTGCATGAAGGAAATGCCTATACTGATTATCTAGCTAATCTAGGTGCCAAATTAAATGAGCATACTGTTTGATCATTTTAATCTTCTAACTATTATTGGTTAATTTGGATAATTCTAGTTTACCTTATCTTAGAAATTAATTTGTATTGTTTGGTTTCCCTCAATGGTTTCCTTGCTATTCTCTATCCCTTCTTTTTTTATTTTACTTTGCATGCTTTTTACTATTGTCAATTTTTGGCTACTTTTTTTGGGTGTTCCTGTTAAGGTGGTGGATGGCTCTTCAGCCTCTTCCACTATTTACCTATTGCTAGTTTTTCCCTTACCTAAGCTGGGTATTGTCTTTACCTATTATTAACTTTCTTTGGTGGGATTGTTGGCTATTTTTTCTTTGGACTTGTTGGGTTATACTGCTATCTTTAGCATCACTTCTGGATGGATTAGGTGTTTACCCATTTTCTGTCATTCTTTCTCCTATTTTTATTGTGTTGCCCACAGTTTCTATGTTTTTTTGGAGTTTCGATCATTTTTCTTGTCCCTTTGGTTTGCTGTTGATGGTTATTTGCCCCTCTCTGGCTTCTTTTGCTTATCGGTTGGACGTTACCCTATTTTTTGATTGTTGCATCATTTGTTGACTAATGGATTCCATTATGGCATTTCTTCTATGTATTGGAATTACCTCCCTTCAAACTACTTGTCTCATTCTCAGGTTTCCTTCATTTGCTGCCTTGTTAATCGGCTAAATAGATTACTAGGTTATTTTGTTATGTTGGCTGAATTATTGTGTTGTGGCTCTAGTTGGCATACTATTTTTCTTTTGGATCTATTGCTAGCTGCTTGGTTAGCTCTTTTGGGCTGTGCCTATGCTGTATTGGTTGGTCTGGTGATTGAGGTTTTCTTGGCCCTATTAGCTTTATCATTTGTCTTCTTTGACCAGGTTGAGAAAAATTGGTTTACCCCTGCTGTTAGTCGGTGGAGGTTTAAATCTAGAGCTATTACTTGTAAAAACCTTCTACCTTGGGTGGGTTGGATTCCTTATGATGGTGGTCTTACTATTTCGGGGATTACTTGGCAGCTTCTTCCCCATCTTTGTTGGGGTAGTCTTGTTGATGCTACTGTCTTTTGGGATTGGTAGCAATTAGTTGACTGGGTGATTAGTGGAAGTACTTTTTCATTTGTTTGCTTTCTATTGCTAAGTATCTTTGGTATTGTGTGGTGGATTCCTTTTTTATGGTTGTTTTACTCTCTAAGGGATCTGTTGGTTGCTCCTTCTCCATCTATGTTGGAAATTTTTGTTGATGCTATTTTCTCTTGGGATTGGTGGCAATTAGTTGACTGGGTGAATAGTGGAACTACTTTTCCTATGTTTGCTTTTCTATTGCTTGGTATGCAGGTACTAAGACCATATGACTTCCACTCTTTGCTGGCAGCCTTTCCCCAGGTATGTAGGCTATGATGGCTGGGATGATTTCACTAATAATTTTGGCTGGTAGCAATAATTATGATGTAACCCTTCGTTGGAAGTCTGGATGCTCACATTTGTGGTTGCCCAATTCTTGTGGTGGTGAGCCTTTCCTCTCCAACTCTTGTTAATTTTCTCTTTCTTTAGTTCTTACTCAATTTTTATAGCTTTTTCTTTCTATAAGCTGTGCTTCTTGCATATTGTGGGTTCTATTGCTAGTTCTTTTCTGGGGTTCCAATTTGGTGGTGGCCTTGGCTCTTCTCATTTTCTCAAGTTTTCTATCCTTTGTGCCCTTTGGCTTTTATCTATTTTTGTCATTGTATCTTTTTTTTCTTTCATTTTCTTTTCTTTTGGATGTCTTTAGATATGGGATTCTCTCTCTAGGCTGAATGTAGCTCTTTGAGCGATAGTTATGAGATTATCCCCTCTTAAGGACTTTATACCCTTATTTTGTGGCAATAAAATTCCCATATATGGGGTTCCTTGAAAGAAACCCTAAACCCTATACCCTAAACCCTAAGTCCAAAACCTTAAAACCCAAAACCCAAAACCCAAAACCCTAAACCCTAAACCTTAAAAATCTTAAACCTAAAATAACCTTAAACCCCTAAAAATAACCTTACACTAAACACTAAACCCTCCCTTAAAACACAACACCAAACCCAACCTGAGCCTTAAACCTTAATCTTAAACCCTAAAACTCTAAACCCTAAAATCCTAAACCCTAAAACCCTAAACCCTAAACCCTAACCCTAAACCCTAAACCCTAAAAGAATAAATCCTAAAACCATAAACCCTAAACCCTAAACTATAACCCTAAACTCCAAACGCTAAACCTAAACCCTAAAACTTAATAAACCTAAACCCTAAGAATGGGAAGATCCTTGATGACATGAACATCACCATCAACCAAGCTTAGTCTAGATCTGGCGGTGGACACGAAGGTGGAGGCGATGGTTATCATGGTGGTGGGGGGGGGGATCTGGAGGTGCTGGTCGATATGGATGTGCTCGTTGGAGCACTGGTGGTTATGGAGGCGGGAAGGGCAACGGAGCTTACAGCTGTGGTGGTGGCAGAGGGAAAGATTGGGGGTATGATGGTGGATCATGCTGCTCTTGAGGCCAGGGTGGTTTTGAAAGGAACTGAAGAAACTAAATAATGACCGATCCAATCTACTACTTATGGAACTGTCTTTATAGAAGAGATGATTCTAGTTATCTAGGGTTTTTGATTTGCTTTATGCATGCTCATTTTTTATCTATGTCATTGCTTGTGTCTTAGAAAACTTGGTGTGTTACTTGGTTGATGAAATCAAAAAGAAGAAATGTTGAATCTGAATTTGTTCTTTGTTAAAAAAATCAAAAACCCTAAACCCTAAACTAAAACCTTAACCCTAGACCTGAACCCTAAACCCTAAAAACCCTAAACCTTAAACCCTAAACCCTAAACTCTAAACCCTAAAACCTAAAACCTAAACCTTAAACCCTAAACCTTAAACCCAAAACCCAAAACCCTAACCCTAAAAAGATAAAACCTAAACCTAAACTAAATAAAACCTAAAAATAAAATATAAAAAAAATTTAAACCAAAAAAAAATAAAAAAGTAAAATAAAATTAAAACCTAAACCTAAACCTAAAAAGAAAATAAAATAAAATAAAATAAATAAAAACCTAAACTAAACTAAAAAATAAAAAACCTAAATAAAATAAAAACTAAACCTAAAATAAAAATAAAATAAGCTTAAAATAAAATAAAAGCCAAATCCTAAAAAATAAACCTAAAAATAAATAAAAAATAAAAATTAAACCCTAAAAAAATCTAAACCTAAAATAAAAATAAAATGAACCTAAACCTAAATTAAAATAAATAAAACCTAAACCTAAATTTCAAATAAACTAAACCTAAACCTAAACCTTAAAAATAAAATAAATTAAAAGTAAACCTAAACCTAAACTAAAAGATAAACCTAAAATGGAAACTTAAAACCTAAACCTAAAAAAAATAAAATAAAAACCTAAACCTAAACCACAAAATGAAAAATAATACCTAAACCTAATAATAAAATAAAAATAAAAATAAAATAAAAAACAAACTTAAATCTAATCCTAAACCTAAAAAATAAACTAAAATAAAAAACTTAAACTAAAATAAATTAACAAAATAAAATAAAAATAAAAATAAACCTAAATAAAAATAAAAAATAAAATAATGTAAAATAAATATAAAATAAATTAAATAAACCTAAACCTATGAGTTTACTTAATTTTTTTAAAAAACCCTAAACTTTAAACCTAACCCTAAACCCTAAACTCTAAACCATAAAACCCTAAACCCTAAACCCTAAACCCTAAACCCTAAAACCTTAAACCTTAAATCCTAAACCCTAAAACCTACAACCATAAACCCAAAGCCCTAAACTGCAAACCCTAAACTCTAATCCTTAAACCCTAAAAACATAAAAACTTAAACTTAAACTAAATAAAAAATAAAAATAAAATAAATAAATAACCTAAACCTAAATAAAAAAATAGAATAAAATAAAAACCTAAACTAAAACCTTAACCTAAATGTAAAAGTAAAATAAAATAAAAAATAAAATCTAAATTAAAGTAAAATAAATAAAAACACAAACTAAACTAAAAAAAATAAATGAATCTAAAAATATAAACTTAAATAAAATAAAAATAAATGTAAAATAAAACAAATAAAATTAAAATAAAATAAAATAAAACTAAATAAAACCTAAACCTAAAAATAAAACCTAAAATTAATAAAAATAAAACCTAAACCTTAAACTAAAAGAAAAACCTAAACTTAAAATAAACAAAATAAAGTAAACCTAAACCTAAACAAAAATAAATAAAACCTAAACCTATAATAAACTAAACCTAAATCCTAAATTAAATTAAATAAAATAAACTTAAAATAAACCTAAACCTAAACTAAAAAATAAATCCTAAAAATTAACCAAAAATAAAAACCTGAACCTAAATAAATAAAATTAAAACCTAAACCTAAACCTTAAAATAAAAAATAAAACCTAAACGTAAAATTAAGCATAAACCTAAACCTAAACCTTAAAATAAACTAAAATAAAAAAACTTAAACTAAATAAAATAAACCTAAAATAAATAAACTAAATAAATAAATAAATAAAATAAATAAAAATTAAATAAACCTAAACCTGCTTTTGGTTTGTTTTTCTAAAATACCTCCTCCCTAAATCCTAAACCTGTGCCTGACCCTGACCCTAAACCTGGGCCCTTACTCCAACCCCCTAAATCTCTAAATCCTAAATCCCTAAATCATCCCCACCTAAAGCCTAAAGTGACCTAAAACTAACCTGACCCTGATCCCAGAAACCACCTGGACCTCTGGGACTGGGACCCCACGCTGGGCCCAACTAAAACCACTAAACCCTGGGTTATGACCTAACTCCACCCAGCCTGACTCCTCTCCCTAACCCTGGACCCTGGACCTGGGCCCCAAACCATCCACCTCCCTCTCCCTAAACCACAAAACCATAAACTCTAAACCCTAAACTAACCATTCCAAAACAAACCTACCCCTCAAACCCTGCCTAAAGCTAAACCTAAACCCTAACCTTAATCTCTAAAACCTAAAACCCTAAACCCTAAACCCCACAACCCTAAATCAAAACCCAAAGTAACTAAATAAATGAAACCTAAACCCTAAAACTTAATAAATCTAAACCCTAAGAATGGGCAGAACCATGATGGCAGGAACATCACCATCAACAATGCTCAATCAAGATCTAGCGGTGGAGGCAAAGGTAGAGGTGGCTATTATCATAGTGGTGGTTGGGGATCTAGAGGTGCTGCTGGATATGGAGATTGTGGTCAGAGCAGTGGTTGTTATGGAGGCAGAAGGAGCGATGGAGGTTATAGCTGTGGTGGTGGTGGAGTAGGAGATTGGGGATATGATGGTGGATCATGCTACTCAAAAAGCCAGGGTGGTTCTATTAAAAACTGGAGAAACTAAAGAATGGCCAATCTGATCTGCTGCTTATGGAACTATATCTTTACATTAGAGACGGTTCTTGTTAACTAGGGATTTTTATTTGCTCTTTGTCTGCTCATTTTTTATCTACGTCATTGCTTATGTCTTAGAAAACTTGGTGTGTTACATGGTTGATGAAATTGAGAAGATGTTAAATTTGAACTTATTCTTTATTATAAAAAACCAAAACCTAAATCCTAAAGATAACCCTTGAATTTGCATATGTTCTTAGTTAAAAAAAAACCTTAAACTAAAACTTATACCCTAAACCTAAAACTTAAACCCTAAACCCTAAACCCTAAATCCTAAACCCTAAACCCTAAACCCTAAAACCTTAAATCCTAAACCCTAAACCCAAAACCCTAAAACCATAAGCCCTAAAACCTATAATAATAAACCCTAAACCCTAGACCCTAAACCCTAATCTAATCTTAAACCCTAAACCCTAAACCCTAAACTAATCTTAAACCCTAACCCTAAACCCTAAACCTTGAACCTTGTATAAAGATGTCATTAGGAGTAGATCTAAAGAATGACCTAATCCTAACATAGCTAGGGTAGCTAAAGAAAATGTCTTCAAGAGACTTTCCCTTGACTATTAGAGATTTGAATACCCTAAACCCTAACCCAAAATCATATTATAATCCATACGTTATAGTATATGTAGCATCATATATTTGAGCTTATAGTGATGTGTTTTAGATGTTATAACATGTTTGAAATGTTTTAGTATATTTATGGTATTTTGCCATAGTCATATTAATATAAATCATAAAATACCCTAAACCCTAAACCCTAAACCTCAAACCCTATACCCTAAACCCTAAATACTAACAACCTAAAAACCTAAACAAAAACTAAATAAAATCTAAAAATAAAATAACTAAAAAACCTTAAACCTAACTAAAATAAAAAAATAAAAAAAAATAAAAACCTAAACTAAAACCTAAACCTAAACCAAAACCTAAATCAAAATGTAAAAATAAAATAAAATAAAAAATAAAAAGTAAACTAAAATAAAATAAATAAAAACCTAAATTAAACTAAAAAATAAAATAAAGCTAAAAGTAAAAACCCTAAATAAAATAAAAACTAAACATAAAATAAAAATAAAATAAACTTAAAATAAAATAAAAGAAATACTGAATAAAAACCTAAACCTAAAAAAATAAACCTAAAATAAAACATAAAATTAAATAAAAAATAAACCTTAAACCCTAAACTAAAAAATAAAAAAAACTATACCTAAAATAGATAAAATAAAATACACCTACACCTAAACTAAAATAAATTAAATTAAAATAAATAAAACCTAAACTTAAGCTTAAAATAAACTAAACCTAAACCTTAAACTAAATAAAATAAAATAAACTAAAAATAAACCTAAACTTAAACTAAAAAAAACCTAAAACCTAAACATAAAATAATAAAATAAAAACCTAAACCTAAACCTATAAATAAAAATAAAACCTAAACCTAAAAAATAAAATAAATATAAAACTAAACTTAAAAATAAACATAAAACCTAAATCTAAACCTTAAAATAAACCTAAATAAAAATTAAAAATTAAAAATTAAAAATTAAACTAAATAGAAATAAAAAATAAACCTAAATAAAAATTAAAAATTAAAAATTAAAATAAATAAGAAATAAACTAAATAAACCTAAACCTACAAGTTTACTTAATTTTAAGAGAAACCCTAAACCATAAAACCTAAAACCTAAACCCTAAATCCTAACCCTAAACCTTAAACCCTAAACCTACAACCCTAAACCCTAAAAAACTTTAAACACTAAATCCTAAACCCTAAACCCTAAACTAAACCTAAATCCTAAAAGCAAAACCCAAAATCATAAATCCTAAATCCTAAACCCTAAACCCTAAACCCTAAACTCTAACCCTAATACTAAACCCTAAACCCTAAACCCTAAACCCTGAATCTTAAAACCCTAAACCCAAAACCCTAAAAAAACCCTAAACATTAAGCCCTAAAATCCCTAATGCCTAAAGCCTAAACCCTAAACCCTAAACTAACCCTAAACCCTATGTTAACCCCAAACTCTAAACCTGAAACCCTCATATTGGAGAAATCTTCTATGGACTAAATATTAGGAGAGCAACCACCACTTTATTAAGAAGAGATTAAAATGGAGTTGAAATCACCACCTACAAACCAAGGTTTATTGATAGAGGTAGCAAAATTCCCCAAATTATCCCAAAGAAGATTTCTACCAAATCTATAACAAGATGCATAAATAAAAGAGCCCAAAACACAATAATCGTAATAATCACCATAAGAGGTTTAGGGTTTTTTTTAATTATGTAAACTGATAGGTTTAGGTTTATTTAGTTTATTTTTTTTATTTTAGTTTAATTTAATTTTTATTTTTATTTAAGTTTATTTTTTTATTTTTATTTAGTTTAGTTTATTTAGTTCAGGTTTATTTATTTTAGTTTAGGTTTTTTATTTTAGTTTATTTTTTAGTTTTAGGTTAAGGTTTATGTTTATTTTTTAGTTTAGTTTTATTTTTATTTTATTTTTTAGGTTTATGTTTTATTTTTTATTTTTAGATTTAGGTATAGGTTTTTATTTTATTTTCTTAGGTTTAGGTTTTACGTTTTTATTTTAGGTTTATTTATAGGTTTTATTTTTAGTTTATGTTTAGGTTTATTTTTAGTTTATTTTATTTTATATAGTTCAGGGTCTAGATTTAGTTTATTTTAGGTTTAGGTTTAGGTTTTATTTATTTTAGTTTAGTTTTTTTTATGTAGCTTTAAGTTTATTTTATTTTTATTTTAGGTTTAGGTTTTTTTTGTTTAAGGTTTAGGTTTAGGGTTTATGCTTTTACTATTTAGGGTTTTAGGTTAGTGGTTAGGGTTTAGGGTTTAGGGCTTTTAGGGTTTAGGGTTTATGGTTTAGGGTTAGTTTAGGGTTATGGTTAGATTATGGTTTATGGTTTAAGGTTTAGATTTTAGGGTTTAGGGTTTAGGGTTTATGATTTAGGATTTATGGTTTAGGGTTATATGTTTTAGGTTAATTTTAGGCATTAGGCTTTAAGGTTTAGGGTTTATGGTTTTTTTTAAATTAAGAAACCCAATAGTTTTAGGTTTATTTAGTTTATTTTTTATTTTTATTTAGGTTTATTTTTTTTATTTAGTTAGTTTATTTATTTTAGGTTTATTTAGTTTAGCTTAGTTTTTTTATTTTAGTTTATTTTTTAAGTTTAGGTTTATGTTTATATTTTAGTTTAGTTTTATTTTTATTTTATTTTTTAGGTTTAGGTTTAATTTTTTTTTTTAGGATTAGGTTTAGGTTTTATTTTATTTTATTAGGTTTAGGTTTTAGGTTTTTATTTTAGGTTTATCTCAAGGTTTTATTTTATAGTTTATATTTAGTTTTATTTTTAGTTTATTTCATTTTATTTAGTTCAGGGTTTAGGTTTAGTTTATTTTAGGTTTAGGTTTAGGTTTTATTTATTTTAGTTTAGGTTTAAGTTTATTTTATTTTGTTTATTTTAGGTTTAGATTTTTTTTTTAAGTTTACCATTTTGGTTTTATTTTTTATTTATTTTTAGGTTTCATTCTTAGGTTTTTTTGTTAAGGTTTAGGTTTTTATTTAGTTTTAATTTTATTTTCTTTTGGGTTTATTTTATTTTTATTTTACATTTATGTTTTATTTTATTTAAGTTATTTATTTATTGGTTTATTATATTTTTTAGTTTAGTTTAGGTTTAGGTTTTAACATTCTACAGGTCCCAGTGGGATGTGAAAAGTGGAGGGTTGCGTTAGGTAGTCGACAGCCAGCATAAAACTTATGGAAATAATCATGACATGAATCTTTTAAATCATTGTGTTAATGCTAGGGTGTCCCTTGGAAGCGAACGTGTTGTATGGCTTGAATACAATGAAAAATGTGCTAGAGCCGCTGCATCGATGCCCGGGTGCAATGTTAAATAAGCAAGGGTTCCCACATTATGGACAGATGCGGGCAAAGAAGTTAGTCCATATAAATAGAATTAGGTTAGGATCTTGGAATATAGGTACTCTTACAGGTAAATTAATGGAATTAATAGATATTATGGTTCATAGAAAGATAAATATTTTATGTGTTCAAGAAACTAAATGGGTTGGAGAGAAAGCCAAGGAGATTGATAGTCCTGGTTTTAAACTTTAGTATTCAGGTAAAAGTCGAACTAGAAATGGTGTAGGTGTGATTATAGATAAAAGTTTGAAGGATAATGTTATAAATATTAATAGATGTGGAGATAGAATTATAGCTTTAAAGATTATTATTGATATTAAGATTATCAATGTTATAAGTGTCTATGCTCCTCAAGTAAGTTTAGAGGTAAGAGCAAAAGAAAATTTTTGGAATGAATTAGAGGGATTAATACAAAAGATACCTCTTGAAGAAAAGTATTTATTGGAGGAGATTTAAATGGACATGTTGGTAGAGTGGTAGAAGATTTTAAATGTATTCATGGTGGTTATGGATTTGGAGTGACTAATGAAGAAGGTAGGACTATATTAGATTTTGCTTTAGCTTATGATTTTGTAGGTGCTAACACTTTATTTAAGAAAAGAGATGAACATATTATTACTTATAAAATTGATCTAGTTAAACACGATTGATTATTTTCGATAAGAAAAATAGATCGTAGATTATAAAGATTGTAAGGTCATTCCAAGTGAAAATCTAAGTACCTAACATCGATTGTTAGATTTTAAGTTGAAAGGTTGTAAGAGAAAAAATAAACCAAATTATTGTCCTAGAATTAGATGGGCACACTTAAAGAACACAAATAAAATTATTTTTAAGAGCAAGCTACAAGAGATTAGAATTTAGGATGTTCATGAGGAAGCTAACATTATGTGGGAAACAATAGCAAGTGAAATTAAGCAAGTTGCTAAAGATGTGCTTGGAGAATCAAAAGGAAAAGCTTCTTTTAATAAGAATAGTTGGTGGTGGAGTTAGAGTGTGCAAGAAAAGATAAAAAATAAGAATGGTTTAGATGTAAAACTTGGAGAATTGGGAAAGACATAAATGGTGTAGAGATTCTAAGAAAGTAATATATGATGCAAAAAAATTTAGCTTTTAGTGATTTATACAATAGATTAGATACCAAAGAAGGTGAAAGATGTATGTATAAGTTAGCCAACTAAAGAGATAGGAGAAGTAAAGACATAGTTCAAGTGAGGTGTATTAAGGATGAAAATAATAAAATGCTTTTTTTAGAAAAGGATATTGAAAATAGGTGGAAGGTATTTTGTTAAAAAGGAGTTAATATTATTATATTCAAGTCATTATGATATGTATACTAGAGTTGTTACTTGTGTCCAAACACAAGGAGGATTGACAAAATATTTTCTATTTTAGTTGGATTACATCAAGGATCAGCTTTAAGCCCTTATCTTACTTTAGTTATGGATGTTCTTACTCATTTAAAAAAGATGTACCTTGGTGTATGCTTTTTGCTGATGGCATTCTTCTTGTTGATAATACTAGAGAGGGAGTCCAATAGAAACTTGAATTATGGAGGTCAACTCTAGAGTCTAAAGGTTTTCATTTAAGTAGATCTAAAACTAAATATATGGAGTGTAATTTTAGTTGTAGAAGTTCTAGTGGTAGTGTTGTGACATTAGGTGAACAGGTCATCAATAAGAGTGAGCATTTCAGATATTTAGGCTCTAGTGTTCAAAATGATGGTGAAATAGATGGAGATGTTATTAGTAGAATTCAAGTTGGATGGTTGAAGTGGAGGAATGCATCCGCCTATTATGTGATAGAAAAGTTCCACTAAACTTAAGGGAAAATTTTATTAGATGGTAAGACCTACAATGACTTATGGTGTAGAATGTTGGCCAATAAAAGAGAAGCATAAGACTAAGTTAAGTGTTATAGAGATGAGGATGCTTAGGTGGATGAATGGCTTTACTCTTAGAGATAGAATGCAAAATGAGTATATTCGGGAAAAAGTTGGAGTAGCTCCAGTGGTAGATAAGATTAGGGAGAGTCACCTTAGATGGTTTGGCCACATAAAGCATTGGTCGATGACCATTAAGAGAATAGATGCATTAGATTTGCCTTATGTTAAGAAAGATGAGGTAGACCTAAAAGACTTGGTTAAGAAAAATGATCTTAGTATACTTATTTTAAATGAGAATTTGACACATAATAGACACAATGGAGACTAAGGATTCATGTAGAATCTCACCTAGTGGGATTTAGTTGTTGTTGTGTTATTGTAGGTTTAGGTTTAGGTTTTATTTTTTTTTTTTTTTATTTATTTTGGTTTAGTTTATTTAATCAATTTTGTTTAGGTTTTATTTAGTTTAAGTTTAAGTTTTTTACCATTTTAGGATTTAGGGTTTTGGTTTAGCATTTAGGGTTTGTAGGTTATTGGGTTTGATGGTTTAGTTTTAGGGTTTAGGGTTTAGGGTTAGGATTTTTTATTTTTTATTTGGGGTTTAGGTCATTTTTAGGTTTAGTATGTTTAGGGTTTTGGATTTAGGGATAGTTTTAAGGTTTAGAGTTTAGGATTTTGCATTCTTATTTTACCTTTAGTTTATATTTTATTTAGTTCTTTTATGTTTATTTTATTTTTAGTTTAGTTTAGGTTTTTATTTATTTTATTTGACTTAGTTTTATTATTTCTCAGTTTAGTTTTAGGTTTTAGTTTAGGTTTTATTTTATATTATTTTTTATTTTATTTAGGTTTTAGGTTTATATTTTATTTTCAGGTAGTTTAGGTTTAGTTTTTATTTTTTAGGGTTTAGGGGTTTTTAAGATTAGTCTTTATTTTATTTAGGTTTTTTATTCTTAGGTTTATTTTATTTTTTTAATTTAGTTTAGGTTTTTCTTTATTTTTGTTAGTTTATTTTATTTTATTTTTAGGCATAGATTTTGGTTTTAGTTTAGGTTTTTATTTAATTTAATTTTTTATTTTATTTAGGTTTATGTTTTTGATAAATTTTAATTGGGTTTTATTTAGTTTAGGTTTAGGTTTTAAGTCAGGACTTAGGGTTTGGGGTTTAAGGTTTAGTGTTTAGGGTTTAGAGTTTAGTTGTCTTTAGGTTTAGGGTTTAGGGTTTTAGTGTTTTAGGGTTTAGGGTTTAGGTGTTTTTAAAAAAAATAAAGCAAACCCAAGAGTTTAAGTTCATTTAGTTTATTTTAATTTTAATTTTATTTATTTTAGTTTTATTTTATTTTATTTTATTTTTTATTTTTTTTATTTATTTTAGATTATTTATTTATTTAGGTTATATTTTATTTTATTTTTTTTTATTTTAGTTTAGGTTTAGGTTTTATATTTTTTTAGGAGTTTAGGTTTTTATTTTAGGGTTTAGGTTTATTTTTAGTTAATTTAATTTAGGTTTAGGTTTTATTTATTTTAGTTTAGTTTATTTTAGTTTAGGTATAAGATTATTTTATTTTGTTTATTTTATTTCCATTTTAGGTTTTGGTTTTTTTAATTTAGGGTTTAGGTTTTATTTTTTATTTATTTTTTGGTTTCATTTTTAGGTTTATGTTTTTATTTAATATTTATTTTAAGTTTATTTTAGGTTTATTTTATTTTATTTTATTTAGTTTTATTCTTAATTTTTAATTTTTTAGTTTGGGTTATTATTTATTTATTTTAGTTTATTTTTATTAGTTTATTTTATTTTATTTTTTTATGTTTTAGTTTGTTTTTTTTAATTTATTTTTTTATGTTTTGTTTTATTTATTTTTTAGGTTTTATTATTTTTTTAGGTTTCTTTGTGGTTAGTTTGTGTTTAGTGGTCCAGGGTTTAGGGTGGGTGTGTGGTAGGGCCCAGGGCCCAGTGATGTGGAGGTTTAGGGTCAGGGCCCAGGGTTTGGGTCAGTGGGCCCAGGGGTCATAGATCAGGGTGGGAGTGGGGCCCAGGGCCTGGGGTTGAGCCCCTAGGGCCCAGTGGCCCAGGCCCAGGGTGATCAGGTTTGATCTGTGGATGGAGTCAGTGAGGAGGTCAGGTGGAGTTAGGGTCAGGTGGGAGGCTAATTTAGGGTGGCTTAGAGCCCAGGGTTTAGGGTGGTTAGGAGTGAGTAGTCTTTAGGTTTAAGGAGGGTTTAGGGTTTAGGTTGGTAGTTTAGGGAAAAAGTTTAGGTTTTAGTTTAGGGGGTTTTAAGCATTTTGGGTTTAATGTTTAAGGATTAAGTTTTAGGTTTAGGGTTGATGTTTTAGTTTAGGGTTTAGGGTTTTTGGTTTTTTTTTAATAGAGAACAAATTCAGATTGAACATTTCTTTTTTTTTGATTTCATCAACTAAGTAACATGCCAAGTTTCTTAAGACACAAGCGATGATATAGATATAAAATGAGCACACATAGAGCAAATCAAAAACCCTAGATAACTAGAACTGTCTCTTCTGTAAAGACACTATTCTGTTCTTCAATTTCTCCAATTCCCATCAGAACCACCCCGGCCTCTTGAGTAGGAAGATCCACCATTATATCCTTGATCTCTCCCTCCGCCACCACCACAGTTGTAACCTTCGTCGCTCCTCCCACCTTCCATAACCACCATTGCTTTGACCACCACCTCCATATCCACCAGCACCTCCAGATCTCCCACCATGACTGTGATAACTGCCGCCTCCAACTTCGCCTCCACTGACAAATCTAGACTGAGCCTGGTTGACGGTTATGTTCTTACCGTCAAGGTTCTGCCTATTCTTTGGGGTTAGGTTTAGGTTTATTAGGTTTTAGGGTTTAGGTTTATTTTTTAATTCATTTATTTACTTTAATTTTAGGTTTAGAATTTGGGGTTTAGGGTTTAGGGTTTAGGGAGGGTTGGGGGTTTGTGGTTTGGGGTTTATGCTTAGATTTGTGGTGTGTTTATACTTTTAGGTTTTAGTGTTTAGGTAGGGTTTAGGTTTAGTGTTTATGGTTTGGGTCAGAGTTTAGAGCCCAGAGCCTGGGCTTAGGGTTTAGGGTTTAAAGCCGTAGGTTAGTGCAGAGTGTCAGTGTTGTGGTCAGGCCTTGTGGTTAACCTGTGTGGTATGGCCTATTTTCAGCCTTTAGGACCCAGGGTCCCAGGGTTTCAGTGGGTCAGGGCCCAGGACTCCATGGTCTTTAGGGCCCAGGGCCCAGGGCCTTAGGGCCCAGGTCACCAGGCTATGGCCCAGTGGTCCGTCTGTGGCCCATGCTTGAGAGCACTTGTCAGGTCCGTGGCTCCAGTCTTTAGGCCTAAGGCCCAGGGCCCATGGTAGGGTCAGGCCTAGTGTCAGGGCCCCATCCGCCTCTGGGTAGTTAGGGTTTAATTTATCTAGCCTAGTTAGGTTTTATCATCTAATTAGTTTATTTTATTTTATTTTATCTTAAGGTTTAGTTTATTTTTAGGATCAGGTTTTATTTTATCTTATTATTTTATTTTATTTAAGTCAGGTTTTAATTATTATATTTAGCTTATAGCCTGCTTTAGGTTTAGGAGCCTGGGGCCTGTGGCCCAGTGGTGTGGGTTGGGTGTGGAGGCCCAGGTTTTAGGGAGGTTAGGGCTGTGGTAGGGTTGGGTTTTGGGTTTGGTGGTTTTGGTTAGGAGTTTAGGGTTTTAGGGTTCACCAGGATTTAGGGTTGGTTTAGGTTTAGGGTTTATGGTTAGTTGGGTATTTTTGTTTTTTTATTTTTTTTATTTTGTTGACGATCCCAAGTCAGGATGTGGAAAGTGGAGGGTCATAGGTAGACAACCAAACAGAAAACTTGTCAAAATAATCATGACATGAATCCTTTAAATCTGTGTGTTAATGCTAGGGCGTCCCCTGGAGGGGACGCATTGTATGGCTTGAATACAATGAAAAATGTGCAAGGGCAGCTACATCGGCGCCCAGGTGTAGTGTTAAATAAGAAAGGGTTCCCACATTATGGACGGATGCAGGCAAAAAGTTAGTCCATGAAACTAGAATTAGGTTAGGATCTTGGAATATAGGTACTCTTACAAGTAAATTAATGGAATTAATAGATATTATGGTTAATAGAAAGAAAAATATTTTATGTGTTCAGGAAACTAAATGGGTTGGGGAGAAGGCCAAGGAGATAGATAGTTTAGGTTTTAAACTTTGGTATTCAAGTAGAAGTCAAACTAGAAATGGTGTAGGTGTGATTATGGATAAAAGTTTGAAAGATAATGTTATAAATATTAATAGATGTGGAGATAGAATTATAGCTTTAAAGATTATTGTTGATACTAAGATTATTAATGTTATAAGTGTTTATGCTCCTCAAGTAGGTTTGGGTGTAAGCTCAAAAGAAAAATTTTGGAATGAATTAGAGGGTTTAATACAAAAGATACCTCTTGAAGAAAAAAGTATTTATTGGAGGAGATTTAAATGGACATGTTGAAGAGTGGTAAAAGATTTTTAAAGTATTCATGGTTGTTATGGATTTGGACTAATGAAGAAAATATGACTATATTAGATTTTTCTTTAGCTTATGATTTTGTAGTTGCTAATACTTTATTTAAGAAAAATAAGAACATATTATTACTTATAAAATGGATCTAGTAAAACACAAATTGATTATTTTTTTATAAGAAAAATAGATCGTATATATTGTAAAGTGTCCTGTAGAGATTCTAAGAAAGCAATATATGATGCAAAAAATTTAGATTTTAGTGATTTATACAATAGATTAGATACCAAAGAAGGTGAAAGATGTATATATAAGTTAGCCAATCAAAGAGATAGAGACATAAAGACCTAGTTCAAGTGAGGTGTATTAAGGATGAAAATAATAAAGTGTTTTTCTTAGAAAAAGATATTAAAAATAAGTGGATGAGGTATTTTGATAAACTTTTTAATGAAGGATCTGAAAGAACAATTGATTTTAGCAACTTTCAAACCCTAAACAAAAATAAAGAATTTTATTTTTATCATCGTATTAGTAAGTCTGAAGTTAGAGAAGCTTTAAAGAAAATGAAATATGGAAAAGTAGGACGATGATATTCCAATAGAAGTGTGGAAATGTTTAGAGATCATGGAATTTCTTGGCTTACAAATGTTTTAATATTATTTTAAAGACTAAAAGATGTCAGATGAGTGGAGAAAGAGTTTGTTGGTTCCTATATTTAAGAATAAAAGTGATGCACAAGAGTGTGCAAATTATAGATGAATTAAATTAATGTGTCCTACATTAAAATTATGGGAGAGAGTAACTGAGCATTGGTTACGATGTGATACAAAAGGTTCTCACAATCAGTTTGGTTTCATGCTAGGTAGATCTACTATGGATGCCATACATTTGTTAAGAGATTTGATGGAGAAGTATAGAGAAAGTAAGGAGGATCTACATATGATATTTATTGATTTAGAGAAAGCTTATGATAAAGTTTCAAGAGATGTTCTTTGGAGAGTTCTAGAACGTAAAAGGAGTTAATATTGGTTATATTCAAGTAATTAAGGATATGTATACTAAGTTATTACTTGTGTCCGCATTAACAAGGAGGATTGACAAAATATTTTCCTATTTTAGTTGGATTACATCAAGGATCAACTTTAAGCCCTTATCTTTTTGCTTTAGTTATGGATGTTCTTACTAGGCATTTACAGGAAGATGTACCCTGGTGTATGCTTTTTGCTGATGAAATTCTTCTTATTGATAAGCCTCGAGAGGGAGTTCAAGAGAAACTTGAATTATGGAGGTCAACATTAGAGTCTAAAGTTTTTCATTTAAGTAGATCTAAAATTGAATATATGGAGTGTAATTTTAGTTGTAGAAGCTCTAGTGGTAGTGTTGTGACATTAGGTGAACAAGTCATTAATAAGACTGAGCGATTCAGATATTTAGTTTATATTGTTCAAAATGATGGTGAAATAGATGGAGATGTTATTAGTAGAATTCATGTTGGATGGTTGAAGTGGAGGAATGCATCTAGCTTGTTGTGTGATAGAAAAGTTCCACTTAAACTTAAGGGAAAATTTTATAAGATGGTGGTAAGACCTGCAATGACTTATGGTGCAGAATGTTGGCCAATAAAAGAGAAGCATAAGACTAAGTTAAGTGTTACAGAGATGAGGATGCTCAGTGGATGAGTGGCTTTACTCTTAGAGATAAAATCCAAATGAGTATGTTCAGAAAAAGTTGGAGTAGCTCCAGGTAGATAAGATTAGAGAGAGTCTCCTTAGATGGTTTGGCCACAAAAGCGCCACGATGACGTTAGAGAATAGATGCACTAGATTTGCCTTATGTTAAGATAGGTAAAGGTAGACCTAAAAGGACTTGGTTAAGTTGTATAAAAAATGGCCTAAGTATACTTGAATTAAATGAGAATTTGACAAATAATAGGACACAATAAGGATTCATGTAGCTGCCTACGGGATAAAGGTTTTGTTGTTGTTTTTATTGTGTTTTATTTTAGGGTTTAGGGTTTAGGGTTTAGGTTCTAGGTTTAAGGTTTTGTTTAGGGTTTAGGGTTTTAGTTTTTTTAATAGAGAACAAATTCAGTTATTTTTAACAAGGGTTTGCTGATTATTATTGTTTAGGTTTAGGTTTAGTTTTATTAGGTTTTAGGGTTTAGGTTTATTTTTTAATTTATTTAGTTACTTTTGGTTTTAGTTTATAGTTTGGGGTTTAGGGTTTAGGATTTACTGTTAGGGTTTAGGTTTTATGGTTCTGTGGTTTTAAAGGTTTTAAACTCAAATGATTTCATAATAAATAAGAAATTACCAAATCAAACAAAATATTATCCTCTAACATCTAATAAAATAAGATAAAATAAAATGAAATTCAATAATTCACAAAATAGTATTTACAAAATGATTTAACTCTAGAGATAATAAAATTTGATTTATTAAGTCGATAAAGCTTAGTAGCAAGATGAAACCCATATCATCATCAAATTCCTCCAGTTCTTCCTTCTTCGCTCCCAAAGAGTGAGCAGAGTAGCAGCAGAGTAGAAGCAGAACAAAACCACATTAAATTTACTAGGATCCTTCAAATACTCCTTAACCTTCTCAGCCTGAGCGTATGTGTAATTAGTGGCAATCATGATGGCGAGGACATTCTTGTAAGCATTCATGAACATGTGGGGCGCTATAATAAGGGTGGGATAAGAGAGGTCCAATGAGAGAGATGTGATCATTGAAAGGCCTGTCGAAAACTTCTCAATGAGATCATCTTCTGTGAGGTCAAGCACCTCAAGACTGCACACCGAACCATCATGATGTAGAGACTGTACGATAAGGGCATAAGAGAATGGCCTAATCCCCAACTTAGTGAGGAGAGCAACATCTGAGAATCCCACCTTATTGCCTTTTTTAATCAACATAACTGGGGTGATAATTTCAATAGTAACCTTGTTGATCTTAGTTGGGATGTTGAGAACCTGGAAGAAAGAATTCTGTGAAGGATCCAAACCAGTGTTGCTTGGAGGAACCCAACAACAATAGGTGCAACAAGACCAACATGCGTACGAGCACCAACTTTATATTTCACAACCTCTTCATTGACTTCTTTAAGATCACCTTCATAAAATTCTCAACCGTGGTTTAGAATTGTGGGTCTTTTTAGTGTTTATGCTTTGTGGGTTTAGGGTTTGGGATATGGTTTAGGATTTAGGGTTTAGGGTTTAAGTTTTAGGGTTGAGGGTTTAAGGTTTAAGGTTTAGGGATTAGGGTTTATGGATTTTTGTTTAGGTTTAGGCAAGTAGGTTGTAGATTTAGGGTTAGTTTTATTATTTTGCCTTGAATTTAGCATTTAGGGTTTTTATTTTCTTAAATTACAAATTAGTAGGTTTAGGTTTATTTAGTTATTATTTGTTTATTTTAGTTTATTTTATTTTTATTTTTATTTAGTTTTATTTATTTTAGGTTTATTTATTTTAGCCAGGGTTTTTTTGCTTTATTTTATTTTTTTTAGTTTATTTTAGCTGAATTTTATTTTATTATATTTTTAGGTTTAGGTTTTATTTTTATTTTTAGGTTTATGTTTAGGTTTTATTATATTTTTAGGTTTAGGTTTTAGGTTTTATTTTAGGTTTATTTTAGATTTTATTTTTTTAGTTTAGGTTTAGGTTTACTTTAGTTTATTTTATTTTATTTAATTTAGGTTCATTATCTTTAGTTTATTTTATTTTTAGGTTAAGGTTTTATTTATTTTAGTTATGTTTATTTTAGTTTAGTTTAGGTTTATTTTATTTTACTTATTTTATTATAATTTTTGGTTTTTTTAGTTTAGGGTTTATGTTTTTTATTTATTTATTTTTAGGTTTTATTTTAGGTTTATTTTTTAGGTTTAGGTTTTAATTAAATTTAACTTAAATTTATTTTGAGTTTATTTTATTTTTAGTTTACATTTAATTTTTGTTTTATTTAGGTTTTTTATTCTTAGGTTTATTTTATTTTTTATTTTAGTTTAGGTTTTTATTTATTTATTTTAGTTTATTTTTATTTTTATTTTATTTTAGTTTTAGGTTTAGGTATAGGTTTTAGTTTAGGTTTTTATTATATAATATTTTTTATTTTATTTTGATTTAGGTTTTTTATTCATTCTATTTTTAGGTTTTATTTAGTTTAGGTTTAGGTTTTAGGATTTTAAGTTTAGGGTTTAGGGTTTAGGATTTAGGGTTTAAGGTTTTAGTTTAGGGTTTAGGATTGAGGTTAGTGGTTAGGGTTTTAATTTAGGGTTTATGATTTAAGGCTTAGACTTTATGGTTTACTTTTAGGGTTTACTCGGGGTTAAGGGTTTAGGGTTTAGGGTTTAGGGTTTGGGATTTAGGGTTTAGGCTTTTGGGTATAGGATTTAGGGATTAGGGTTATAGGGTTTTTGGGTTTATGCTTTTAGGGTTTGTTTTAGGGTTTATGCTTTTAGGGTTTAGGGTTTAGGGTTAGGGATTAGGGTTTAGGGTTTATGCTTTTTTTCTGTTTAGTTTATATATTTTTTAAAATTAAGTAAACTGATAGGTTTAGGTTTATGCAGTTTATTTTTTCTTTATTCTAGATTAGTTTATTTTTTAATATTATTTCGGTTTATTTTTATTTTTATTTAGTTTAGTTTATTTATTTGAGGTTTATTTATTTTATTTTATTTTTTAGGTTTAAGTTTAGGTTTTATTTTTTTAGTTTAGTTTTATTTTTATTATATTTTTTTTTAGGCTTAGGTTTTATTTTATTTTTAGGTTTAGGTTTAGGTTTTATAATATATTTTTGTTTAGGTTTTAAGTTTTATTTTACATTTAGTTTGGTTTTATTTTTAGGTTATATTATTTATTTTATTTTATTTTATTTTATTTAGTTTAGGTTTAGGTTTTGGTTTAATTTAGTTTAGGTTTAAGCTTAGGTTTTATTTATTTTAGTTTAGTTTATTTTAGTTTAGGTTTAGGTTTATTTTATTTTGTATTTTTTTTTTTTTGGTTTGTTTTTTTAGATTAGGGTTTATTTTTAATTTATTTTTTATTTTATTTTTAGGTTTATTTTTTAGGTTCAGGTTTTTTTATTTAATTTTATTTTATTTTTGGTTCATTTTATTTTTAGTTTACGTTTAATTTTTATTTAATTTAGGTTTTTTATTCTTAGGTTTATTTTATTTTTTAGTTTAGTTTAGGTTATTATTTATTTATTTTAGTTTATTTTTATTTTTTATTTTATTTTATTTTTAGGTTTAGGTTTAGGTTTTAATTTAGGTTTTTATTTTATATTATTATTTTTATTTATGTTTAAGCTTTTTTATTTTATTTTTAGGTTTTATATAGTTTAGGTTTTGGTTTTTAGGTTTTCAGGTTTTTAGGGTTTAGGGTTTAGGGTTTAAAGTTTAAGGTTTTAGGGTTTAGGTTTTAGGGTTTAGGGTTTAGGCTTTAGCATTTAGGCTTTAGTGTTTAGGGTTTTTAGGGTTTAGGGTTCATGGTTAAGGGTTTGGGGTTTAGGGTTTTGGGGTTTAGGCTTTAGGCTTTAGGGTTTAGGGTTGTAGGTTTAGGATTTAGGGTTAGTTTTAGGGTTAGTTTTTATTTTTTTTATTTTTATTTTTATATTTTAAGTGTTAAGGGTTTAGGGTTTTTGATTTTTTTTTAACACGAAATAAATTTGTATTCAACATTCCTTCTTTTAATTTTATCAACCAAGTAACACTCTAAGTTTTTAAGGACATAGCGATGACATAGATAAAAAATGAGTCTTAGAGCAAATCAAAGATCTAAATAACTTGGATCATCTCTTATAAAGACATAGTTACATAAGTAGCGGTCAGTTAGGCGTTCTTCCATTTCTTTAGTTCCCATCATAACCCACGACCTCTCAAGTAGGGATCCACCATCTTATCCATGATCTCTCCCTCACCACCATGGATGTAACCTCTCTGCTCCTCACGCCTCCATGAACCTACTCGACCACCTCCATATCCACCCGGACATCTAGATGCCTCACTGCCACAGTCCCTCCACCTTCCTCCACCAAATCTAGACTAAGCATGGTTGACGGTGATGTTCCCTCCGTCAAAGTTCTGACCATTCTTAGGGTTTAGGTTTAGGTGTAAGATTATTAAGTTTTAGCTTTGAGGTTTATTTTTTAATTTATTTAGTAACTTTAAGTTTAGGGTTAGGTGTTTAGGGTTGAGGTTTAGGGTTTAGGGTTAAGGGTTTAGGGTTCAGGGTTTTAGGGTTTATACTATTAGGGTTTAGGGTTTAGGGTTAGGGATTAGGGTTTAAGGTTTAGGGTTTTCTAGGGTTTAGGGTTTAGGGTTTAGGGTTAGCTTAGGGTTTATGGTTAGTTTAGGGTTTATTCTTTAGGGTTTAAAGTTTAGGCTTTAGGGCTAAGGGTGTTTACGGTTTAGGGTTAGTTTAGAGTTTATGGTTTAGGGTTTTAGGGTTTAGGGTTTAAGGTTTAGGGTTTAAGGTTAGGGTTAGGGTTTGGGGTTTAGGGTTTATGGTTTAGGGTTTAGGTTTTTATTTAGGGTTTAGGATTTAGGGATATAGGGTTATGGTTTAGGGTTTTTTAAAATTAATTAAACTGGTAGGTTTAGGTATATTTAGTTTATTTTTTATTTATTTTAGTTTATTTTATTTTTTATTTTTATTTAGGTTAATTTATTTTAATTAATTTATTTTAGGTTTATTTATTTTAGTTTAGGTTTTTTTTATTTTCATTTTTTTTAGGTTTAGGTTTAGGTTTATGTTTATTAGTTTAGTTTTATTTTTATTTTCTTTTTCAGGTTTGGGTTTTATTTTTAATTTTTAGGTTTAGGTTTAGGTTTAGGTTTAGGTTTTTGTTTTTTTTTTTTGGTTTAGGTTTTAGATTTTTATTTTAGGTTTATTTTTAGGTTTTATTTTTAGTTTAAGTTTTGGTTTATTTTTAGTTTTTTTATTTCATTTAGTTTAGGGTTTAGGTTTAATTTATTTTAGTATTAGGTTAAGGTTTTATTTATTTTGGTTTATTTTATTTTAGTGTAACTTTAAGTTTAATTTAATTTTATTTTAGGTTTAAGTTTTTTTTTGTATAAGGTTTATGTTTTATTTTTTATTTATTTTTAGGTTTTATTGTTAGGTTTATTATTTAGGGTTTAGGGTTTAGGCTTTAGGGTTTAAGTTTTAGGGTTTATGGTTTTAGGGTTTATGGTTTTAGGGTTTATGCTTTTAGGGTTTAGGGTTTAGGGTTTAATGTTTAGGCTTTAGGGTATTTAGGGTTTAAGGTTTAGGGTTAGCTTAGGGTTTAGGGTTTATGGTTTAGTGTTTATGCTTTTTAGGGTTTAGGGTTAGTTAAAACTTTAGGGTTTAGGGTTTTAAGGTTTAGGGTTTAGGGTTTAAGGTTTAGGATTTAGGGTTTAGGGTTTAGGGTTTAGGGTTTAGGGTTTGGGTTTAGGGTTTAAGGTTTATGGTTTAGTGTTTTGGGTTGTATATTTTGGGTTAGTTTTAGGGATTAGGGTTTAGGGTTTATGGTTTATGGTTTTTTTTTAAATTAAGTAAAATGGTAAGTTAGGTTTATTTAGTTTATTTTTTATTTACTTAGTTTATTTTATTTTTTATTTTTATTTAGGTTTATTTTTTATTTTTATTTAGTTTAGTTTATTTATTTTAGGTTTATTTATTTTAGTTTAAGTTTTTTTTATTTAATTTTAATGTTTAAGTTTAGGTTTTGTTTATGTTTATTTTTTAAGTTAGTTTTATTTTTATTTTATTTTTTAGGTTTAAGTTTAAATTTTTTATTTTAGGATTATTTATAGGTTTTATATTAATTTTTTAAGGTTTAGGTTTTAACTTTTATTTTAAGTTTGTTTCTTGGATTTATTTTTTAGTTTTGGTTTAGGTTTATTTTATTTTATTATATTTTATTAGCTCATGGTTTAGGTTTTCTTTATTTTATGTTTTGCTTTAGGTTTTATTTATTTTAGTTTAGGTTTTGGTTTATTTTATTTTGTTTATTGTAGGATTAGATTTTTTTAGTTTACCATTTATGTTTTATTTTTATTTATTTTAGCATTCATTCTTAGGTTTATTATTTAGGTTTAAGTTTTATTTAGTTTTATTTTAGTTTATTTTAGGTTTATTTTATTTTATTTTACGTTTGGGTTTTATTTTATTTAGGTTTTTTATTTATAGGTTTATTTTATTATTTTAGTTAAGTTTAGATTTTTATTTATTTTATTTTAATTTAGTTTTTATTTTTTATTTTATTTTATATTTAGATTTAGGTTTAGGCTTAGGTTTTTATTTTATTTTATTTTATTATTTTATTTAGGTTTAGGTTCTTTTACTATTTTCATTTATAAGTTTTATTTAGTTTAGGAATAGGTTTTTAGGCTTTTGCTATTTTGGGTTTATGGTTTAGGGTTTAGGGTTTAGGATTTGGGGTTTAGGGTTTAAGGTTTAGGGTTGCAGGTTTTAGGGGTTATGGTTTTTTTATTTTTTTTATTTAGGGTTTAGGGTTTAGGGTTTAGAATTTAGGGTTCTTTAGGGTTTAGGGTTTATCATTTAGGGTTTAGGGTTATAGGTTTTGGGTTTTGGGTTTAAGGTTAGTTTTAGGGTTTAGGGTTTAGTGTTTAGGATTTAGGGTTTAGGTTTTAGGATTTTTTAAAAAAAAATTAAGTAAACCGGTAGCTTTAGGTTTATTTAGTTTATTTTATTTTTTTATTTTTATTTAGGTTCATTTTTTTATTTAGTTTAGTTTATTTATTTTAGTTTAGGTATTTTATTTTATTTTATTTTTTAGGATTAGGTTTAGGTTTATATTTATTTTTTAGTTTAGTTTTATTTTTATTATATTTTTTTGGTTTAGCTTTTATTTTTAATTTACAGGTTCAGGTTTAGGTCTTTATTTTATTTTTTTAGGTTTTGATTTTAGGTTTTTATTTTAGGTTTATTTTTAGGTTTTATTTTTAGTTTAGGTTTAGGTTTATTTTAGTTTATTTTATTTTATTTAGTTTAGGCTTTAGGTTAGTATATTTTATGTTTAGGTTTAGGTTTTATTTATTATAGTTTAGGTTTAGATTTATTTTATTTTATTTATTTTAGGTTTTGGTTTTTTCTTATTTATGGTTTAGGTTTTATTTTTTATTTATTTTTAGGTTTTTTTAGGTTTATTTTTTAGGTTTAGGTTTTATTTAGTTTTTATTTTATTTTATTTTAGGTTTATTTTATTTTATTTTACTTTTAGTTTTTATTTTATTTAGGTTTTTATTTTTTTGTTTATTTTATTTTTAGTTTAGTTTAGGTTTTAATTATTTTATTTGAGTTTATTTTTATTTTCTTCCATTATTAGGTTTAGGTTTACCTTTTAGTTTAGGTTTATTAAATATTATTTTATTTTATTTAGGTTTAGGTTTAATTTATTTATTTTATTTTATGTTTATTAATTTAGGTTTTAGGTTTTTTTTTTAGGGATTAGGGTTTAGGGTTTAGTTTGTGGTTTAGGATTTTAGGGTTTAGGGTTTAGGTTAGGGCTTAGGGTTTAGGGTTTAGTGTTTGGCTTTATGGTTTAGGGTTTTATGGTTTAGGTTTAAGGTTTAGGTTTAGAGCTTAGGGTTTAGGGTTAGCAGGTTTAGGTGAGATTAGGTTTCTTTAGGCTTTAGGCTTTAAGAATAGGTAGTTTAAACAAGTTTAGTGTTTATTTAGTTTAAAATTTAAGGTTTAGGGTTTATAGTTTAGTTTAGGTTTAGGGTTTAGGTTTAGTTAGGGTTAGTTTAGGTTTAAGTTTAAATTTAAGTTTAGATTTAGGTTTAGTTTAGGTTTAAGTTTAGGTTTAGGTTTAGTTTAAGTTTCTTTAGAGTTTAGTTTTAGTTTAGATTTAGTTTTTTACTTAAACATTTTAGTTTAAATTAAACTTTAGGTTTATTTAGAATAGTTTAGGTTTAGTTATTAGGGTTTAAAATTTAGTTTAGGTTTATAGTTTAAGTTTAGGTTTAGTTTAGGTTTAGGGTTATAGGTTTAGGGTTTAGGTTTTTTATAGGTTTAGAGGTTTAGTAGGTTTATAGTTAGTTTATAGTTTAGTTTTAGGTTTAATTTAGTGTTTATAGTTTAAACTTTAGGTTTAGTTTAGTTTAGTTTAGATTAAACTTTATAGCTTGAGTTTAGTTTTAGGTTTAGTGGTTTAAACTTTCTTTTTTATAGTGTAGGTTTATAGGTTTAGTTTAGTAGTTATGATTTAAGTTTAGTTTAGGTTTAGTTTAGATTGATAGGTTTAGGTTTAGGGTTTGATTTAGTTTAAGGTTTAGGTTTAGTTTAGTTTAGTTTAGTTTTAGGTTTAGGTTTTATTAGTATTTTAAACTTTAGGTTTAGGTTTAAGGTTTATTTGGACTTAGGAGTTAGGGTTTGGTTAGATGGGGTTTAGGTTTCTTTAGCTTTAGAATAGTGTTAGGGTTTAGTTAGTTTAGGGTTTTAGTTTAGTTTATTAGTTTAGGGTTTAGGGTTTAGGGTTTAGGGTTTAGGGTTTAGGATTGTAGGTGTAGGGTTTATGGTTAGCTTTCTGCTTTATGATTTAGGGTTTAGGATTTAGTGTTTTAGTTTATTTTATTTTTTAAAATAAATTGTAGTTTTAGTTTATTTAGTTTATTAAGTTTATTTTACATTTTATTTAGGTTTATTTTTTATTTTTATTTAGTTTAGTTTATTTATTTTAGGTTAGGTTTTTATTTTAGTTTATTTTTTAGGTTTAAGTTTAAGCTTATTTTTTAGTTTAGTTTTATTTTAAATTTATTTTTTAGATTTAGGTTTTATTTTTTATTTTAATTTTAGGTTTTAGTTTTTATTTAATTTTTTTAGGTTTAGGGTTTATGCTTTTATTTTAGTTTTATTTTTATGTTTTATTTTTTAGTTTTGGTTTAGGTTTATTTTTAGTTTATTTTATTTTTTTTAGTTTAGAGTTTAGTTTTAGTTTATTTTAGGTTTAGTTTTAAGTTTTTTTAGCTTAGTTTATTTTATTTTAGGTTTAGGTTTATTTTATTTTGTTTAGGGTTTAGGTTTTTTTCTAGGTTTTTTTTTTAAATTTAGCTTTTTTCAGTTTTAATTTTATTTTATTTGAGGTTTATTTTATTTTATTTTTTAGGTTTTATTTTATTTTAGTTTTTAGGTTTATTTTATTTGTAATTTTTTTTAGGTTTTATTTATTTTATTTTATTTTATTTTTTTATTTTTTTATTTATTTATTTTAGGTTTAGGTTTAGGTTTAGGTTTAGGTTTTAGTTTAGGTTTTATTTTATTTTATTTTATTTTATTTTATATATTTTATTTAGGTTTAGTTTTTTATTTATTTTATTTTTTAGGTTTACTTAGTTTAGGTTTAGGTTCTTAAGTTTTAGGGTTTTGGGTTTGGGTTTTTTGGGTTTTGGGTTTGGGTTTTGGGGTTTAGGTTTAAGGTTGTAGGTTTTAGGGTTTAGGATTTAGTGTTTAGGGTTTTCTTATTTAGTTTAGGGTTTAGAGTTTAAGGTTTAGGGTTTAGGGATAAGGTTTAGGGTTTAGGGTTGTTGGTTGTAGGTTTAGGTTAGTTTTAGGGTTTAGGTTTAGGGTTAGTGTTTTTTATTTTTATTTTTATTTTTTATTTTTTAAAGTTAAGTAAGTGGTAGGTTTATGTTTATTTATTTTATTTTATTTTATTTTATGTTTATTTAGTTTAGTTTATTTATTTTAGGTTACTTTATTTTAGTTTAATTTTTTAGGTTTAGTTTAGGTTTAGGTTTATTTTTTTTGTTTAATTTTATTTTTATTTTAGGTTTAGCTTTTATTTTAATTTTTAGGTTTAGGTTTATTTTATTTTTTTGGTTTTAGGTTTTAGGTTTTTATTTTAGATTTATTTTTAGGTATTGTTTTTAGTTTATTTTATTTTATTTAGTTTATGTTTAGGTTTAATTCATTTTAGGTTTAGGTTTAGGTTGAGGTTTAGGTTTTATTTATTTTAGTTTAGGGTTAGGTTTATTTTATTTTTATTTTAGGTTCAGGTTTTTTTTAGTTTAGGGTTTAATTTTTTTAGTTTATTTTTAGGTTTTATTTTTAGGTTTATTTTTTTGGATTAAGTTTTTATTTAGTTTTTATTTTATTATTATTTTTATTTTAGGTTTAGCTTTTATTTTATTTAGGTTTTTTATTTTTTAGTTCATTTTAGGTTTTTATTTATTTTATTTTAGTTTAGTTTTTATTAATTATTTTATTTTCTTTTTAGGTTTAGGTTTAGGTCTAGGTTTTAGTTTATGTTTTTATTTTATTTTATTTTATTTTTATTTTGGTTTTTTTATTTATTTTATTTTTATGTTTTATTTAGTTTAGGTTTAGGTTTTTAGGATTTAGGGTTTAGGGTTTAAGGTTTATGGTTTAGGGTTTAGGATTTAGAGTTTTAAGGTCGTAGGTTTAGGGTTTAGGGTTAGTTTTAGCGTTTAGGGTTAGGATTTTTTTTATTTTTTATTTTTATTTTTTAAACTAAGAAAATTGGTAGGGTTAAGTTTATTTAGTTTATTTTTAATTTATTTCAGCTATTTTATTTTTAATTTTTTTAGGTTTATTTTTTTTATTTAGTTTAGTTTATTTATTTTAGGATTATTTATTTTAGTTTAAGTTTTTTATTTTAGTTTTTTCTTAGGTTTAGGTTTAGGTTTAGGTTTATTTTTTAGTTTATTTTTATTTTTATTTTATTTTTTAGGTTTAGGTTTTATTTTTTATTTTTAAGTTTAGGTTTAGGTTCTTATTTTATTTTATTTTTTTAAGTTTAGATTTTAGGTTTATTTTTATGTTTAAATTTACCATTTTTAATAGAGAACAAATTTAGATTCACCATTTCTTTTTTTTGATTTCATCAACCATGTAACACTCCAAGTTTTCTAAGACACAAGCAATGATATATTTCAAAAATGAGCACGCACAGAGCAAATCAAAAACCCAAGATAACTAGAGCAGTCTCTTTAATAGTTCCATAGCGGATTGGATCGGCGTTCTTGAGTTTCTCGGTTCCATGAACCACCACGGCCTCTTGAGTAGTAGGATCCTCTATCATATCCTAGATCTCTCCCTCCACCACAACCATGGTTGTACCCTCCGTGGCTCCTCCCTCCTCCATAACCACCACTTTCATATCCACCAACACATCTAGATCCCCACCATACTGATAGCTGCCCTCTTTCCTCCAAGATGATATAGACTCAACAGGTGATGTTCCTAGTCAGGTTTGCCCATTCTTAAGGTTTAGGTTTTGGTTTGGGTTTATTAGATTTTAGAGTTTATGTTTAGTTTAGAGTTTGGGGTTCAGGGATTTAGGGTTTGGGGTTTAGTGTTTAGGGTTTAGGGTTAGGGTTAGGGTTTAGGGTTTAGGGCTCAAGTTTTAGGGTTAGTTTAGGGTTTAGGGTTTAGGGTTGTATGTTTAGGATTTTAGGTTTAGGGTTTATGGTTGTAAGTTTAGGGTTGTAGGTTTAGGGTTTAGGGTTTAGGGTTAGTTTTAGGGTTTCAGGTTTAGGGTTTAAGGTTTAGGGTTTAAGGTTTAGGGTTTAGGATTTAGGGTTCAAGGTTTAGGGTTTGGGGTTTAGGGTTTAGTGTTTAGGGTTAGGGTTTTTTTAATTTTTTTTATTTAAATTTTTTATTTTTTTTAAACTAAGTAAACTAGTAAGTTTAGGTTTATTTAGTTTATTTTTTATTTACTTTAGTTTATTTTATTTTTTAATTAGATTTAAGTTTATTTTTATTTTTATTTAGTGATGTTTATTTATTTTAGTTTAGGTTTTTTTATTTTAATTTATTTATTTGGTTTATGTTTATTTTTTAGTTTAGTTATATTTTTATTTTACTTTTTAGGTTTAGATTTTATTTTTTATTTTTAGGTTTAGGTTTAGGTTTTTATTTTAATTATTTAGGTTTAGGTTCTAGGTTTTTATTTTAGGTTTTTTTTTAGGATTTATTTTTTCAATTTAGGTTTAGATTTATTTTTAGTTTATTATATTATATTTAGTTTAGGTTTAGGTTTAGGTTTAGTTTATTCTAGGTTCAGGATTAGGTTTTATTTATTTTAGCTTAGTTTATTTTAGTTTAGGTTTATGTAGATTTTATTTTTATTTTAGGTTTAAGGTTTTTTTAGTTTAGGGTTTAGGTTTTATGTTTTATTTATTTTTAAATTTTATGCTTTAGGTTTATTTTTTAGGTTTAGGTTTTTATTTAGTTTTTATTTTATTTTATTTTAGGTTTATTTTATTTTTATTTTAGGTTTAGTTTTATTTTATTTAGGTTTTTTTATTTTTTAGTTTAGTTCATGTTTTTATCAATTTTATTTTAGTTTAGTTTTTACTTTTTATTTTTATTTTCTTTTTAGTTTTAGGTTTAGGTTTAGGTTTTAGTTTATGTTTTTATTTTATTTTAGTTCAGGTTTTTTTATTTATTTTATTTTTAGGTTTTATTTAGTTTAGGTTCAGGTTTTTCATTTTTTAGGGTTTAGGGTTTAGAGTTAGTTTAGGGTTTAGAGTTTAGGGTTTAGGGTTTAGGGTTTAGGGTTTAGGGTTTAAGGTTTAGGGTTTAAGTTTTAGGGTTTAGGGTTTAGGGTTTTAGGGTTTAGGGTTTAGGTTTAGGGCTCAAATTTTAGTTTAGGATATAGGATTTTTTGCTTTTTTATTTTTTTTGACGAAGAAAAAATTTAGATTCAACATTTCTTCTTTTTGATTTCATCAACCAAGTAACACACCAAGTTTTCTAAGGCACAAATGGCGACATAAATAAAAAATGAGCATGCATAGAGCAAATCAAAAACCCTAGATAACTAGGACCATCTTTACTGTAAAGAAAAAATTCCATAAGCAGCAAATTGGATCGGTCATTTTTCAGTTTCTCTTGTTCGCGTCAAAACCACCCCGGCCTCTCGAGTAGCAGGATCCACAGTCATATCCCCAATCTCTCCCTCCGCCACCACTGTAACCTCGTCACTCACGCCTCCATAACCACCACTTCTTACCACCTCCATATCCAGACCTCCATATCTCCCGATGCGATAACCACCACCTCCGCCTTCGCCTCACTTGCTAGATCTAGACTGATCCTGCTTGACGGTGATGTTCCTCCCATCAAAGTTTTTTCCATTTATAAGGTTTATGTTTATTTTTAGGTTTATTAGGCTTTAGGGTTTTGTGTTTATTTTCTAATTTATTTAGTTACTTTAGGTTTAGGTTAAAGGTTTGGGGTTTAGGGTTTAGGGTTTAAGGTTTAGGGTTTTAGGGTTTATGCACTTAGGGTTCTAGGGTTTAGGGTTCTTTAGTGTTTATGATTTAGGGTTTAGGGTTTAAGGTTTTAGGTTTAGGTTTAGGGCATAACGTTTAGGGTTTAGGGTTTAGGGTTTAGGATTTAGGGTTTAAGGTTTGTTTTTTAAAAAAAAATGTTATTTAGTTATTTAGTTTAGGTTTTAGGTTTAGGTTTATATAGGGTTTAGGTTTAGATTTAAGTGTTTAGGGTTTAGGGTTTATAGTTTTAGTAGGTTAGTTAAGGTTAGGTTTTTACAGTTTAGGGTTTACTTTCTTTAGTTTTAGGTTAGGGATTAGGTTTAGGGTTTTAGGATTTAGGTTTTAGGGTTTAGGGTTAGTGTTAGGGTTTAGGGTTTAAGGTTTAGGGTTTAAGGTTTATGGTTTTTTAAGGTTTAGGGTTGTAGGTTTAAGGATTAGGGATTAGGGTTTAGGGTTTAGGGTTTTGGATTTAGGGTTTATAGTTTAGGGTTTAAGGTTTTTTTTAAATTAAGTAAATGAGTAGGTTTAGGTTTATTTAGATTATTTTTTTATTTATTTTATCTTTTTTTTATTTAAATTTATTTATTATTTAGTTTAGTGTATTTATTTTAGGTTTTTTTATTTTAGTTTAGGTTGTTTATTTCAGTTTATTTTTTTAGGTTTTGGTTTAGGTTTATGTCTATTTTTGTTTAGTTTTATTTTTATTTTATTTCTTAGCTTTGGTTTGGGTTTATGGTTTAGGGTTTGGGGTTTGGGGTTTAGGGTTTAGAGTTTAGGGTTGTATGTTTTAGGGTTTAGGGTTTAGGGTTTAAGGTCTATGTTTTAGGGTTTTTTTTTTAAAAAAGAAAATAAATTCAAATTCAGCATTTTTTTCTTTTTGATTTCATCAACTAAGTAACAAACTAGGGAAGTGAGGTAATCAAATGACCTCCTTGGTGCTTGCTAAAGCCTCATGTTCCTGAGATGTCTAGACTATATACTCATTACCATTCAATCTTATATAAATCAACACATGAATAAAAGAAAGAGAACTGAACATTCATACCCTTAAGGTATAAGCACATGCATTTCTTATGTATTTATAACTAGCATCATAACACATTATTATTCATTTATAAGCTTTTGAAAAGTACTTTTGGATTTAATAGAAATAATAGCCACACATATATTAAATTAAATCAACGCATGCAAGCTTAAATAAAGGAAATCCATTTTGCTTTACTTGATTTTGAAAAGATGGATGCACGAATTCAAATGACATACCAAATTTAATGTGATTGGGAAGAGGACAATCAAATACAAGCATGTGATTCATTCAACCAAACTAGTTCCTAAGGACAATCAAATCAAATAAGATTATTTGAAGCAAGCCAAAGCTTCTTTATTAATTAAGTTTTGGATTTGATTTGATTTAAAGAGGAGAAGAGAAATCATCACTTTCTCTTTTAAACTGATTCCCACATTACTGATTCGATTTAATTTAAGGAAATGTAATTAAGTTTATTTTATGGGTTAATTAAGTTGAACCCTTAATTAGATGAATTAATTACCCTTACTTATTTCACCTTAAAGTAATTAACTAAATAATTATGAGCCAACATGATATGCATGGAAAATAAATTTGCAATGATCCTAGGAAATAAAAGGGGCCTAATGCAATTGGCTTATGATTAATAGTTAATTAGATTAAGTGACTTAATTAATTATTATTATGGTTCTCCCACACATGTGGACTAACCACAATTTCATTAAACTCCTTTAGGTTATTAAACACCTAAAGATCTACCCCATGACTTAATTAATTAAGGTCTGATGTGATTATGATTTCAAATTGGTTAAGTGATATAACTAATTAGTTAAATTTTAATAAATTTCATTTTAAAAAATGGTGAAATGAACAAAAGGAAAGGGGTTCCAACCCTATTCCTTAGCTCACTTACTATTGAATAATGACTAATAAATTTAATTAACTAATTTGTTAGTGTTCATGGGATTAATTAATCATTAATTAACTTAAAAGAGTAGTTAAGGTTTAATAATTCAATTTTCCTAATTAAGTGAGCAATCAATCCCAAGAAAATCATGAAAGGTAGAGGTCATCCCATTAAATTAACCCACAAAATTTGGGAGTAATTGCTCAAGTAATTAAGGAGTAATTAAGATAATAAAATGTGTAATTAAACCTTAATTACTATTTAAAATTAGTTAAGATCATTTTTAATTAATTATCCCCTGAAATACCTTTAAAATGAATATTTATTTGCATTTTTTATTTCTCTATGATTTTTTTATGATTTATAGAAGTTTTAGCCATTAAAAATAAATAATTAAGCCTAATCCTATTGGCACCACATGACACGCTGACACAACGCACTTTCGATGTGGTGCCGTGGGATTGGCTACTTAAAACGTATCTGACTCAGTCCCTATGTGGCGGCGATGGATGTGCTTTCTCATCCACCATCCGATCTAAAATCGAGTAGCTACTATTAATCTCACAGCATAATAGGATTAAATTAGATGGATCTAGAGCATCTAATAATAACCATCAATTTCAATCATGCAGAATGGACAGTGCGTGATCTAACATTAGGTGAGTAAGGGAGAATAGAGTCCATCCACGATTGCTCACTTGATCTAAGCTTACCTGAGCTTCGATCAACTCCAAAAGGATCCCACACCTTCAAGGCATCGATTGGAGGGGATCCAATCGTCAAGATCATATGAGATGCAAGTTTTCTTCAAAAAGCTCCCACCCAATTTTTCTTAAGGATCAATTTTGGAAAATACCTCATTGAATCTCAAGATCGGTAGCTCGAGCTATTGAGAAAGCTTCATCTTATGGAGATGAAGCCCTATTGAGCAGCAATTGAATCAATTCCTCAACGTTCACTCGAAAGGCCATGAACCGATGATTTGGAGTCGACTTTGATCAAGTCCACCTCGGTCGAGGAAGCTTCGAAGATGATTTGTTCTTGCTCGACGAGGCCTAGGGAAGATTAATGCAAAGTTAATTTGAGTTTGATGGAGAAATGGGGAAGTTAGGTTGGAAATGGGAGTGTCTTATTTTAGGACTGACGGGAATGGAATTTCTTGATCGAGGAATGAGCTTGGGAGCTTAGGGAATGGCTATAGCAGGTCGTCTTGGGTAGTTAGGGCTCTATGGAATGATTTTTGTGTGTGTTTGAGTGGAAACGAGGGGGTGTATACCTCCCTTCATTTTAATCGGATGGTGGGATCAAGTTTGTCTTCTAGTGACCGTCCGGCCATCTCAGGGAGTCGTGGGTGGTAGGGTGGAGGTGAGTTGGCTCGGCTTGGTTGGATGAAGGTGTGGAGGTGGCTGCAAGGAGGAATCATGGGTGTCCTATGCGTTTTAAATGCTCCAATGCGGAGGGTGAGGTGATTTCACCTCCCATGGGTCATGGCCGAAGCAACCACCCCTTGGGTCAGGTTGGGCAATGTTCGAGGTGCCTAGGTGGACCATTTAGAGAGTACCAAGTGGCCAAGGAATGAAAATGACCACTTACATGGGTGATTTATCTCATGTGATGCTTTTGACCCAAGGTTTGAATGATTATTTGGCATTGGATTTGATTTGGGCATATTTGAAATGAGCCAAAAGTGGGTTAGCCCATATTTCAAGTCAATTGGAGTTGATTTGGTTAGGTTTGGCTCAATTTGACTCATTTAGATTAAATAGGGTTAGGTTGGGTCAAGTTGACCAGTTGGTCAAATTTGGTCAAACTAAGGGTTGGGTCAAGTTCATATGATCATTTGGGATGTTTTGGTTCAATTAGTTTGGTTTAGTTTGGCTTAGATTTGATTTTGGCTCATTTGAATTCATTTGGGTCAAATGGGTTAAGTTGACCAATTTGACCAAATTGGCAAAATTAGCTTGGAGTGGCTGTTGGTTTGGGTTTAGTTGACCAATTGAAGATGATTGCAGGCTTTAGTTTCAATTAATTTGGATTTGGTATTGATTTAGGCCAACTTGAACCTTTAGGTCAATTTGGGCTAAGTAGGTCAATTGGGTTCAATTTGGTCCAATCATGGCTTTGGTCAAATTCAACAATCAATTTATAATGAACTTGAGCTATTAGTTACAATCAATTTGGTTTATATTTTGATTTGACCCAATTTGGTATTTTAGGTCAATTTGGGCCAACATGGGGTAAGAGGGCCAGTTGGGTTTACTTTGACTCAATTGAAGGTCAAGTCATATTAAAATATTGATTTTGATTTGGTATGAATCATTGGTTTCAAGGGATTTTGGCTTAGGTTGCAATTTGGCTAGTTTGGATTCATATGGGTTAAGGGGTTGACTTGGTCAAATGACCAAGTTGACTTGGTTTGACCCAATTAGTGATAATTGATCAAACTAGGGTGATCAACAATCATGATGGGAGGTTTTGATGGGCTTGGTTCAATCCAATTTGGGTAGGATTAAAACTTGGCTCAAATATGTCAAATTGGCCACTTTGGGTCAAGTAGACCGATTGGGTTTAGTTGGCTTGATTTTGGGTAGAGTTTGATTTAGTTGAGTTTGTGTATGGATTTGGAATGATATATAAATTCAATTGCAATTGGCTTGGGTTCAAATGTGTTTTGGTTCATTTGAACATTTCAAGTCAAAAGGGTTAAGTTAGGCTTGACTTGGGATGATTTTGGTTTGGCTTGATGACTATAGATTTCATTTAGATTTGTGAATATGTTTGAAGGTATGATTGATTCATGAGAAAATCAATAGAATTTTGGTTTTGGAATGAAGGAATTTGGCTAAGTCTGTGGAGTTGGGTCATGTGGCTTAGGTTTGGATTTTGATTTGGTTTGATTTAGTTTTGATAATTTAAATGTATATTTCATTAAATTATTTGATGATAATTGAAAATATGATAGATTTGTAAGAAAATCAATTGAGTTTGACTTGATTTGGATTAAGATTTGGCTAAGTCCATTGGATAGGTCATATGGCATAGGAAGGGTTTTGATTTAATTTGATTTATTTTGATTTAGTTTTGATCATTTCAATGTAGATTTGATTTATATTTAGGAAGATGATTGAAGATATAAATTTATTATGAGAAACTCAATTGATTTTAGATTGATTTGGATAAAGATTTGGCTAAGTCCATGGGATAGGTCATATGGCTTAGGAAGGGGTTCATGTTTGGATTTTATCTTGGGCTTCAATCATTTGGTTTTGGAATTTGGGTTTGGATTTGGATTTGAATTTGATGTTTGAATTGAACATGAGGTTTGGTTTGAGAAGGTGAACATGGATTGGATTTGGGTTGTATGGGTGGATTATCCTAATCTCAGGCATAACCTAATCCAATGGTTAACCCCTTCTATGTATAGGCTTAGGTTAAGTGTTTTCTTAATTGTTAGAAGTGTCTTATGATTAGGGAAGTCTTAGTGTCTAGAACACTCCTAAGTCTAAGATGAGAAGATTGAATCACTCCAAAATGAGGTCCATGAGCTTTAGGCTCCATAGTGTTGCTCTTGGAGATAGATGATTGGAAGATTGAAGCCAAGCTTCACATTATAGACTCAGATACATCTTTCAATGCTTTGCTTGGGAGGCCAGGGATACATGAGAACAACATAGTTCCATCATCTCTATACCAGTGTAAAAAGTTTGTGAGGGGTGAGATCATCTGCTTGGTCATCCTAGTTAAAAAAAAGAATGGCTAAATTCACATATGCGTTGATTTTAGGGATTTAAATAAGGCATGTCCAAAAGATGAATTTCCACTACCAATCTCGGAGCAGATGGTGGACATCTCCTCATCTCATGCAGTCTTCTATTTCATGGATGACTCATTTGGATATAACCAAATAAAGATGGCCCCTAAAGTGAAAGAAACACTGCTTTTAGAACTCGATCAGAATCTATTGCTATAAGCTCATGCCTTTCAGCCTTAATAATGCTGGTGCTACATACAAGTAAATAATTACTTGAATCTTTGATGAACTCATTCATCATTAAGTCAAGTGATATGTTGATGATCTCGTGGTCAATGTAGATAAAAGGAAGACCATCTCTTTGACTTAAGAGTAATTTTCAAACAGTTAAGATAATTGTGGTGTTTATTTTTGATTATGTGTATGGGGGACACCACACAGATTTGAGGGTGTACTTATTAAGATGATTGGGTGTGACATCAAGGAATGGTGCACTATCTTGAAAGATAGAAATCACTACCCTATAATGGACCTAATCACCTAATAAAGACTCCTAAGGCATGATGGGTCTTTAAATACACTAGAAAATTTTCCCCTACTTTACATGGATGAATAAAGTAGGGTTTATTTAAACTAGGTTCTAAAGTTCCTTATGGGGGCAAGCCCCCATAGTTAATTTCATCCTTAAGAATACTTTCAATTATAGTAGGCAATTATTGTCTCCAAAGATTTCAAAAATAGGACTATCAATAAGTTGGCTATGTTTTGAAAATTAAGTGGGATAGATCAAAAGGAGAGACTTATTATCGAAGCTAAAAGGAGATGAATAGGGGATGCTCATGATACTAGGAAACCTAGTGATCATTCCAATCTATCCTATGGTTGGGCTTTATATGTTTAAAATTGAAGAGAATTATGTATTTAAGTTAAAATTTATTAGAAGGTTAAGACTTATAATCCCATAATACAAGATTATGGAAATGCTTAAGAGGTGAGGATTTATGCTTGTAACCTTGGATCCTAAATCTAGGGAGCTTTAGTAATAACCAAAGCATGACCTAAATCTAAGCGAATATAGGTATATTGTTTACCTCGATAAGAGTGGATAAACCACCTAACTGCTAGACTTATATCCGCTAGGAGTGGCAACCAGCTAACTCCTCTTACACTTTAAAACCATGTAAGCAAGTCATATACTTTTGCAAGATAGTTAGGTTGTTATCATTTAGAAAGAGGCTATAGTCCTTAAACCCACTCCCTAAAGAGACTAGAGCATGAGTGGTATGAGAAATAACTTAGTCTAATACAAATATTTTCAAATTTTATTTATATCTGACACATCATTTTAACAAAGGCTTTGGGAAATTCATATGTCTAGATGTATGGTGAAACTGAGTTATGGGCCACATCAGTAAGAAGGGGTGTTTTCCACCATAAGAGATGCCCTCACAGCTCAAGCATTCCCCTATCATGCAAGGATGGAGATCCCCTATTTTCATGAGAGAAAGAATATGCATGTAGGATGTGAAACATACAACATTCAGCTAAGGAGTTGCTAAATCTTTTAATTATCTTAATTTAATACCTAGGCTTTATGATGAGGTTATGAGTTGTAGTTAGGATAAAAAATTAATTTTTTCCTAAGAGCCTAATTGCATCCAAGCCACACATTAAAGCCTCAATACAGAAAGAAACTATAAGAGGCATGTAATTTCTAATGCACAATATAAACAAATCATCAAATAATTTATAAAGCTAGCATAAAATAATAAAAGGCCAATGCAGTTTGGTACCGCCGTACAACTAGAAAAGAAAAATGGGTAGCCAAGCTCTACCCTTATAAAACTCGAATTACAAAAGAATAATTACAATTAAGGATGAATACATGCTATGGGGGTCTTCATCTTCATTCTTCATGTCTCCTTAATTTCTTCATATCTCCATTTGATTTAATTTTCTCCACTTCAAAGGCATCACATGGCCTCCCAAGACAAAGCCCTCTAGCCACTGCTCATCCTTATCCCCACAAAATAATAATCCTAATTCCTAATTGGAAAATTAAAATTCACTGAAAAGAGTAAATCTAACTACACTTGCAAAATTAAGGTTAGCTAAACATGCATTCTACCTAAGCAATTATATTTATAATTTGGACTTAGCACCCTGAATATGGGTAACCAAGCCCACCTGTCCTAATTTTGATTATGCTTAGGGGCTTAAGCAACCTACAAAAGAGAGCAATTATATTTATTTTTTTAGCTACCCCTTAAGCACAATCTCCTAAAAAAGACATAATTAGGCTAATAATGGCCTAACATCTGGTCTATGAAATATACACCCTAACATCCAATCTAAAATTTTACATCATAAAACAAAACATACATTAAACCATGCACTACCCTAACATAAGACTAGAAGTGGTGACTTGATCTAATGTATGTGTATTAAGGCTTAGGTGGTATGTCCTAATTAGGCTTTAAGGTTATAGTTTCCAAGTATGAAGAGATTTGATCATGAGGGTGGTTTCATTTTAAGTGGTTTAATTGATCCATAAGTTTTACTTAATGTTTTCTTTTATTTCATTTGATTTACACTTAATAACTAAGTGTTATAAAAAGAAGAAAAGAAAGGATCACTCTCTTTTATCCCTACCTTTAGTCATTTCTAAAGCCAATTAATTAAACAATTCTCTTTAGTGAATGGCTTATTAAATATTTTAATTAATCCTAAGTTTTGGTTCACTTTAAATATACTCATTCAATTAGAAAAGAATGTTAATATTAATTGGAATGAATTATTATCACATAACACATGTTTGTTTGTTTATTTCCAACATATATATCATGCATATGATTATGTCCTAAACATACATATACATATAATTTATATTTTAGTATACTTGAATGATGAATGCAAGCAAATGTATTTAGAATTGATGTTTCCTTTGGTTGAATTATTTTGTCATATTAATTTAAAGCTATATCTAAATTCTTATGAGAGAGCATGAGCAAAGAGCTTTAAGTTACATGATTAATCAATTCAACCACTAGAACAAAGTATAAATGCATGTTTCTTTTTAATGGGAAAGAGATTTTCATTCATTAGCCAATTGTACACACAAATGTATATCAGTTTTAAGCAAGTACATTGCCATTGTTGCACACCAAAGGAGTGAGGTAGGAACCTCCTTAGGGCTACATAAAGCTGTGCGCCCTTGGGATGTCCAGACTAATATACCCACTATC
Organism: Cymbidium sinense; assembly: GCA_021442155.1. NCBI lineage: Eukaryota > Viridiplantae > Streptophyta > Magnoliopsida > Asparagales > Orchidaceae > Cymbidium > Cymbidium sinense. Next base: position 27,235,301 of record CM038216.1, read on the forward strand.
CTCAAATACATATGGATGTATAAGAAACTATAATAATGAGAATCAAGCAAAAGTTGAATTGATTTGATTAAATTATTGTTTTCATCCACTAGTTGTATCACACATAAATACAAATATATATACAAATATATATATATATATATATATATATATATATAATAATAATATGATGCAATTGTTTCACACCAAGGGGTGAGGTAGGAACCTCCTTAGGCCTATTTAAGCGTGCATCCAGGATGCCGGACTAAGATACCCACTATTCTTATATATGAGAATGTGCAAGCAACTATAGAAATAAAAATTATACAAAAGTTGGATTCAATTTAATTAATTAATTTATGTAAATGAATTAAAGCTCCATCTAAATTCTAATGTCAAAAATGCATAAGAATGAAATCAACCAGGTATGTCTCCATTGTTTTGCACCAACAGAGTGAGGTAGGAACCTCCTTAGGGCTACTTAAAGTCATGCATTCCTAGGATGTCTAGACTAATATACCCGCTAACATTTTTACTTATGCAAATCATCATATGAATATATAAAAGAGACTTTACATCATACATTAAGTTTATGTTCACATGCACTTCATATATATATATATATATATATATATATATATATATAACTGAAGTCACAACACATATTCTTATTTATTAAGAAGCTTTTGAAAATATGTTTGGGATTTAGTAGTGATAATAGCCACACATATTCTTAATTAAGCCAACACATGCAAGTTGGCATAAATGAAATTATTTATTAATTGATTTTTGAAAAGAATGAATGCATGACAATAAGTGGCATACAACTTTATTTTATATTATTAGAAAGAAATAAAGAAACACAAGCATGTAATTTCATTCAATCCAACTAATTCCTAAGGACAATCACATTAAACAAGCTTATTTAAAATAAACCAAAGTTTGTTAAAGCCATTTTTAATTTCATATTTTATTTGATTTATGAAATGTGAAAGAGGTTTGCTGGTCCTAATCTCATTCCCATTTGTGTGAGTTAATTTGATCTAATAAAAAGTAATTTGGTTGATTTTATGGATTGATTAAGTTAAGCATAGAATAAATCAATTAATTAACCCTTACCTATGTCACCTTAAGGTATTCAATTAAAAAATTATGAGCTAATACGATATGCAACCACATTGAAAGTAAATGGCAATTCTCCTATGAAATGAAAGGGGCCTAATGCAATTAGCTTAAATTTATTAATTAATTAAGCTTAAGGAGCTCGCTTAATTACTCTTATGGTTTTCTCACACATGTGAACTAACCATAATTTCATTAGCTCCCTCTTTAGGTTATTAAACACCTAAAGAGCTACCCAAGAGTTAATTAGAGAAGTAAATTCAATTAAATTAACTAATTTCATTAATTATCCAATTAAATCTTAATTATCCTTAATGAACAATGTGAAATGGAGTTAGGGAAAGAGATAAAGAAGGGAGCCTAAGTCTCAATCCCTAAATCCTTTTAATTAGTTAATTAAAGTTCAAGTATGATGTAGATATTGATTGATTTTATTAATTAATTAATTCATGATATTTTAACTAATTAATTATTTAGGAGGCAATGGAGAAGACTTAAGGAAAAGATTGGAAGAGGTGGTCCCAATCCATTTCCCTAAACTTCATCACCATTAACAGAGGTTAATAAGCTTAATTGATTGATTAATTTATTGTTCATTTGCTTAATTATCATTAATTAAGATAGAGAGTAATTAAGGCTTAATCAATTAATTTTCCCAATTAATTATCCAACAAATCCCAAGAAAAATAGCAGAGGCAGAGGTCATCCCCCTAAACATCTCTGAAAATTTGAAATTAAATAGATAATTAATTAGAGAGTAATTAGATTATGTTTTTAATTAAACTTTAATTAAGTAGAAATTACTATTCAAAATTAATTAATAATTTTTTTAGACTCTCCTCTGAAATACCTTTAAAATGAGCCCTCATTTGTATTTTTGGATTTTTATAATTAGTTATGAATTATGGAAGTTTCAACACTAAAAAAAGATTAATTAACCTAATTAACCCCTAATCTTATCAGCGGTATGTGGCTACTGATGCGGCGCACTTTCCACGTGCCATGATGGGATTGGTTATTTAAATTGTCACATAAATGTCGATACGGAGGGAGGCAGAATGCATTTCCACATGGGCCGTCTGATCTAAGATCGGATGGCCACTATTAAATGGGCAATTTAGAAGGATAAAAGAGGGGTTCTATGTGTGATTAGATTAGGACCGTCCATTCTGATCATACGAAATGGATGGTCCATGATTTGTCTCCTCCCAAGCGGTGAGAGATGGATACCGTTCATCAATTATCGCTTGGTCTGAGCTCACCCAAGCTTGGATGGAGATCAAATTGATCCCACACCTTCAAGGAAGCTTAACAAACAGATCCAATGGTGAAGCTCACATGAGATGCAAGTTTTCTTGACAAAGGACCTACCTATTTTAAGCTAAGGATTAGTTTTAATGGCATACCTCATAAAAGCTTATGATCGGTGGTTCTAATGATTAAGGAAGCTTCATTTGGTAAAAATGAAGCCATGTTGAGCTACATGAGCATTGATTTGGTGTGGTTTACTCGGAAGACCAACCCACGACATGTAAGCAATCGGCTTGATCAAACTACACCCTCCGGCTATTGGGAAGATTAGGAAATGATTCATTTTAGCTCATCTAGGTCCAAGGATGGTGTGTACAAAGTTAATTGCACTTTAGTTGGGAAATGGGGAAATGGCAATCACTGGTTTGCTCCCTTATTTTGGTTTTACGTAAAACTGAGAATGGGAAATTTGGGGAGCTCGAGAAATGCAAGGGGAAGCACTGGGATCTCTCTCCTTGGCTGCTAGGGTTAAATCAAGTATGGGTGTGTGTGTTTGAGTGAGAATAAGGGGGGTATACCCCCTCCTTCCTTTGGCATAGACAGTGATGATTATTTCATCTTTTTGCTCAAATGGTCATCACAAAGAGCTCAATTTGGGCAGAGAATCCTTCCACTTGGCCTCTCATGAGTGGAGGAAGGTGTGAGAGTGGCTACCATGGGAATAGTGGATGTCCATGGTGGTTTGAAATAATCCAATGGGAATGGGGAGGTGATTTTAGCTCCCCATGAGTCATGGTCGAACCAACCACCATTGGGTCAGGTTAGTCATAGTCCTTGGTGCCTAAGTGGACCTATGAATGGGTGTCAAGTGGCCAAGGGGAGGAAATGACCAAAAGTGCCAGTGTCTTAGCTCATGGGATGACCTAGAACTAAGGGCAAAGTGGTCATTTGGCTATGGGTTTGATTTTGGCAGATTTGAAATGGGTCAAATGTGGGTTAGCCCAAATTTCAAGTGGTTTGGGGTTTATTTCGATTGATTTGGCTTGATTTGACTTATTTAGGTCAAATTGGGTTAGGTTGGTTCAAGTTGACCAATTGGTCAAATTGGGTCAAACTAAGGGTTGGGACAAGTTCACATGATTATTTGGAGTTTATTGGTGTCATTGGTTAGGTTGAATTTGCTTTGGATTTGATTTTGGCCCTTTTGGATTCATATAGGTCAAATGGGTCAATTAGAGCAATTTGACCAAATTATCCAAATTGGCTTGGGTTGGGTGTTGGTTCAAGTTCAATTGGTTAATTGAAAATGATTGTAGGCTTTGGTTTGAATCAATTTGGATTTAATTTGGATTTTTTTTGACCCTTTAGGTCAATTTGGTCTAAGTTAAGTTAGGTTGACCAATTGGTCAAATTAAGCTTAATAATGGCTTTGGTCAAGTTCAATAATAAATTTGAGATGAATTTGAACCATTGGTTTGCAATTAATTTGGGTTGGATTGTGATTTGACCTATTTTGGCTTTTATTTGGGACAACTTGGGTCAAAATGGTGTCTTGGTTTGGCTCAATTGAGGGTTTGGTCATGTTCAATCATTGATTATGAATTAGTTTGAATCAAAGGTTTGATCAATTTGTCATATGGTGTGTTTTTGGCTAGTTTAGGTTTCATTTGGGCTAAAGGTTGACTTGGTCAGCAGCTAGGACTTGGTTTGACTGATTGATTAACCTAGGATGATTGTTGATCATGATATGAGGTTTGGACGGGCTTAGTTCAATCCAATTTGGGTTGGATTAGAATTAAGCTCAAAAGGGTCTTTAGGCCACTTTGGGTCAACTGGACCAAAATGGGTCAATTTGCTTTATCATGGCTTGATTCATGTTTAGTTGAACTCACATATGAATTTAGGATTGAAATATAAATCCAATTGCAATTGGTTTGGAGTCAAATGGATTTTGGTTCATATGACAATCTTAAGTAAAAAGGGGTCAACATGGGCTTGACTTGAGTTGACTTGGATTTGGCTTGATAATTGTAGTTTAAGTTCAATTTTGCCAAGTTCAAGAAATTGGCTAAAAAGGCTAAAATTAGAAATTTGATTTGATTTGGGTTTGATTTTGGCTATTTGGATTTATATTTCATTTATATTTGGGAATATAAATGAAAATATAAATAGTTCATGAGAAAATCACTTGAGTTTGGAGTGATTTGGAAGCAAATTTGACCAAGCTTATAGGTGTAGGTCAAAAGGTCTAAGAAAGGAAACCTATTTAGTTTGATTTGATTTTGGTCATTTGAGAGTGGATTTCATTTATATTTGTGAATATAAATGAAGGAACAATTGATTTATAAATAAATCAATTAAGTTTGGGATAGCGATATTTGACTAAGCTTATGAGAGTGGTTCATAAGACTTAGGAGAGGATTTAATTTGAGACAACTTTGTTTGGTTTAGAATTAATTTATGATTTGATATTTGATTTGAATTAAATTGATATTTGAGAAAATCAATTGAATTGGGGTTGATTTGAATTTGGTTAAGGCTAAGTCCATAAGATGAAATTAAAAGGCTTAGGAAGGATTTGATCAAGGGCTTCAATCATTTTGCTTGGAATTTTATTTATAATTTGAAGTTTGAATTCATATTTGAATTTGAGGTTTTGATTGAGAAGGAAAGCATGGGTTATGTTTAGGCCATAGGGTAGTCAAGTTTTCCTAAGTCTGTAAGGAATAGCCTATTCTTATGGCTAAGCCTTCTAAGTCTCTAGGCTTAGGTTAAGTGTTCACCTAATCACTAGAAGTATCTTATGACTAAGGAGCTCTTAGTGTCTAGAAGAGTCCTAGATCTATGATGAGGAAGTTAAGAGCTCACTCCAAAAGTGAGTTCAACAATAATTTAACCTCAAAATGAACCCCCTGAAGTGTGCATTTGGAGTAGCTTCAGGGAAATTCCTTGGGTTTGTTGTTCAATACTAGGGAATCAAAATCGATTCAGAAAAGATCAAGGCGATATTAGAAATCCCACCCCCTGAAAGTCTAACTCAACTCAGATCATTCCAAGGGCGGTTGGCATATCTAAGATGCTTTATATCCAACATATCGGGAATATGTCAGCCATTCTTAGCACTTGTCAAAAAGGATGCCAAGTTCAAGTGGGATGATAAGTGTGAGCATGCCTTCTAAGACATCAAGCATTACTTGATATCATCGCCAGTTCTAGCACCCCCTATCCTAGGAAAGCCACTCATACTTTACACCGCTACGTTTGATGACTCCCTTGGTGCTTTGTTGGCCCAAGCCAATGATGAAGGGAAGGAAAACATACTCTACTACCTCAATTGTCATCTAATCCCTATTAAGGCTAATTATCCACCCATTGTGAAGCATTGCCTAGCTTTAATCTTTGCATCCTAAAAGCTACAGCACTGTATGATTCCTCATAAGTTGAACTTAATCTCTAGGATCAATCTACTATAGTATCTCATGACACGGCCGATGCTATCCGGACAGTTGGCATGACTGTCCATGATACTCTCATAATTTGACATTACCTTCGTACCCTCTATGCAGAAATCTTAACATTACACCCACTTCCTGCTGACTCTCCACTTATTGATGATCTCCCCGATGAACAAATCATGAACTTATGGGATACTAGCATTCACTGTTGGGAGATATATTTTTATGGTGTGCTTCCTCTCAAAGAGGAGAAGAACCACAACCTACTATTCCAGGAAAGGCAAGGGTAGGAGTAGCTCTCTTAACTCTAGACAGTGATGTGATGAGATTCTCATATCTTATGTCCAATCCTTGCACCAACAATAAAGCCTAATATGAGGCTCTGGTTGCCGATCTGGACTTAGCCATTACTCTAAGCATCCAGAACATCAACATCTTTGGGAATTTTTAACTAGTTATCAACCAAATCACTTGGTGCAATATGGTTATAAACCCCAAACTCCATCACTATCATAAGTACACCATAGAGTTGATGGCTCAAATCTTAGAGGTTATAATTTATAAGATTTCTTGAGGAGAGAACACCGTAGCATATGCTTTAGCCGAGCTTGCCAAGGAGTTGGCATGTCTGGAGGATGAGTCCATATCAATAAAGTTCCAAAATAGAAAAGTCTTATCCCTTATTGATATTGAACTCATCAAAAAGTACTCTCTTGAAGGGGAGGTTGCCATTTCCAAGAAGGACAAGGAGTTAGATTGGAGGCAATCATTCATGGATTACCTAAATAAAGGTAAACTACCTCAAGAGAAGTCCCAAGCCCCATCAAATGAAGCAGAGTGCACATTCTTACACTCTTGTGGAAGGTGTCATGTACCGGTGGTCTTTCGATCATATGTGGTTACCCTGTTTAGACAAGCACGAAGCCCATAATATCGTGACTGAGGTACAATTAGGATTATTGGAGATAACCAATTGTGTCCAAAGATGAAAGCTAAGATCAAGAGACTATGATACTACTGGTTGTTGATGATCAAAGTTTGCATTGATATGGCTAGGCAATGCCAACAATGTCAAATACACGTTATGGTCTTACACCAACCACCCAACATTCTACATCCTATATTGGCCTCATGGCCATTCAAGTGTTGGGGGTACCGACATAGTGGGTCTAATTGATCCTCCTTCTTCTAAGGGTCATCTGTTCATTTTAGCTACTGCTAAATACTTTTTTAAATGGGCGAAGGTAATTGTACTCAGAGAGGTCACAGCTCAACATTTTCTCCAGTTTTTTAGGAACCATATCGTATATAAGTTCGGAGTACCTTGATGAATTATATCTGATAATGGTACTGCATTCAAGACCATCGAGATCAATAACTTTGCCCAGAGACACGACATAGATTGGAGAATTCTACCATCAACTACCCGTGGGCAAATGACTTAGCAAAAGCCTTCAACAAAATTCTCATCCAAATACTAAAGAAGATAATCGACAATAACAAGCGATGGTGGCATGCACAGTTAGTTGAAGCCTTATGGGCCTACTGCACCACATATAGAAGTCCAACTCAGTCTACTCCTTCCTCCTTATTATATGAGACCCAAGCTGTTCTACCATTAGAAGTCCAACTCCCATCACTAAGGATAGTTGTGGGTAGCAAGATCACAATAGAGCAAAATGCCAAGTTGGGTTAGAAGAGCTCAAAGGTTTGGAGGAGGGATGCCTGCGGGCATGCCAAAACCTCGAGTTGTACAAAGCTAAAATAATTCAAGCTCATAATAAGTTGGTCCATCCTAGAGCTTTTTTTAATTCTAAGGAAACCAATTATTTCCTTTCAAAAGATGGGAGGAAAGTTTGAACCCACTTGGTAAGGCCCTTTTGCCATAAAGAAGGCCTACCAAGGAGGATCCTATCAGCCTATTAATCATAAGGGAGAGCACCCAATTATTCTAATCAATGGGCTCTATTTAAAGAAATATTATAAATCATGTTTTAAAATAATTATCTTCAATGAAAATTCCATTTTGAATTCAATCTCTTCCATGTTAAAAGCATTCTTGTTTGTGAAACCGCCTTGATGTGTTTAGGGTAGGTGTAAGGAACCTAAGCGGCATCTTATCCTTCATTGAGACAACACAAACATAAACTACACGTAAAAATATTAAACAAACACATATCTTTTGTCTCAAGCCACTCTTAGTTGAGATAACACCCCAATGGAACTCACTCAGTAGCTGCTCTAGGTCGGGCTGACATACTACCCTGCTAGTGTGTCACCCCAGTGCTCTTCTTTCTTTGGTGGATGTAAGTTTGCTATGCTTTCACCGATGAGCACCTTGTTAGTTTTGTAAGCCTTACTGTATGGCTGATAAGCTCCCTTATGTTGGCTTCATTTAAGAGGATGTGAGTCTGCTACGCTTTCTTCTTGGATTAGCCTTCATGCACTAACTAGGTCAGTATAGTTGAGGTTTAGGATAAGTTCCCTAGCGGCTCCTTCCCTCCTGATTGCTTCAAGTGCAGGTCGTCCTTCTTAGGGCTCCCGCAGTAGTCTCTAGGTCGGCACCTATCTTGCTAATGACAGACTATCCCGATGATCAGTTCCACATGGAAAGTTGTAATCCTACACACTTTCTTTCCAAATTGATCATTGCACACTAACTAACACCTTAGGTTGGTTGGTTCTCACTATGCTAATGGATACACCATGCATACTGACGGATACAGCTTAGGTTGGTTGGTTCTCACACCTTAGGATACACCACTCATGGAAGATGCAAGTCTGCTACACTTTCTCTTCGAGTTGGCCACCGTACACCTATAGGCATTCTTTTCCATGGCTCAGGATAACGTCCCTAGCAGCACCTCCCTTGTGGGCACTATATTTGGAACACGTACTTTACAACCCCATTTAGACACTACCTGGGTTACTATCAGATTGGATAGTTCCCCTTTCCCAATAACCACCCCTGTGTATGGAGAATCTGTCTTATGGAAGTGCAGATTCTCCCTTGGTCTAGTAAATCTGAGACAGGACAAGGCTGACATAGCCCCTTCTCAGTGTGGTCCCTCGCACACCAATAATGTCCACACAAAAATATAAATAAATATATATTCACCTATGGATTAGGAGGACATCCCTAGTGGTACTTTTTCCAAGCAGGTACCTTATCTTTAGGGCAGTGTCAGCAAAACTCTCTCTAGGAATTGCCCGACTACTATTGAGTTGATATAAGTCCCTAGTGATATTCACTCAATAATCACCCCTAGGTTGGGTTCGATTTGTTTTGCTACCAACAGTCACCCCCTGGTTGTTCCTGCTTAGAAGATGTAAGTATACTGCATCTTCTTCCTAGCATAGTCGTTGCACACCAAAAGGCAACCCCTTAGGTTGGCTAGCTCTACCCCATGGCCAGAAGACTATCCCTTTGTATTTGTAAATATGAGATAGGATAAGTCCAATATAGCCCATTTTCAGTGGGTCTATCACACATCGACATGGTCCATAAATTAAATATATTAAATTTGATAGAGCTAAAATCCCCAGCAGATATGCCCTCAATTTGAAATCAAGCTAAACCAAACAAACCATATTAAATCACATGAAATTAATATAAAATTAATCCTGACTACTTTTGAGTTGACATAAGTTCCCAGTGGCATTCACTCAGTAGTTTCCCTAGGTCAGGTTCGATTTGTTGTGCATCCAATAGGTTACAACAACGATTGTTACTCACTTTGGAAGATGTAAGTCTGCTATGCCTTCTTCCTAGCACAATCATTGCACATTGAAAGGAAACCCCTTAGGTTGGCTAGCTCTACCGGTAAACTATCCCTTTGGATTTTTAAACCTGATGTAGGTTAAGGCTGATATAGCCCCTTCTCAGTGGGTCCATCGTACACCAACAGGGTCCATACATTAACTCAGATTAAATTATACCCAATCTGATTTTTCTGAGTGGACTTAAACCACACCCTTCTCCCCAATGGAGCCCCAAATCATATATAAACAAGTCAAGCAAACAAATTGAATTCAAAACCAACCTCCCTAGTGGATCCAAATTAAACTAACTCCCCCAGTAGAGTCTAAATCAAAGAATCCAGCCAAACTCTTATCCTCGATAGATACATCCCCAAACATATCTATGAAATCAAACTCAAATACCAATCTCTACTAGATAGGCCGAACCTGCTTTCTTAGTGGAAGTTTCATATACTCGATCCCCAGTGGACTCAATCCCATATCTCTGGCCGATATGCCTCCACATCACTAAAAAATAAACAAATTAAAGTTGATTCGATCTTAATTTGGTGGATTATAGATTCTTATCCCAGATCTTCTTCACAAAATCATATAATCAAATCAAATTCAAACCTTATCCCCCGCAAGTTTTCTTCTCCTATGCCCTCTATATAGACCCCTCACATGTCATCTCTAATGCATGTGTGATCCCCTAGCAGATCTCCCTCCATGTCCTTGACATGAAATTCTCATCAATCTTATTTCTTCTCATATGCACACCTTTAATACTTCAACCAAAAGCCTAACAATTTATTCATTAAAATTACATCATCTTAACATTGTAATCAACATTTTATGATTTGTGATGGTGCAAGCTCAAACTAACTATACAATATCATGCTAAACATATTATAGTATGAATTAACACACTATATTATATTATAATATATAATATTATATTATAATTTTCTATAATATAATATAATGCCTAATATTACACCTCATTAGAATCACTTAAAAGGAACAAATAACAAAATTTTCTCAAAATATGAATAATGTTCTTTTTGAATGTAAAATTATTATTTTTCTATTAGAAATGGTACAAAATAGCATAATTTTTGTGTTACTTCTTTGTGTGTGTCATGAATTTTGCCAAATTCTTCCATCTCAACCTTCAAATTAACATTTTTGTGAGTTTTGACCCAATGTATTATACCAAAAGTAAAAAACACTAAAATGAACAATAATATTTAGTAACACAACACCACATTCATAGATATGTGAAGTTATATTGTTATGTACATTATATTTTAATATGCTTTCATATAATATATTATCTTACATTACACCTTAAAATGAATCACTTTAAGCAAAATAAAATAAAATTTGCTTGGAAATGAACATTTATTTTGGATGCAAAATTCCATTCTTTTGATTAAATGACACACCATAGCACACCCCAATGATGTTCCTAAAGCTTAACTTTAATTTGGCCAAATCCCATCATCTCAGCCTATAAATCAATATTTTTATGAATTATACAAGTACAAACTCTACTACATCATCCTATAACAAACTAAAATATGCTAAACAACAAGTAGTAATACACAAAAGTTTGGTATAATGCATGATGCTTCACTATGTTATGACATCCTATATTATAATACATAATAAAATATTATATTATATTATATTGCATATCACATCACAAGGGATTGCTTAAGATAAAAAATCATAAAATTAATCTAAACAATAAAAACTATATATTTTAGTCACTTACATATTTTAAATTGAAATAATATATTATGATACCATGATCTACCTATTATGAATTTGTCCAAATTCCACCATTTTAAAGTCTAAATCAACATTTTTATAAATAATGCTAGTGTAGGATTGACATGATTGTAATATCTAAAAGAATTTAAAATGCATGAGAATAATATATTATGATATATGATGTTATACTCTACAACATATAATATTTATTTTGAACATAAAATCTTACTTTTTAGACTACAAGTGGCATAGCACACCATTGGTACTACAACCTAATTACTACTTCAAATTTAAGAAATTTCATCCTGATTTATGAAATCAATATTTTTATGATTTATTTTAGTATAGACTATAGGGAATAATAGCAAAATATACTAAAACATTTCAAAACATCTTATTACATCCAAAAACACATCACTACATACTCAAATATATGATGTTGCATTATACTATAATATATGGTATTATAATATGATTTATTCAAATCTCTAATAGTCAAGGAAAAGTATCTTGAAGATATTTTCTTTAGCTACCATAATTATGTTAGGATTAGGTCATTCTTCAGATCTACTACTAACGACATGTTTTTTCAAGGTTTAGGGTTTAGGGTTAGGATTTAGAGTTTAGCCTTTAGGGTTTGGGGTTTAGTGTTTAGGGTTATAGGTTGTAGGGTTTAGGGTTTATGGTTTTAGGGTTTATGGTTTAGGGTTTATGGTTTAGGGTTTATGGTTTTAGGGTTTATGGTTTAGGGTTTAGGGTTTAAGGTTTAGGGTTTAGGGTTTAAGGTTTAGGGTTTAGGGCTTAGGGTTTATGGTTTAGGGTTTAGAGTTTAGGGTTTAAGGTTTAGGATTTAAGGTTTAGGGTTTAGGGTTTTTAAGGTTTAGGGTTTAGGGTTTAAATTTTAGTTTTGGGTTTAGGTTTAAAGTCTTTTTTTTAATAGTGAAGAAATTCAGATACAACATTTCTTCTTTTCGATTTCATCAACCAAGTTTTCTAAGAGATAAGCGATGACATAGATCAAAAATGATCACCCATAGAGCAAATCAAAAACCCTAGATAAGTAGAACTGTCTCTACTATAAAGACATAGTAAAGCAAGAGATCATTGGTCGCTCTACTTTCTCCAGTCATGAACCACCTCTTGAGTCGCAGGATCTGTCATCATATCCTTGATCACTCCCTCCGCCACCACCATGGCTATATACTCCATCACTCCTCCCGCCTCCATAGCCACCACTGCTCCAAACAGCACCTTCATATCCACCAACACCTCCAAATCCCTCACCACCACTGTGATAATTACTGCCTCTGCCTTCACCTCCACGGTCAAATCTAGACTGAGCCTAGTTGATGGTGATGTTCCCGCCATCAATGTTCTACCCATTCTTAGGGTTTAGGGTTTAACATTTAGTGTTTAAGGTTTAGGGTTATAGATTTTAGGGTTTAGGGTTTAGGATTTATGGTTTAGGGTTTAAGGTTTTAGGGTTTAGGGTTTACAGTTTTAGGGTTTAGGGTTTAGGGTTTACAGTTTTAGGGTTTAGGGTTTAGGGTTTAAGGCTTAGGTTTTAGGGTTTAGGGTTTAGAGTTCTAGGGCTTAGGGTTTAGGGTTGTAGGTTTAGGGTTTAGGGTTTAGGGTTAGTTTTAGGGTTTAGGGTTTAGAATTTAGGATTTAGGGTTAAGATTTTTTTAAAATTAAATAAATTGGTAGGTTTAGGTTTATTTAGTTTATTCTTTATTTATTTGAGTTTATTTTATTTTATTTTTATTTAAGTTTATTTTTTCTTTTTATTTAGTTTAGTTTATCTATTTTGGATTTATTTATTTTAGTTTAGGTTTTTTAATTAAGTTTATTTTTTAAGTTTAGGTTTATTTTTTAGTTGAGTTCTATTTTTATTTTATTTTTTAGGTTAGGGTTATATTTTTTTACTTTTAGGTTTAAGTTTACATTTTTATTTTAATTTTTAGGTTTATGTTTTAGGTTTTTATTTTAGGGTTATTTTTAGGTTTATTTTTTAGTTTAGGTTTAGGGTTATTTTTGGTTTATTTTATTTTTTTAGTTTACATTTAGGTATAGGATTAGATTATTTGGTTTAGGTTTAGGTTTTATTTATTTTAGTTTACATTTAGGTTTATTTTATTTTATTTTGTTTATTTTATTTTTATTTTAGGGTTAGGTTTTTTTAGTTTAGGCTTTAGATTTTGTTTTTAATTTATTTTAATGTTTTATTTTTAGGTTTATTTTTTAGGTTTAGGTTTTTATTTTATTTTATTTTAGGTTTATTCTATTTTTATTTTAGGTTTAGTTTTTCTTTTATTTCAATTATTTATTTATTTTGTTTAGTTTAGGTATTTATTTATTTTATTTTAGTTTAGTTTTTATTTTTTATTTTTTTAAGGCTTAGGTTTAAGTTTAAGTTTAAGCTTATATTTTAATTTAATTTAATTTTTTTATATTTAGGTTTAGGTTTTTTTATTTATTTTATTTTTTAGGTTTTATTAGTTTACGTTTAAGTTTTTAGCATTTTAGGGTTTAGGGTTTATGGTTTATGTTTTTAGGGTTAGTTTAGGGTTTAGGGTTTGGGATTTATGGCTTAGGGTTAGGGTTTAGGTTTTAGGTTTAGGGTTTAAGTTTTAATTTTGGGTTTAAAGGATTTTTCAATAGAGAATAAATTCAAATTCCAGATTTCTTCTTTTCGATTTCATTAACCAAGTAGCACCCCAAGTTTTCTAAGACACAAGCGAGGACATAGATAAAAAATGAGCACCCATAAAGCAAATCAAAATACATAGATAAGTAAAATCATCTCTACTATAAAGACATACTTCCATAAGCAGCATATTGGATCAGTCATTCTTTAGTTTCTCTAGTTCCCATCAAAACTACCCCTGCCTCTCAAGTAGCAGGATCCGCCATCATATCCCCAATCTCTCCCTCTACCACCACCACGGCTGTAACCTCCTTCGCTCCTCCCGCATCCATAACCACCACTGCTCTGACCACCACATCCATATCCAACAACACCATCAGATCCCCCACCATTACTGCGATAACCGCCGCCTCTGTATTTTCCTCCACCATCAGATCTAGACTGAGCCTAGTTGATGGTGATGTTCCTTCCGTCAAGGTTCTACCCATTCTTAGGGTTTAGGCTTAATTTAGGGTTTAGGATTTATGGCTAATTTATGATTTAAGGTTTAGGATTAGTTTAGGGTTCAGGGTTTAGGGTTTGAGGATTAGGGTTTAGGGTTGTATGTTTTAGGGTTTAGTGTTTATGGTTTTAGGGTTTATGGTTTAGGGTTTAGGGTTTAGGGTTTAGGGTTTATGTTTAGGGTTTTAGTGTTTAGGCTTTAGGGTTTAAGGTTTAGGGTTTAGGATTTAGGGCTTAGGGTTTAGGGTTTAGGGTTTAGTGTATAGGGTTTAGGGATTTTATGGTTTAGGATTCAGGGTTTAGGGTTTAGAGTTTATGGATTAAGGCTTAGGGTTGTAGGTTTAGTGTTGTAAGTTTAGGGTTTAGGGTTTAGGCTTAGTTTTAGGGTTTAGGCTTAGTTTTTTTTTTATTTTTATGTTATTTTTTATTTTTAGGGTTTATGGTTTAGGGTTTAGGGTTTAGGATTTAGGTTTTAGGTTTAGGGTTCAGGTTTTAGTTTAAGGTTTAGGGTTTTTTTTATTTTTTTAAAAGAGAACAAATTCAGATTCAACATTTCTTTTTTTTGATTTCATCAACCAAGTAACACATCAAGTTTTCTAAGACACAAGTGACGATATAGATCCAAAAAGAGCATGTATAGAGCAAATCAAAAACCCTATATAAATAGAATTATCTTTACTGTAAAGCAAAAATTCTATAAGCAGTAGATATGATCGGTCGTTGTTTAGTTTCTCTAGTTCCCATCAGAACTACCTCTGCCTCTCGTGTAGCAGGATCTGCCATCGTATCCCCGATCTCTTTCTTTGCCACCACCATGATTGTAACTTTTGTCGCTCCTCCTGCCACCATAACCACCACTGCTCTGACCACCACCTCCATATCCACTCCACCCCCCCACCACCAATGATAACCGCCTCCCTTCTCACCTCCATGCCGATCTAGATTAAGCCTAGTTGACGGTGATGTTCCTGCTGTCAAGGTTCTGCCCATTCTTTGGGTTTAGGGTTTTAGGTTTAGGGTTTTAGGATTTAGTGTTTAGGATTTAGGGCTTAGGGTTTAGGGTTTAAAATTTTAGGGTTCAGGGTTTAGCATTTAGGGCTTAAGATTTAGGGTTTAGGGTTATAGGTTTAGGGTTTAGGGTTTAGTTTTATTTTTTAATTAAGTGAACTAGTAGGTTTTGGTTTAATTAGTTTATTTTTTTATTTTTATTTAGGTTTATTTTTAATTTAATTCAGTTTACTTTATTTATTTTAGTTTAGGTTATTTATTTTAGTTTATCTTTTAGGTTTATATTTATTTTTTAGTTAAGTTCTATTTTTATTTTATTTTTTTGGTTTAGGTTTACATTTTTATTCTATTTTTTTTTAGGTTTAACTTTTAAGTTTTATTTTTTAGTTTAGGTTTAGGTTCATTTTTAGTTTATTTTATTTTATTTAGTTTAGGTTTAGGTTTAGGCTTAGATTTAGTTTATTTTAGGTTTTGGTTAGGTTTTATTTATTTTTAGTTTAGGTTTAGGTTTATTTTATTTTGTTTATTTTATTTTTATTTTAGGTTTTTTTTTTAATTTAGGATCTAGGTTTTATTTTTTATTTATTTTTATGTTTTATTTTTAGGTTTATTTTTTAGGTTTAAGTTTTTATTTAGTTTATATTTTATTTTATTTTGGGTTTATTTTGTATTTATTTTAAGTATAGTTTTTTATTTTATTTAGAATTTATATTTTTTTAATTTAGGTTAGGTTTTTATTTATTTTATTTTAGTTTAGCTTTTATTTTTTATTTTCTATTATTTTTTTAGGTTTAGGTTTTGGTTTTGGTTTTAGTTTATGTTTTTATTTTATTTTATTTTGGTTTAGTTTTTTATTTATGTTTAGGTTTTTTGCTTTTTAGGGTTTAGGGTTTAGGCTTAGTTTAGGGTTTAGGGTTTAGGGTTTAGAGTTTAAGTTTTTTTAGGGTTTAAAGTTTTTTTTAACGGAGAACAAATTCAGATTCAATATTTCTTCTTTTGATTTCATCAACCAAGTAGAACCCCAAGTTTTCTAAGACACAAGCGACGACATAGATAAAAAATGAGCACCCATAGAGCAAATTAAAATCCCTAGACAAGTAGAATCGTCTATACTATAAAGACAGTTCCATAAGCATCAGATCGGATCGATCGTTCTTCAGTTTCTCCAGTTTCCAAGAGAAGCACCACCACCTCTCGAGTAGCGGGATCCACCATCATATCCATGATCTCTCCCTCTGCCACCACCACGTTTGTACCCTCATAGCTCCTTCCACCTCCATAACCACCACTACTCTGACCACCACCTCCATATCCACTAGCACCTCTAGATCCCCCACCACCATTGCGATAACTGCCTCCTCTACCTTTGCCTCCACCGCCAGATCTAGATTGAGCCTAGTTGATGGCTATGCTCCTACCATCAAGGTTCTACCCATTCTTAGGGTTTAGGGTTAATTTTGGGTTTAGGGTTTAGGCTTTGGGATTTAGGGTTTAGGGTTGTAGGTTTTAGGGCTTCAGGGTTTAGGGTTTAGGGTTTATGGTTTAGGATTTTAGGGTTTATGATTTAGGGTTTTAGGGGTTAAGGTTTTAGGGTTTAGGGCTCAGGGTTTAGGGTTGGTTTTTTTTGTTTTCAATCTTATTTTTTATTTTTAGGGTTTATAGTTTATGGTTTAGGGTTTAGGGTTTAAGTTTTAGGTTTAGGGTTTAGGTTTTAGTTTAGGGTTTAGGGTTTTTTATTATATTTTTTTAACAGAGAACAAATTTAGGTTCAACATTTCTTCTTTTTGATTTCATCAACTAAGTAACACATCAAGTTTTCGAAGACATAAGCGATGATATTGATAAAAAATGAGCACGTATAGAGCAGATAAAAAACCATAGATAACTAGAACTATCTCTATTATAAAGAAACAATTTTATAAGTAGCATATCGGATCGGTCATTCTTTAGTTTTGCTAGTTCCTATCATAACCACCTCCGCCTCTCGAGTAGCGGGATCTACCATTATATCCTTGATCTCTCCCTCCACCACCACCATGATTGTAACCTCCGTGTCTCCTCCTACCTCCATAACCACCACTGCTTCGACCACCACCTCCATATCCACCAGCACCTCCAAAACCCCACCACCACTATGATAACTACCGCCTCTGCCTTCACCTCCACCGCCAAATCTAGATTGAGCCTAGTTGATGGTGATGTTTGTGTCATTAAGGTTCTGACCATTCTTAGGGTTTAAAGTTATTTTAGGGGTTTAGGGTTTAAGGTTTAGGGTTTTCGATTTAGGGTTTTATGATTTAGGGTTTAGGGTTTAATGTTTAGGGTTTAGGGTTTTACGGTTCAAAGTTTAAGACTTAGGGTTTAGGATTTAGAGTTTAGATTTTTAAGGTTTAGGGTTATAGGTCTAGGGTTTGGTTTAGGGTTTAGGGTTTAAAGTTAGTTTTAGTGTTTAGGGTTTAGGGTTTAGTTTTTTTTTTAAAAATTAACTGAACTAGTAGGTTTAGGTTAAATTAGATTAATTTTTAATTATTTGAATTTAATTTTTTATTTAGGTTTATGGTTTAGGGTTTAGTATTTATGGATTTAAGGATTATGGTTTAGTGTTTTGGGTTTAGTGTTTTAAGGTTTAGGGTTTAGGGTTTAAAGTTTAGGGTTTAGGGCTATGGGTTTAGGGTTTAGGGTTTAGGGTTTAGAGTTTAGGGTTTAAATTTTTTTAGGGTTTAGGGTTTAGTGTTTAGGGTTTAGGAGGGTTGTAGGTTCAATGTTGTATGTTTAGGGTTTAGTGTTAGGTTATTTTTTTTTTGTTTTTTTAGTGTTTATAGTTTAAGGTTTGGGGATTAAGTTTTAGGTTTTCGGGTTAGGGTTCAGATTTTACTTTAGGGTTTAGGGTTTTTGTTTTTTTAACTAAGAACAAATTCATATTCAACATTTCTTCTGTTTGATTTCATCAACCAAGTAACACACAAAGTTTTCCAAGACACGGGTGACGATATGGACAAAAAATGAGCATGCATAGAGTAAATCAAAAACCTTAGAGAACTAAAACTGTCTCTACTATGAAGACACAATTCCATAAGTAAATCGACCATTCTATAGTTTCTAATTCCCATCGCCTCTCTCTAGAGGGATCCACCATCATATCCCCAATCTCATCCTCCGCCACCACCACGGCTGTAACCTCCATCGTTCCTCCCTCCTGCATAACCACCATTACTCCGACCACCACCTCCATATCCACCAGCACCTGCAGATCCCCCACCACTACTGTGATAACCACCGCCTCCACCTTCGCCTCCACCGCCAGATCTAGACTAAGCCTAGTTGACGGTGATGTTTCTATCGTCAAGGTTCGGCCCATTCTTACGGTTTAGGTTTATTAGGTTTTAAGGTTTTGGTTTATTTTTTAATTTATTTAGTTACTTTAGGTTTAGGTTTATGGTTTGAGGGTTTAGGGTCTTTATTTTATTTATTTAGTTTATTTAGTTTATTTTACTTTATATTTTTATTTTTGTTTATCTTTTATTTTTATTTAGTTTAATTTATTTATTTTAGATTTATTTCTTTTAGTTTAGGTTTTTATTTTAGTTTCTTTTTTAAGGTTAAGTTTAAGTATGTTTTAGTTTAATTTTATTTTATTTTATTTTTTTAGGTTTTTTTGTTTTTTTTTTTTAGGTTTAAGTTTTACATTTTATTTTTAGGTTTAATTTTTTATAGGTTTAGGTTTATTTTAGGTTATTTTATTTTTATTTAGTTTAAGGTTTTATTTTATTTTATTTAGTTTAGGTTTTATTTATTTTATTTAGTTTAGTTTTTTTAGTTTAGGTTTTGGTTATTTTTTTATTTGTTTTTAGGTTTATTTTTTTTAGGTTTAAGTTTATTTATTATTATTTATTTAGGTTTTATTTTATTTATGTTTTAATTTATAAGATATTTTTTTTAGTTTAGTTTAGGTTTATTTATTTATTTTAGTTTAGGTTTTATTTTATTTATATTTAGTAGGTTTAGGTTAGGTGGGTTTAGTTTAGTGAGTTATATTTTTATATTATTATTTAGGGTTTAAGTTTTATTTATTTATTTAGGTTTAGAGTAGTAGGTAGGGGGGGTAGTGGTTTAGGGAGTGAGGGTGGTAGGAGAAGGTGGAGTAGGATTTAGTTTAGGGTGGGAGTTTAGGATTTAGGTTTAGAGTGGAGGGTTTAAAGTGTGGATTGAGGTTTAGTAAGGTAGGAGAGGTTAGTTAGGATTAGGGTTAGGGTTTAGATTTAGGTTTAAGTTAGGGTTTTTTAAATTTAGTATTATTTATTTTTTATTTAGGTTTTATTTTATTTAAGTTTATTATTTTGGTTAGATTTATTTTTTTATTATTTTAGGTTTATTTGGTTTTTTTTTTATTTTTTATTTATTAGGTTTAGGTTTAGGTTTTATTTTATTTTATTTAGGTTTATTTTATTTATTTAGGTTTATTATTTTATTTTATTTAGGTTTATTTTTTATTTTTTAGTTTATTTATTTTCTTGGTTTATTTATTTTAATTTAGGTTTTTTATTTTTTAGTTATTTTTAGTTTAGGTTTTTTTATTTTATTTTTTATTATATTTTATTTTTTTTTTTAGGTTTAGGTTTTATTTTATTTATTTAGGTTTTAGTTTTTATTTTAGTTTATTTTATTTATTTTAGGTTTTATTTTTTAGTTTTTATTTTATTATTTTAGGTTTTTTATTTATTTTATTTTATTTATTTATTTATTTTATTTTATTTTGTTTATTTTTTTTTTTTTATTTTTTTTTATTTTATTTTATTTTTATTTTATTATATAATTTTTTTTTTTTTTTTTAGGTTTTTATTTTTTAGGTTTGGTTTAAGGTTTTATTTGTTTAGGTGTTTTGGGTTTGGTTTTTCAGTTTAGGTTTGGGTTTTAGTATTTTGGTTTGGGTTTTTGGAGGTTTGCAGGGTTTGTGGGTTTTAGTTTAGGTAGTTAGGTGGTATTTAAGCTTTAGGGTTAAGGTTTTAGGTTTAGTTTGTTAGGTTTAGGGTTTAGGGTTTAGGGTTTAAGGTTTAGGTTTAGTTTAGGGTTTAGGGTTTAAGATTTAGGATTTATGGTTTAGGGTTTAGGGTTTAGGATTTTTCTTTAAATAATTAGGTTTATTTGGTTTATTGTATTTATTTTAGTTTATTTTATTTTCTATTTTATTTAGGTTTATTTAGTTTATTTTATTTTTTATTTATGTTTATGTTTATTTTTTTTATTTTTATTTAGTTTAGTTTATTTATTTTAGTTTTATTTATTTTAGTTTAGGTTTTTTATTTTAGTTTATGTTTTAGGTTTAGGTTTAGGTTTATGTTTATTTTTTAGTTTAGTTTTGTTTTATTTTTTAGGTTTAGGTTTTATTTTTTTATTTTTAGTTTATTTTATTTTATTTAGTTTTTTAGGTTTAGTTTATTTTAAGTTTAAGTAAAGGTTATTTTAGTTTAGTTTATTTTAGTCTAGGTTTATGTTTATTTTATTTTATTTATTTTAGGTTTAGGTTTTTTTTTTAGTTTAGGGTTTAGGTTTTATTATTTATTTAGAGCTGCCTGTTGCAACACCGGTGGAAATAACCCACTCCTCTTCTGCCTTTAGGTTAGTAGTCTGTCAGGTGTTGCATTTGATTGGTACGCCGAACTGCCCAACGGTTCGATGAAGACTTTTGTTGAATTAAAGCACCACTTCATCAAGAGGTTTGCTAGAGCTCAACAAAGAGTGATTGTAGGTGACCTCATTATAGAGAAACAGAAACTCAACGAGTCCTTTATTGATTAGATTCTTAGATGGCACAACCTGTGCATGAACTGCGAACTATAGCTATACGGACAACATGGCATTGAGATTCTTCTCAAGAATATCCATGGCCCTATTTTTTTATTATTTTATTTTATTTATGTTTAGGTTTTTATTTATTTTATTTTTGATTTTATTTAGTTTTGGTTTAGGTTTTAGATTTAGGGTTTAGGGTATAGGGTTGGGGTTTGGGGTTTAGGTTTTAGGGTTTTTTTATTATTGATTACATTTATAGATGGTGCAACGTGCATGAAATGTGAACCATGTCCAAATAGCATGGTATTGAGATTCTTCTCAAGAATATCCATGGTGTCGCTTCATGTTTAAGGGCTTTACCATCAAAACATTCGAGAAATTAATCATCAAGGCAGCTAGCCTACAAGAGGAAGCCAAATAGTTTCCCTTTCCTGGCCAATCATCTAGGCCCAAGCCGTAGACGGTGTTTTAGAAGAAGCCAGGGATAGTTCTATCAATGTAAAAAAAGCCGAAAGAGTTCAAGATGTGACTACCTTATTATTTTCCACCTCTTCTTCCACCACCACAACCATCATATCGGATACATTTTTGAAAGCTTTTCTTGGGTGAACATGGATACATGAGAAAAACATAGTTCCATCCTCTCTACATCAATGTATGAAGTTTGTGAGAGGTGGGATCATCTACTATGTCAAAGCAGATCTCAAGCCATTTACAGTTCACAAGGTCGGGATATATGAGGATACGGCTTAGTACCTCCCTCAAAATTAATAAGTCTATTCTCTCAAACTTGGACAAAGTTTAAAAATAAAAGAAAAAAAAAGAAAAAGAAAATAAAAGAGAAAATGAAAAAGAAAATAAAAGGGAGAGAAAATAGAGTTGGAGGAGGAAGTGGACTCTAACATTATATTACACCCACAGTTTGTTACTCTATTCGAACATATGGGTAGGATGACGACATCCACTAGGGAGGAAGAGGCCGCTAGAGGTAGTCCTGTGGTGGAAAACCTCCTTATTGGCTACCCAATAAAAGATATGTCCCAACTCAGTACATATCCATCCATATACTTAGAAGCTAGTTCATAGGACGAGTCTTATATGGTTAGCACACCAGCCAACTCTTCTCAGAAGTAGATTCCCTTAGAGGTGACACTTGAGCTAGATAGCGATGAAGATCAGGCTCTAAAGCAAAGCATAAGTATATCTGAGTCTATATGAAACAAGGTTAGCATCAATTGGGAACCTTAGCTCTAACACTTTCCTTTAAAAAAGTTGAGGGTTTGGTAGTTAAGGTAGCCCCTATGTCATCCACAAGTGTGAAAACTCAGAGGTTCTTTCTGGGAGCATCATCCTCAAGTCAAGAAGTTGATGTAAAACTCGAGGATGATTCATATAAAGATTTAATAGAATTACCTTTTGATTGATACTTTCCTTGTGTTCATAATTTAGCAAAGAAAGGGTTAATCCCACATACTTGGTCAAAACATAGGTCAGACTACTTCAAAAGAATATGGAAGAATAAATGCAAAAGCTCTCAATCAAGATCGAGACACAGATTTGATATAGTGGGTCTAATCGATGATGATAATTACTGCTTAGTCATCACCAATCTTTTGGAATCTGATAGATTCTTTTCATATCACATTAACTCATATGAGGAGCTGTACTTAGAAACTTCAAATGATCTAAATGATTTTGAAGTCAAAGATACACCGCCAAAGTTTAAAGAAGAGATCAAGTCAACCATCGACAAGCTCAAGAAAATCAACTTAGGAACTGAAGAAGATCCCTACCCGACATACATCAGTTCTTTATTGGATGAAATTGAAACTTATGACTTAGTTTGGCTATTGACTGAGTTTAAGGACTACTTTGCATGGAGTTATGAAGAGATGCCTAGATTGGCTCCGAATATAGTGGTCCATAAACTAACAATAGAGCTTACTGCTAACTATATCAAGCAAGCTCCTAGCATGACAGATAGAATAATAAGTCATTTATAAAGTCAAGAAATAGATCATTGTTGGCTTTACCCGGAAAGAAAAATACCCTACCTGGTTTGCCAACATCATCCCAATTATGAAAAAGAATGGCCAAATTCACATATTCATCGATTTTAGGGATTTAAATAAGGCATGTCCAAAAGATGAATTTCCACTACCAATCCGAGCTAATGGTGGACATCATCTCATGAAGTCTTCCCTTTCATGGATGGCTCATCTAGATATAACCAAATAAAGATGGCCCTTGAAGATTCCAGAGAAAATCAAGGTGATATTAAAAATGCCACCCTCTAAAATTTTAACTCAACTAAGATATTCCTAGAGCGGTTGGCATATCTAAGATGCTTTATATCCAACCATCGGAAGAGCCATTCTCAAAGACACTTGTCAAAAGGATGGCAAGTTTAAGTGGGATGACAAGTGTGAGCATGCTTCGAAGACTTCAAGCATTACCTGATGATGACGCCGCTTTAGCCATCCCGTGAAAGCCTTTCATACTTTACACTACTATGTTAGATGACTCCCTTGGTGCTTTGTTAGCCCAAGCTAATGACGAAGGGAAAAAATGCACTCTACTACCTAAGTTGTCATCTAATCCCTACTGAGGCTAATTATCTACCCATTGAGAAGCATTGCTTATTTTAATCTTTGCATCCCAAAAGATACAATACTATATGCTTCTTCATAATGTGAACTTAATCTCTAAGATAAATCCACTATAATATCTCATGACATGGCCGATGCTATCTAAACGGTAGGCATGATGGTCCACGATCCTCTCACGGTTAGACATTACCTTTGTACCCCTCTGTGCAGTGAAAGAACAAGCGCTAATGGATTTCTTAGTAACACACCCACTTCCTGCTGACTCTCAACTTAGTGATGATCTCCCCGATGAACAAATCATGAACATAGGGGATACTAGCATTCACTACTGGTAGATGTACTTTGATGGTGTGGCTTCCTCTCAAAGAGGAGAAGAATCAGAATCTACTATTTCAGGAAAGGCATGGGTAGGAATAGTTCTCTTAACTTCAGACTGTGATGTGATGAGATTCTCATATCATCTATCCAATCCTTGCACTAACAATGAAGTAGAATATGAGGCTCTGATTGTCAGTCTGGAGTTAGTCATTACTCTAAGCATCCAGAACATCAACATCTTTAAGAATTCTTAATTATCAATCAAATCACTGGATCCTATAAGGTTATAAAGCCCAAGCTCAATCACTACCATAAGTACACCATGGAGTTGTTGGCCCAAATCCTAGAGCTTACCATTTATAAGATTCCTTGATGAGAGAACACCGTAGTGTATGCTTTAGCCGCTTGCCAAGTAGTTGGCATGTCGTGACGATGAATCCATATTAATAAAGGTCCAAAATAGGTAAGTCTTATCCCTTATTGATATTGAACGCATCAAAAGTACTCTCTTTAAGGGAGGTTGCCATTGCCAAGAATGATGAGGAGTAAGATTGGAGGCAACCATTCATGGATTACTTAAATAAAGGCAAACAACCTTAAGAGAAGTCCCAAGCCCATCGATGAACCGAGCACTTTCCTATGCTCTTGTGGATGGTGTCTTATACCAACAGCCTTTTCGATCATATGTGGTTATGTTGTTTAGACAAGTAATGAAGCCCGTAAGATCATGATAGAGGTAGGATTATGTGGAGCCAATAAATCTGGTCCGAAGATGAAAGCCAAGATCAAGAGACTAAGATACTACTGGCCATCGATGATCAAAGATTACATGGATACGACTAGGTGATGCCACCAATGTCAAATACACTGTGTGGTCCTACACCAACCACCCAACATTCTACATCCTACATTGGCCTCATGGCCACTCGAGTGTTGGGGTACCAACATAGTGGGTTCGATTGATCCTCCTTCTTCCAAGGGTCATCAGTTAATCTTAACTTTTATTGACTACTTTTCCAAATGGGCGATTCGAGAGGTCACAACTCAAGATTGTGCTAATATTTTAGGAACCATATCGTATATAGGTTTGGAGTGCCTTGACTAATTATATCTGATAATGCTACTACATTCAAGAGCACCGATATCATTGACTTTTCCTAGAGAAAAAACATAGATTGTAAATTTTCTACCATCAACTACCTCGGGGAAAATGGCTTAGCATTAGCCTTCAACAAAAATCTCATCTAAATACTAAAGATGACACTCAACAACAATAAGCAATGGGAGAGTGCTAGTTGAAGCCTTGTGGGCCTACCACACCACATATAGAACTCCAACTCTACTCATTTCTCCTTACTGTATGGGTCCGAACTTATTCTAACATTAGAAGTCTAACTCCCATCACTAAGGATAGCTATGGGTAGCAAGATCACAATATAGCAGATCGCCAAGTTGTGGTTAGAGGAGCTCGAAAGTTTGGAGGAGAGATGCCTATGAGCATGATAAAACTTTGAGATATATAATGCTAAAATGATTCAAGCTCACAATAAGTTGGTCCAAGAGCTTTTCAAGAGGGCTTATATTAGTTCTAACGAATGATTATTGCTCATCATAAGATGGGAGGCAAGTTTGAACCCACTTGGGAAGGCCCTTTTCCCATAGAGAAGGCCTACTAAGGAGGATCTTATCAGCTTATTAATTATAAGGGAGAGTGCCCAATGCTTCAAATCAATGGGCTCTACTTAAAGAAATATTATAAATCATGTTTGAAAATAATTATCATCAATGAAAATTCTATTTTGAATTCAATCTCTTCCATGTCAAAAGTATTCAATCTACCATGTGTTTAGGTGTGTAAGGAACCCGAGAGGCATCCTATCCTTCATCGACATAACAAAAACACAAACTACACACAAACATATAAAATAAACACATATCTTTTATCTTAGGCAACTCTGAGTTGAGATAACGCCCCCAGCGGCACTCACTCAGTAGCTGCTCTAGGTCGGGCTAATGTGCTACCCTACTAGTGTGTCACCCCAGAGGTCTTCGTATTTTGGAGGATGTAAGTCTGCTATGCTTTCCTTCCTTACTTGGCCACTACACACCAATGAGCGCCTTGCTAGTTTGGTAGGCCTTAAGCGTGGCCGGTAAGCTACCTCATGTTGACTTCATTTAAGATGTGAGTCTTATGCTTTCTTCTTGGATTAGCCTTCGCTCACCACTATTGAGTTTGAAGTTTAGGATAAGTCCTAGTGGCTCCTTCCCTCCTAACTAGTTCAAGTCCGGGTCCTTCCTCATGGCTCCGGCTTAGTAGTCACTCTAGTCCGATAGTATCTATCCCACCAATGATAGACTATCCCATGATTAGTTCCACTTGGAAAGTTGTAAGCTTGCACACTTTCTTTCTAGATTGATCCGCATCGACGGGCACCTTAGGTTGGTTCTTTCTCACTATGCTGATGGATACACTACTCATACTGATGGATACACATTAGGTGGTTGGTTCTCACACCTTAGATACACCACTGGCATGTAAGTTTGCTACACTTTATCCTTGACTTGGCCACCGCATACACCAATAAGTTTTCTTTTCCGTGCCTTAGGATAATGTCCCTAGTAGCACATCCCCTATGGGCATTTTATTTGGATCATGTCCTTTGCGACCCAATTTAGACACTAGCCAAGTTACTATCAGATTGGACAGTTCCCATTTCCTAGTAACCACCCTTATGGTTGGAAATTTGGTCTTATGGATGTGCAAATTCTTTCTTGGTCTAGTAAATCTAAGATAGGTCAAGGCCTTCATAGACCCTTCTCAGTGTGGTCCCTCGCACACCAACAGGGTCCACACAAACATATAAACAAAATATATATTCAATTGTGGATTAAGAGGACACCCCTAGCGGTACGTTTTTCCAAGAAGGCATCCTATCTTTAGGGAAGTGTCAGTAAAACTCCCTATTGTAATCGTCTAACTACTCTTTAGTTGATATAAGTCCCCAACGACATTCACTAGTCTCCCTAAGTCAAATTGAGATTGTGCTACCAAGGTCACCCTAGGTTGTTCCCTTCTTTAGAAGATGTAAATCTTACGCTTCCTATACAACAACACACCAAAAGGCAACCCCTTAGGTTGGCTAGCTCAACCCCATAGCTAGTAGACTATCCTTTTGGATTTGTAAATCTGAGATAAGACAAGTCCGATATATCCCCTTCTCTATGGGTCCATCGCACATCGACACGGTCCATAAATTAAATCTATTAAATTTGATCAAATCACATCCCCGGGATATGCCCTCAATTGAAAATCAAACTAAACCAAACAAACCATATCAAATCACATGAAATTAAGATAACATTAATCCTGACTACTTTTGAGTTGGCATAAGTCCCCAACAGTATTCACTCAATAGTCACTCTATCTTAGGTTCAATTTATTGTGCATCCAACAGGTCACTCCCAGCAGTTGTTCCTCGCTTTTGAAGATGTAAATCTTCTATGCCTTCTTCCTAGCACAACCATTGCACACCAAAAAACTTGTTAGGTTTCCTACTCCTACATGTAGACTATCCCTTTGGATTTGTAAACCTAAGGTAGGTTAAGGATGATATAGCTCCTTCTCAGTGGGTCCAACACATACCGACAGGGTCCATACATTAACTCAAATTAATTTAAACCCAATATGATTTTTCTAGTGGAGTTAAATCACACCCTTCTCCCTAGTGGAGCCCCAAATCATATATAAACAAGTCAAGCAAACAAATCAAATTCAAAACCAACCTCCCTAGTGGAGGAAAATTAAACCAACTCCCCCAGTAGAGTCTAAATCAAAGAAATCCAACCAAACTCTTATTCCCAGGGGGAATACATCCCAAACAAATCTAGGAAGTCAAACTCAAATCCCAATCCCCAGCAGATAGCCCGAACCTGCTTCCCATGTGGAAGGTTTATATATTAGATCCCCAACACTGCCATATAGTGATATGCCTCCACATCAATTAAAACAAATCAAATTAAATTTGATTCGATCATAATCCATGGTGGATTATAGATTCTTATCCCCAGTAGATATTCTTTCCACAAATCATATAACCAAATCAAATTCAAACCTTATCCCCAACAGATTTTATTCTTCTAAGCCCTCAACATAGACCCCTCACATGTCATGTCTAATGCATATGTGATCCCCTAGCGGATCTCCCTCCATGTCCTTGTCATGGAATTCTCATCAAATCTTATTTCTTCTCTTATGCACACCTTTAATACTTCAACAAAAAACCTAATAATGTTTTTGTTCAAATTACATCATCTTAACATTGTAATCATGATTTTATGATTTGTGATGGTGCAAGCTCAAACTAATTATACAATATCATGATAAATATATTACAGTGTGAATTAACACACTATATTATATTATAATATATGATGTTATATTATAATTTGCTATAATGTAATATATTGTCTAACATTAGACTTAATTAAGATCACTTAAAAGGAACAATAACAAAAGTTTCTCAAAATATTAATAATGTTCATTTTGGATGTAAAATTATTATTTTTCTATTAAAATGGTACATATTTGTTGCTTCTTAGTGTGTGCTATGAATTTGGCCAAATTCTTTAATCTCAACCTTCAAATTAACATTTTTGTGTGTTTTGACCCAATGTATTATAACAAAAGTAAAATATACTAAAATGTACAATAACATTTAGTAACACTACACCAAATTCATATATATGTGAAGTTATATTGTTATGTACATTATATTTTAATATGCTTTCATATAATATATTATCTTACATTACACCTTAAAATGAATCACTTTAAGCAAAAAATTATAAAATTTGGTTGAAAATGAACACATATTTTGGATACAAAATTCCAATCTTTTGATTAAATGACACACCATAGCACACCCCAATGATGTTCCCTAAAGCTTAACTTAAATTTGGCCAAATCTCATCATCTCAGCCAATAAGTTAGTATTTTTATGAATTATACGAGTACGGACTCTTATACATCATACTATAACAAACTAAAATATGCTAAACAACAAGTAGTAATACACAATAGTATGCTATAATGCATGATGCTACACTATGTTATGGCATCCTATATTATAATACACTATAACATATTATATTATATTATATCACATAACACATTATAAGAGATTGCTTAAGATAAAAAGGTGTAAAATTATTCTAAACAATAAAAAACCACATAATTTAGTCATATTAGTTACATATTTTAAATTAAAATAATATATTTTGATGCCATGCTGTACCTATTATGAATTTGGCCAAATTCCACCATTTTAAAGTCTATATCAATATTTTTATAAATAATACTAGTGTAGGCTCAACAGTATGATTGTATAATAATAAAAGAATTTAAAATGCAGAATAATATATTATGATATATGATGCTTTAGGTTTAGGTTAGGGTTTAGGGGTTTTGTGGGGTTTTGTGGTTTATGCTTTTAGGCTTTAGGGTTTAAGATTTAGGGTTTGGGGGGTTGTGTTAGGGTTTATGGTTAAGGTTTAGGGTTTGGTTTAGGGTTTAGTGTTTTAGGCTTTAGGGATCAGTTTTGAGGGTTTGTGGCTTTAGGGTTTAGGGTTTAGGCTAGTTTGTGGATTTAGCCCAGGGTTTAGAGGTTTAGGTTTAGGGCTCAGTGGTTTTAGAGGTTTAGGTTTAGGTAGTTTAGGGTCAGGGTTTAAGGTTTAGGGTTTAGGGTTATAGGTTTAGTATAGGGTTTAGTTAGTTTTAGGGTTTAGGGTTTATGGTTTAGGATTTCTGGGTTTAGGGTTGAGTTGATAGAGATTTTTTAAATTAAGCAAACCAATAGGTTTAGGTGTATTTAGTTTATTTTTTTACTTATTTTAATTTATTTTTTATTTATTTTAGTTTATTTCATTTTATTTTTTATTTTTATTCAGGTATATTTTTTATTTTTGTTTAGTTTAGTTTTTTATTTTAGGTTTATTTATTTTAGTTTAGGTTTTTTATTTTAGTTTGCTTTTTAGGTGTAAGTTTAGGTTTATGCATATTTTTAAGTTTAGTTTTATTTGTATTTTATTTTTTAGGTTTAGATTTTACTTTTTGTTTTTAGGTTTAGGTTTAGGTTTTATTTTATTTTCTTATTTTAAGTTTTAGTTTTTAATTTTGTTTTTAGATTTTATTTTTACATTATTTAATTTTATTTAGTTTAGGTTTAGTTTATTTTAGGTTTAGGATTAGGTTTTATTTATTTTAGTTAAGTTTATTTTATTTTAGGTTTAAGTTTATTTTATTTTGTTTATTTTGTTTTATTTTAGGTTAAGTATTTTTTTTAGTTTAGGGATTAGGTTTTATCTTTTATTTATTTTATTTTAGCTTTTAAGTTCAGGTTATTATTTAGTTTTTATTTTATTTTATTTTAGGATTAATTTATTTTTATTCACGCTTTAGTTTTATTTTATTTAAATTTTATTCTTAAGTGTATTTTATTTTTTTAGTTTAGTTAAGGTTTTATTTATTTTATTTTATTTTTAAATTTTTATTTTAGGATTTTATTTTATTTTATTTTATTTTGTTTTATCTTATTTAGGTTTAGGTTTCTTTTATTTATTTTGTCGGTTTATTTAGTTTAGGTTTAGGTTTTAGGTTTTGGGCTTAGGTAGGGTTCTTAGGGTTAGCGTTAATTTAGGGTTTAGGGTTATGATTTAGGGTTTAGGGTTAGTTTGAGGTTTAGGGTTGGGTTTTATGGTTTAGGGCCTGTTTAGGGTTTAGGGTTTAGCATTAGGATTAGGGCTTAGGGTCGACCCAGGGTTTAGGGGGTTTAGGGTTTAGGAGGGTTAGTTTAGGGTTTAGGGTTTTTTAAAATCAAGCAAACCAGTAGGTTTAGGTTTATTTAGTTTATTTTTTATTTGTTTTAGTTTATTTATTGATTTTATTTAGTTTAATTTATTTATTTTAGCTTTAATTTTAGTTTTGGTTTCTTAGTTTATTTTTTGGTTTAGGTTTAGGTTTATGCATATTTATTAGTTTAGTTTTATTTTATTTTAATTTTAGGTTTAGGTTTTAAGTTTAGGTTTTAATTTTATTTTTTTTTTAGGTTTTAGGTTTTATTTTAGGTTTATTTTAAGTTTTATTTTTTAGTTTAGGTTTAGTTTTATTTTTAGTTTATTTCATTTTATTTAGGGTTTAGGTTTAGGTTTAGGTTTAGTTTATTTTAGGTTTAGGTTTAAGTTTATTTTTTTAGTTTAGGCTTTGGTTTATTTTATTTTTATTTTAGGTTTATATTTTTTTTTTAGTTTAGTGTTTAAGTTTTATTTTTTATTTATTTTTAGGTTTATTTTTAAGGTTTAGATTTTATTTAGTTTTTATTTTATTTTATTTTAGGTTTATTTTTTTTATTTTACGTTTAGTTTTTATTTTATTTGGGTTTTTTATTTTTAGGTTTATTTTATTTTTTAGTTTATTTTAGGTTTTTATTTATTTTATTTTAGTTTACTTTTTAGTTTTTATTTTATTTTATTTTTTACTTTTAGGTTTAAGTTTTTATTTATTTATTTTATTTAGGTTTAGGTTTTTTTATTTATTTTATTTTTCAATTTTATTTAGTTTAGGTTTAGGTTTTTAGGGTTTAGGGTTTAGGGTTTAGGGTTTTTTTAATTATTTTATTTATTGGGAAAAATAGGAAATTTTATTACCAAAAGAAAAGGAAACAACAACCTTAAAGAGGATAAATCTGAAAGACTACTACTCAAAGAGTTAAAGAAGGACCTAAAGAGAAAAATCTCCTAACTAATATAAAAGATAGTAAAAAGTAAAAGGAAAAAAACTAAGAAAAAAAGAACAACACATAATCTCGAAAGGTGTCAAGAATCCATCCAAGAGACACAAGAACAAGTGAAGGAAACCTGCAAGAAAAAACTAAAGCTGAGATAAGCATAAATAAATGAAAATAAATAAAGATAAAGAGAAACGAAAGAAAAGCCAAAGGAAAGGCTCAAGCTTAGTCACAAAATTAAAAGGGGCAACAAAAATTTGTGAGCAGCCAAACTCCAAAATGAGGGTTGTAATCACAAATAATGTTACCAACCAACAAAAAAGATTTAACATCCTAACCATCGTAGCCAACAAACCTCATAAAGGCACCCGAGCACACACCAATAACCGACAAAGATTCAGAACCAGCCTCCAAAAAGGCAAGAATAACAACAAAGCCACCAGCTAAAGGGAGCAATAATAGAAAAAAATGAGCGGGCCATGATAACACATTGTACACTTTAAAGCTGACGATTGCAACACCAGTGGTAGCAATGCACTCCTCTTCCTTCTTTATGTTAGTAGTCTATCAAGTGTTGCATTTGATTGGTATGTCGAACTGCCTAATGGTTTGATGAAGACATTTGATGTCTTGAAGCACCTCTTCATCAAGAGGTTTGCTGGAGCTCAACAGATGGTGATTATAGATGACCTCATTGTAGTTTAATAGAAACTCAATGAGTACATTGTTGATTACATTCTCAGATGTAGCAACCTATGCATGAAATGCAAACCTCGTCCAAACAACATGGCATTGAGATTCTTCTCAAGTCTATCCATGGCCCTCCACCTTCATGCTTAAAGGATTTACCATCTAAAACATAAAAAATTAATCAACAAGGCTAGTCTACAAGAGGAAGCCAAATAGTTGCCCTTTGTTGACCAATCATCTAGGCCCAAGCCATATAAGGTATTTGAGAAGAAGCTAGTGACAGTTGTGTCAATGGATAGAGGGAAGTAGCCAGCTAGAGTTCAATATGAGAGACTACGAGCTCAGTAGCCTCCTTTTCCACCTCCTCTTCCACCACCTCGGCCATCATACTAGCCGCTGCAACCACCACAATGACCATTTCCACCACCTCAGTAGCCTACCCAGTAGCAGTATTCATATCCATCCTCAGGTAGCTACCTTCCACCTACTCTAGCTGATGGATTGAGTAAGCCATATTCATTCAAGAGGGAGGTAGTTAAGAAAATATTTAAGAATCTCATAAAGAAACCTGACATTCATTTACTAGAGCCTAAGAGGTCGGTGGAAGCGGGCAAGAGCAATGATCCTAGCTATTTCCCTACCGCATGTAAGGCCTGGGTCTTAGAGGATTGTATCACTTTTAAGAACTAGGTTGAGCACAGCTACAAGTTGAGAGCCATAGTTATCCCTAAGGAATACTTATTAAAACAACCATCTAGTTCTATTAGAGTAATCCTTAGAGATACTTGTGATCCAGCTTTCATTGGAGGTTCCTAAAGTATCTCAAACCTCCAACACTAAGGAAGGTTTACTAGTTGCAAAGGACAACTTGGGGAGGGTGACAGCCTAGCAGCAGGAGTAGCTCACCATACTTGTCCGGGATAGTCCAGTAGCATTGCCATTATTCGAGTCCAGTACTCCCTCCACCATTGTAGCTACCACCTCTTCTAATAGCAGGAGCATTGTATCTATAGATAAGGTCACTAAATCCCTTACTCTAGTTACTTTACTCAATTTCTATCATATACCTCCACCCAAAAAGTAATTAATGAAGAAATCCGATTCTACTTATATATTATCTACTTGATGCTCTTGATTTTATTCCTATTGAAAGCTCTCTAAGTTTAAATAAAAATAATAGCTCTAGTAATTTTAATCATTTCCTTTTGATTGAGTCCTTTTCTAAATCAATGTTCACCTCTTGAGATTGAATTGGAGTCAACTAACTTTGAGGACCCCATAGGAGAAGTTGTAGGTATGCCCAGAGAAGGTAGAACATTCCACAAGCTCATCATTCTAAGAAGTCATTGAAGTCAACCTATGCAAAGGGCAAAGTTCTACCTCCTAGGGTAGCACTTTAGGATAAGGGTATGCAAGTCATTCATTCTAGTGAGTAGATAACCCCTCCATACTCCACCCATGGAAATGCTTATGGAGAACCAAGCCAGAGTTAATTACAATGTCCTAGCTCACCTTAGAAAGTTTCCAACTAAGTTAAGCATATATGACACCATCGTCTTATCCAAAGAGATGAGGGAATCTCTAATCAAGGCTTTTCTTGACCTGAAGATATGCTTAGCTTAGGTGATCATTATTAAAGAGGAGGCATGCCACTCGAAGGACATCTTAGGAGTTACAT
This sequence comes from Cymbidium sinense, assembly GCA_021442155.1. Lineage (NCBI taxonomy): Eukaryota > Viridiplantae > Streptophyta > Magnoliopsida > Asparagales > Orchidaceae > Cymbidium > Cymbidium sinense. The sequence goes on from CM038216.1 coordinate 27,269,650, forward strand.
TCAGTGATGAAGACATACTCTTAGGGACGACCGAGCACAACCACCTCTTTACATTATAGTGGATGTTCATAGATACAGGCTATCCAAAGTTTTAGTTGACCCAAGTGTATTAGTCAACATTATGAGTCTAAGAACCTTTGCCTACTTGAGGATTGACATCTCCAAACTCCAAAAGAAAGGATGATGTTGAGAGGATTCTATGAACAAGGCGAGAGGGCATTGTGGTGTCTGATTTTGGATGTATGGTGGGGGACACCACGCAGATCGTAGGGGTACTTTATAGATCTAGGTATAACATTGAGGTATGATGTACTATCTCAAAAGATAGAGACATCACCCTACAATGGACCTAATCACATAATAAGGACTCCTTAAGCATGATGGGTCTTCGAATGTACTGGAGATTTCTCCCCTACTTTACAGGGTTGAATAAAGCTAGGTTAATATTAAACTAGGTTCTTATGTTCTCTATGAAGGCAAGCATCCATAGTTAATTACATCTTAGGAAATGAAATTTTTAAGAATACTCGATTAAAGTAGACAATTATCATCTATAAAGATTTCAAGGTTAGACTATCAAAAGATTGATTGTATTTCTAAAATCAATTAGAAAATTTCAAAGAGAAGACTTATTTTTAAATCCAAATAAAATAAGTAGGAAATGGTCATGATACTAGGTAGCCTAGTGAGCATTATGTTGAAAATTTTCTATAAGATGGAGTCGCCTTCAAATTTGTGGGGAGAAATGAAAGAGGCAAGCATATAGAAATTCATCTTTTTAGAATGCCACATAGATCCGCAGATGTACTTATTCAGATGATCGAGTACTCTATCAAAGAAATAGTGTATTATCTCAAGAGATAGAAATCACTACCCTTTAATGGACCTAATCACCTCAATAAGGACTCCTAAGGATGATGGGTCTATGTACTAGAGATTCTTCCCCTACTTTACATGGAAAAGTAAAGCAGATTTATTTTAAATCAGGTTCATTAAGTTCCCTATAGGAGCAAGCCCCCATAGTTAATTACATCCTAAGGAATGGGGATTCCTTAAGAAAACTCTCTATTAAGATAACTGATCATTGTCTTCAAAGATTTCAATAGGAAAGGAGTATCAATCGATTGGTTCATTTTTGAAGATCAAATGTGATTCATCAAAGGGAGGGAGTTGTTATCGAAGAAAAAAATGGGAGATAAGTAGGAGATGCCCATGATGCTAGGAAACCTAGCGAGCATCTCAAACTATCCTATAATTGGGCTTTACATTTTTGAAATTGACTTAGTTTATTTTAGTTGCATTTTTCATTAGAAATTTAAGACTTATGTTTCCTTAACATAAGATTAAGGTAATGCCTAAGAGGTGAGGAATTATGCTTATGGCCCACAAAGTGGAGAAGCAACCTGTAACTTAAATTTAGGGAGCTTTGGTAAGGGCCAAAAGTACAACATAAATCTAAGGCGAAAAATGGGTATTTGGATTTCCTTCACAAGAGAGGACAAACCACCTAACAGCTTGGACTTACAACTACTTGGGGGTGGCCACCAACTAACTCCTCCTATAATTTTAAATACATGTAGGCAAATCTTTATGCTTATGTAGGATAGCTGGGCTATTATTCATTTAGAAAGAGACTAAGTCCTTCAACACACTCCCTAAAGAGACTAGATCATGTGGGGATATGCTTCAAATGACCAAATCTAATGCAATTCAAATTTCATTTTATTTTATTTTTGGACAATTATTTTGACTCGCTAGGATTCATATGACTAATGCATGAGAGATAAAGTCATTGGCCAAAATCAATGAGGAGGGAGGAGGTGAGTTTCCACCATGGCTCTCAAAGGTCATGCCAAGTTTCTAAAGCAAAGGTGGAAGCCCTCTAATCAAGAGTGAAGTAAGATGCTGTTGTGCATGATAATGTAAAAGAAATGCTCACCCATCTAAGGGGTTGCTAATTCTTTTATCTTAATTTTAAACCTAAGCTTTAGGTGAGGTTATGAGTTCTTTATTTTTAATTTGAGTTGTTAAGTTGGGTAAAAGATTTATTTTTCCTAAAGAGCCTAATCCACATCCAGGCCATACATAAGGCAAGGAAGAAACTAAGAAAAGCATGCCACTTAATGCACAAGCTAAACAAATTATCAATCAATTTATAAAGCTATTTGCAAAAAGAAAAAAAAGGTTGTTATGGTCAAGCAAACAAACCCAAAAATATCAAATGTGGGTAGCCGAGCTCTACCCTTATACAACCCATATTACAAATGAATTAAATTATAATTAAGCAAGGAATTCATTGTTATGGGGGTCTTCAAGCTTCATTTCTTCTTTCTTCTTTTCTTCTTTCTTCTTCTTTTGTTCTTTCTTCTTTTGGTTCCTTCTTTTAGATGGTTGGAAGGTAGATGCTCCAAGGCTTCACATGGTGCATAAGATAGGATCTTATGAATAATGCTCATCCTAATCTCGATAACAATCATTCCAAAATCCTTATTGCATAAATTTACATGAAATGAAAAGGAATGAAAATCTAACTAATGCCTGCAAAATAAAGGTTAGCTAAAATAAACCACATAAATCCCAAGCATGCATATTGGACTTATCACCCCACACATGGGTGATTAAGTTTACTTGGCCTATTGGATTATGCTTAGGGGAATAAAGCACCTGTAAGAAAAAGTATTTATATTTTTATTTATGATAATGCCCCATGAGCAAAATCCTCTACAGAAAAGAATGATCTGACTAAGAGCATCCTACCATTCATTCTACGAGCATACACCCTAACATCCAGTCTAAAACATATATCATAAAATAAAACAAACATCAAACCATGCACCGATCTAACCTAAAGCTAGAGGTGTCAACTTAGGCTAATGTGTGTGCTTTGAAGGTTTGTGTGGTATGCTTAGCTATGGCTTTAGGTTCAAATTTTCTAAGTGTCAAAGCATGTTCAACTTAGAGAAGGGTTTCATTTAAGTTGTTTAATTTTTTTTGGTTGATTTTATTTCATGTTTTGATTTAGGTTCAAGTGAATCCTACAATTAATTACTAAGTTATGAAGAGATAGAAAAGAAAAGAAGTTCTCTTTCCTTCCCTACCTAAGTAATTTAGATTCACATTTTAATTTTGTTTAGGTGAATATTTTGATTAAGTCTTTTAATTAATCCTAAGTTTAGATAAACTCTAAAAAAAACCTATTCAAAAGAAAGGCATTTTATGATTAAATAAAATGAATTAAATCCATATAACACACATCACTTCATTTCTTTCCCAACATGTATAACATGCATATGAATGGACCCTAAGCATATATATACATACAAATGAGAATATTTGACATACTTTATGATGTATGCTAAGTAATCCATTTAAGCAAATTTAGAAGATTAAGATGCATGATTTTCTTTAAGCAGAAAAGAGTTTCTTTATCCAATTTTTCACATACACACATGAAAGTAAGAATGGCATAAGTGAGTACAACGCCAATTAATTAGATGTGTAAGAAAGAACTACTTAAAAGCTTCGTAACCGGGTTGTAGACTAATATACCACTTTCCTTAGATACAAATATATGTATAAAAGAAATGAAATGGAAAAGAGCAAAAAAGTTGTATTAATGGATTCAGTTTGTTTATGTTATTTATGTATACAAGTATAGGTAGCCCTTCTTAGGTGATAGCATAGGGATGAATATGATATGAAATTAAGTAAGTGTTAGGTTTTTTTAAATAAACCCTACATCTTACCAACTCCTATTCAAAACTATGCTAGCATAAGAGAGAAAGGAAACCTATGCTAAGCACACCCTTATATCCTTCACATGCAAGCTTATAATTAAAATATAAGTAGCATACTTTTAGATTTGATAATTAATTTATATGTTTTGAAAATAATTTGAATTTATTAGTGATAATAGCCACTCATATTTCTACTTTAGCCCGCACATGCAAATTTGACATAAGGTAAACAATTTCATTTTTAAACTTTGAATTTGAAAAATATGAATGCATGAAACAACATGACATACCAAGTTAACATGTTGGGGAAAGACTCAAAGCAATGAAAGCATGTAAACTAATTCACTTTAATTAAATCCTAAAGAAATTCTTATGGAATAAGAAAGTTTAAAATAAATCAAAGTGTTTTCAATATGATTTTTGTTTAGTTTTAAGTTTGATTTAATTTTAAAGAGGTGAGTTGAGTTTGTTGTTCCTAACCCATTCCCACATATGTTTGATATTTTTGTTTAACTTTTATAATATTAGATTTATTTTTATGTATTAATTATGTTTTGGTATGAATTAAGTAACTTAATTAACCCTTACATACACCACCTTAGCATAGTTAACCAAATAATTATGAGCCAATGAGATGACATAAAAAACTTACAAGGAATTTAAACTTGCAATGCACCTAATAAGAAAATGTCTAATGCAATTTGGCACATGATTAATGGTTAATTAAGCTAAGGGGTTTAGCTTAAGTAATTTCAAAATACCCTTTCACACATATGAATTGGGTTTTGATTTCCTTAATTGAACTTAGGTTATTAAACACCCAAGCATCTACCCAAAGTAGATTAATTAAGTTCTAGAAATTTTTATAATTTAGAAATTAATTAAGGGATAAGTGAATTAACCCTTAATTAAGAGAAAATTAAAAGAAAAAAAAAGGGTTTAGGGAATAGCTTAAGGGAAATGCCCCAAAATTATTACCTAAACCGTCTATCTACTGGATCTGACCTTAATCAACTCTAATCATGGAATAAATCCACTAATCACATCTTAATTATGCTTAATTACATAAAGAGGGTAATTAGGAAACCCATATGCAATTCTCCTAATTAAGCTTTCAATAAATTTCAAGAAAATTAGGGGAGGCAGAAGTCATCCCCTAAAATATACCCAAGATATTTTGGATTAATCAAAGGCTTAATTAAAAGGTAATTAGCAAAATAGAGTTTTAATAAAACATAAAATCAGAGAAAAGCATAACTCAAAATGCATTGAAATTAATTTTAAAATATTTTAAGTTGAATTATCTTTCCATAAAAATTTATTTCATATTTCTATAAATTTTATTGATGGAGATATGAATTTTAGAAGATCCCTAGATTAATTAGAATTAATTAAAGCATCCTAACTAATCCCCCAGCTCACATCACGACCTGTGGTGGCGGTGGTCAGCGCGCTTTACATGCATCGCGTAGTGAGCATCCTGCTTAAATGTCGTATCAGGTGGCAGTGTGGCGGCGAGATGCACTTTGATCTCTGCCATCCAATCAAAGATCGGACGGCCAGAGATCTCCTCGTGGATTTAAAAAGGATAAATCAAATTCTAAATGTGGGAATAATGCATGGATGGATGATCAAGATCACCTTCCCCTTAGATCAATAGAGATCGTCCATGATCTATGGAAGATCCAAGCTCGATTGAGGATCGAAACCAAACATAACCCACACCATCTAAAGCCAAAAGACATCCAATGGTGGAATTTGCTTGAATTAAAAATTCTTTTCACAAAGGACCAACACCTCCTATGCTAGGTGGTCAAAAAATTTCTTATCTCACTGGAGGTGATCAACGGTACTCGAGATCGATGAGGAAGCTTCATCAAATGGAGATGAAGCCCTATCGAAATTCTTAGGCTATGGAGTTGAATGAGTTACACTGTGGACCAATACTACTTCAAGCTCCTTGTGGCCTTGATCTAATTGCTCCTCTCCTTACTATGGAAACTTCAATGGAAGCTTTAGTGTGCTCAAATTTGTACTTAGAAGAATTGTGTAAGAGGAATTGGAATGGTTTTCAGTGTGGAGAAATTTGGGAGTTCCAGTGAGCTCCCTTATTTTCACATTGTGCAAAACCGAGAAGATGAATTTTGATTTCACTCTAGGAAGCTTAGGGAGGCTGAGGAATTACTTCTCTGACTTCCCTAGGTTCAATCGAATTGAGGAATGATGGATTTGAGTTGAATTAGGAGGAGTATATCACCCCCTTGAAGGATCAGACGACCATAAGCTATCTTGTCATTTTGATCCAATTGATCATATTGGAGAGTTTTTTTGTTCAGTTAGATGTTTGGACATGGTCAGTTTGATGCCTTGGGTGGATTGCCAACCTCCCATATGCTTGAAATTGAGTGGAAGAGGGATTTGAAAAGAGTTAATTTGACCCATGGGGGGCTTTTGGCCTTGGGCCACGCACACATTGGGTGCACCACTCTTCATTAGGTCCCCTTGAGCTATTAGGAAATCATCAAGTTGATATGAAGAGGGTATGACCAAATTACCAATAGTTTAGGTCAAAATTGGTTCTATGGCCTAGGAGTAGAATGGTTCTTTTGCTAAATTTTCAATTTAGATATGTTGGGTATGTGGAGAAACTAGGTTAGGCCAAGTTTTATGAGATTTGGAGTTCATTTGATAAGGTTTGGCTCATGTTGACCCATTTAGGTCAAAATGGGTCAACTTGGGTCAAGTTAACCAATTGATCAAATTGGGTCAAACCAAGGGTTGGGTCAAGTTCATATGACCATTTGAAATGTTTTGGTTGCTTTGGTTTGATTAAATTTGGGTTAGGTTTGAATTTGGCTCATATGACTTCATTTAGGTCAAATGGGTCAAGTTGACCTATTTGACCTATTTGACCTATTTGACCTATTTGGGCTAGGTCAAGGGTAGGTTTAGATTTGGTTTGTCATATGGAGTAGATTAGTATCTTTATTTCTAATCAAGTTTGGTTAATTTCAAATTTGGCTCAATATGGCCCCTTTAGGTCAAGTTGGGTCTAAGGTCAATTAGGCTTGGTTGGGTCTAGTTGGCCAGTTGAGGCTTTGGTCAAGTTCCACAAGTGATTTGGAATGAACTTTACCCATTGGTTTCAATCAATTTGGCTTAGATCAAGTTTTGACACAATTTGACTTTAGGCTTGTGTCAAGTTGGGTCAAGTGTCCAATTGGGCTAGGTTAAGCTCAAATGTTGGCTTGGTCAAGTTCAAACATAAGTCATGAGTGAACTTAGATCAATTATTTCAATCAATTTTGCCTATGGTGGGATTCTTTCATTTTAGGCTAAGTGTTGACTTGGTGAACTCTTAAGTTTGACTTGGTTTGACCCAATTTGGTTGATTGATCATCTAATGATGATTGTTGATCATGATGAGAGGTATAGGTGAGTTTGGTTCAATCTAATTTGGTTAGGATTAGAATTTGGCTCAAAAGGGTACTTTTGGTCACTTTGGGTCAAGTGAGCCTAAGTGGGTCAAATGGCTTGGTCAAAGCTTGATTTGAGCTTGATTGATCTTGTATATGGACTCATGATTGAAATATAAATCCATTTATAAGTGATCTAAAGTTAAATGGGTTTTGATTCATTTGACAATTTCATATTCAAAGGGTGGACATGAAAGGATCTTGGCTTTGATTTTTGACTTGGGTTTTGATTTAGTGATTAGAGTTTATATTTATATTTACTCATTATTATAGGGTTGATTGAATCATGAAGAAGGAAAATCAAGAGTTTGGCTTGATTTAAAGTTGATTTGGGTAAGTTCAAGATTTTGACTTGAAAGGCTTATATTGGATTTTGAGTAGATTTGGGTTTGATTTCTGGAATTAGTTTTGAGTGTTTGAATTTATATTTCATTTATATATGTGAACAAGAATATAAATGAATCATGAGAAAATTTCAAGGATTTGAAGTGGTTTAATCATGATTTGGGCTAAGTCCATTAAGAAGGATTTAAAGGACATAGGAAAATTTTAGAGTTTGGAGTTTGAATTTTTGAATTTGGTTTGATTGGTTTGTATTTATACTTCATTTATATATGTGAATATAAATGAGGATATAAATGAATTATGAGAAAATCCCATGACTTTGAGATGGTTTGATAGAGATTTAGGCTAAGTTCATTAACGAAAAATTAAGGACTTAAGAAAGATTTTTAGATTTGGAATTTAATTTGAGGATTTGATTTGATTGATTTATATTTATATTTCATTTATATATGTGAATGTAAATGAGAATATAAATGAATTTTGAGAAAATCCAATGAGTTTGAATTGAGTTGATCATGATTTAGGCTAAGTACATTAATGGAAAATTAAGGACTTAAGGAAATTTCATGAATTGAGTTGGAATTTTGAGTTTAGTTTGATTGGTTTGAATTTATATTTCATTTATACATGAAAATATAAATGAATTATGAGAAAATCTCAAAGATTTGAATTGGTTTTTATCATGATTTTGGTTAAGTCCTTAAGGGAAGATTAAGGACTTAGGAAAATTTGAGCTTAGGGATTTTGATGGATTTTGATCATGGGTTTCAATTATTGATTTTGATCATAGATTTTATTCATAGAATTGATTTGAGTTTGGAGAAAATCAAATAGAATTGATTTGTAATTTGACTTGAAGGAAGGAAAGTGAGGAATGGTTTGGGCTAAGGGTAGGCAATTTTTTTAACACCCTTAAGGCATGACCTATTCCTATGGCTAACTCCTCTAAGTCTCTAGGGCTAGGTTGAGTGTCCACCTAATCACTAGATGTGTCTTAAGACTAAGGAACTCTTAAAGTCTAAGAGAAGTCCTATGTCTAAGAAGGAGGGGTTGAGAGATCATTCTAAAAATGAGGTCAACAAAGGGCACCCAATAGGTGTGGAGTGACTGACAAGGAATGCCGCACGTATTGGTGTTGACCGAAATGATCAACAACACCGAAAGATCACAAGCACTAGAAAAAATAATCTATCCTTAACCCAAGAAATAGAAAGAATCCATAGTTTAGTGTAATGTGACTTTGCTTTTGTCCAAGACATAAGATAGAGTGTGAACCTTCCACTAGGGAAGCAGGTTCAAGTCATCCACAAGGGGTGAAGGGTTTGATTTGATTCTCACAAAGGAGAAAAAATTTTATTTATTCTGCTAGAGAAGAGGGTTGAATTTGTTTTAATTTTTGTTAGGTTTGAATATTTTAGATGAACCATGTTGGTTTGCAATAGACTGCACTAAGTAGGAGCCATGGAGGCCAAGACCTAACTCAGATTTACCAATCCAAAGGGGTAGTCTACTAAACACATAGTAGGACTAGCCAACCAAAGGGATTCCTTTTAGTATGCAACAACTATATTAGAAAGAAAGCATAGTAGACTTACATCCTCCAAAGTAGAGATCAGTTGTTGGGGTAATCTATTGGCAAGGCAACAAATTGAACCCAACCTAGGGCTGACTATGGAGTGAATGCCACTGGGGGACTTAGATCAGCTCCAAGATAGTCAAGATTTATTTCATTTTTAGGTTTGTTTGTTTTGATTATGATGGATCCCATAGGTTTGCAATGAACTTGTACTGAATAAGGGCCATGGAGGCCTAGACCAAACTCAGATTCACCAATCCAAAGGGAGTAGTCTACCAACCACAAGGTAGGACTATCCAACAAAGTGGAAATACCTTTTGGTATACAATGGTTAAGTTAGGAAGAAAGCCCAGGGATGCACATCTTCCATAACAAGGAACCACTAGGGTGATTGGTTGCTTTGAGCAACAAATCGAAGCCGACCTGAGGTTGACTATTGAGTGAATGCCACTGGGGGACTTAGATCAACTCAAAGGTAGTCAAGAATTAATTTCAATTTTAGATTTATTTTGGTGGATTCCATTAGTTTTCTATGGATTATACTGAGAAGGAGCTTATAGAAGCCTAGTCCTATCTCAGATTTACTGAAATAAAGGGAGTAGCTTCCCGGTCGATGGGAGAACTATTTGACCAAAGAAGTGCCTTTCGGTTTGCAATGATCAATTGAAGGGAAGAAAGCTCAGGGACTCACATCTTCCACTGAAAAAAAACATTGGGGTGATCGGTTACTTTGGGAAATAAATTGAACCTGACCTAGGGCTGCCTGTTAGTTTGCGACAATCATGCTAGAAAGAATGTGTCATAGTCTTACATATTCCAAAGCAGAATGACTGCTGGGGTAACCTGCTTGTGGAAAAAATAGATTGAACTTGACCTAAGAATTATGGACCGAGTGCCAACCTGTGGGACTTATGACAACTCAGGTAGCCAGGTAATTCTTAAAGGGAGTTCCGCTGACACTGCCCTAAAGATAGGATGCCTGCTTGGGAAAAGGGGCCCTTTAGGGGCTTGAATTCCTAATCCACAAGCAAATTAATTTTTGTTTGTTTATTTATTTTAGCTTATTTTATCATAGACCCTGTTAGCTTGCGAGGGATCAAACTGAGAATGAGCTTATATCAGCCTAGACCTATCTCAAGTTTACTGAGCCAAGGGAGAATCTGTGCATCCACAGAATAAATTTTCCAACCACATGGGTGGTTACTAGGAAAGGGGAATTGTCCAATCCAAGAGTAACCCGAGTAGTGTCTAAATGGGGTCGCAAAGGACTTGATCCAAATAGAGTGCCCACAGGAGATGGTGCCACTAAGGGCTTAATCTAACATCTGGAGAAAATGACATGGCTAGTCATATATCTAATATGTATTCTGTCTAACTCCAAGAGAAAGCGTGGGGACTCATATCTGCCAAGAGTGGTGTACTCACAGGGTGAGTCGCTATCAGCATAGCGAACATCAACAAACCTAAGGTGCCTGTCAATTTGCAATAATCAGTCTATGAAGAAAGCTCGGGGACTCACATCCTCTTATAGCAGAACTGACTGCTGGGATAGTCTATCTTCGGCTCGACAGGTGCTATCCGACATAGGGAGACTACTGAGTGAATTCCACTAGGGGAGTTATATCGATTCAGAAGTAGTCAAGAGGAAAGGAGCCTCTAGTAGACTTATCCTAAACCTCAAATATACTCGACCTAGTTAGAGCATGATGGCTAGTTCAAGAAGAAAGCATGGGGACCCACATCTTCTTAAGCAAAGTCAACATGAGATAACTTACTTGCAAAGGAAGACTACCATACCAATAAGGCGCTCATTTGTTTGTAATGGTCATACTAGGAAGAAAGCGTGGGGACTCACATCCTCCACCAAGTGACCACTAGGGTGACATACTAGCGAGGTAGTATGTAAATCTAACCTAGAGCAGCTAATGAGTGAGTGCCACGGGGCTTGCTCCCACATCAAAGTACCTCAAGATAAAAGATTTGTGTTTATTGTTATGCATGTGTTAAAAGGGAATAGGATGCCTCTGAGGGACTCTTACACCTACCTTAAAAACACTAGGGGTTTAAGAAAATGATGCCATGGATGGCAAACAGGATTTCCCACTAAGAAAGGATGCCACTTGGGTTCTCTCACACCTTACTTAGTTAAGCTAATCAAAATAGTATGCCTCTTTCTCTTACACCTATTCTAAAAGCATCAGAAGATTGTGTTTGTGTTATGAAAGAGAGATATGATGCCTCTCGGGTTTTTTGAAAAATTTTGATTTTGTATTTGGAGACTTTACTTAACAAATTTGGGTATGCTAAGTGAAGTTCCAAATATGTTTTGAAAATTTTAAAATATGATTGTTGATTTTTGATTTTGGATTTGGAAACTTCACTTAGCAAATTTGAGTGTGCTAAATTAAGTTCCAAACATGTATTTAAAAAGTTTTTGGATTTTGGATTTGGAGAATTCACTTAACAAATTTGGGTAAGTTAAACGGAGTCCCAAAAAGTTGTTTGAAAAATTTTGATTTTGGATTTGGAGACATCACTTAACAAATTTGGGTATGTTAAATGAAGTTCTAAGGTGTGTTTGAAAATTTTAAAATATGATTGTTGATTTTTTATTTTGGATTTGGAAATTTCACATAGCAGATTTTAGCATGCTAAATGAAGTTCCAAGTGTGCTTTGAAAATTTTTATTTTGGAATTTGGATTTGGATACTTCACTTAGCAAGTTTGAGTATGTTAAATGAAGTTCCAAAATGTGTTTAGCATTTTAAAATATAATTGTTTAAGTTTTAATTTTTGAAAAGAGGACTTCCATTCAACAAATTTAGGTATGTAAAATGGAGATCAATCTTATTTTTGAAATGTGAGATTTTTATTTTGTGTGATTATTGCTTTTTTTTGAAAGAGAGGAATTCGAACTTAATCATATGTGAGATATGTTTAAGTGGAATTTCCAGATGATATTATTTTTCATTGGGAATGAAATCTTCATTTAATAGATTTGAATATATTAAATGAAGGTGTTCATGCGTATTTTTGAAAAGTTTAATTTTGTTTATAAATGAAACTTCCATTCAATAAGTGTGAGTGTATTGAATAGAAAGATTCATGTGTGCTTTTTGAAAACTTTATGATTATGGAAAGATGATTGTTCATTTTATTTTGAAAATGAAATCCTCATCAAAGTGAATTGAAAGAATATGCCCATTTGTTCTTTTGGAAAATTTAAATTTATTTGAAAATGAAACTTCCATTCAATAGGTGTGAACATATTGAATGGAAAGATTCATGCGTGCTTTTTGAAAACTTTCTAATTGGTTTTGATTTTGAAAAGATGATTGTTCATTTTATTTGGAAAATGAAATCTTCATCAAAGTGATTTGAAAGAAGATATTCATTTGTACTTTTGGAAAATATTATTTTTTTTTTTTTGAAAATCCCTAAATGTAATAATTATGGGAATTGTTAAATGAGGATGACAAAATGTTGTGGAAAATATTTTATTAAGTGTCTTTTTGAAAAAGGTGCTTTTTGAAAAGTAGAGTTCTTTATGGAAGATTTATTTTATCTTTATTATTTTAGGATGAACCTTTCCTTATCATGAAAATGATAAGGAGGAAGTCTTTAAAATGTTTTTTTTATTTTTACCCTTTGGAGAACCCAATGGAGATTTTAAGACCAACACGGAATGCGATCCTAAAATCTAAAGATGTTGGCTAACTCAACTTAAGAATGAAATAAGCTAAGTGCCAATGGAAAGATGGATTGTCTTAGATTCTTACCAAAGTACAAACCCACTATCGATACTCAAAGACAACGATCATTTACCAAAGATGGAGAGAGGAACCATTACCACCGGAGTTGCCAGAAAAATTTGTCGTGAAAAATTTCTATAAGATGGAGTTGCCTTCAAATCTGTGGGGAGAAATGAAAGAGGCAAGCATATAGAAATTCATCTTTTTAGGATGCCACGCAGATCTGTAGATGTACTTATTCAGGTGATCGAGTACGTCATCAAGGAAATAGTGTACTATCTTGAGAGATAGAAATCAATACCCTTTAATGGACCTAATCACCTCAATAAGGACTCCTAAGGATGATGGGTTTGCATATATACTAGAGATTCTTCCCCTACTTTACATGGAAAAGTAAAGCAGGGTTTATTTTAAACCGGGTTCGTTCCATACCAACCCCATAGTTAATTACATCCTAAGGAATGGGGATTCCTTACAAAAACTCTCGATTAAGGTAAATGATCGTTGTCTTCAAAGATTTCAATAGAAAAGGACTATTAATCCATTGCTTCATTTTTGAAGATCAAATGGGATTAATCAAAGGGAGGGAGTTATAATCGAAACCAAAAAGGGGAGATAAGTAGGAGATGCCCACGCTAGGAAACCCAACAAGCATCTCAAACTATCCTATATGTGGGCTTTACATTTTGAAATTGACTTAGTTTGTTTCATTGCATTTTTCTTAGAAATTTAGGACTTATGATTCCTTAACACAAGATTAAGGAAATTCCTAAGAGATGAGGAATTATGCTTAAGGCACACAAAGGGGAGAAGTAATCTCAGAACCTAAATCTAGGGAGCTTTGGCGAGGGCCGAAAGCACAACCTAAATCTAAGGAAAAAAATGGGTATTTGGTTTGCCTTCACAACAGAGGACAAACCACATAATAGCTTGGACTTACAACCACTTGGGAGTGACTGCCAACTAACTCTTCCTATGATTTTATATACATGTAGGCACGTCTTTATGCTTATGCAAGATAGTTGGGTGTTATTCATTTAGAAAGAGACTAAATCCTTAAATTCACTCCTTAAAGAGACTAGATCATGTGGGGACATGCTTCAAATGTCTTAAATCTAATGCAATTCAAATTTCATTTTATTTTTATTTTTGGACAATTATTTTGACTTAGGCTAATAAGATTCATATGACTAATGCATGAGAGATAAAGTTATTGGGAAAATCAGTGAAGGGGGGTGATTTTCCACCATTACTCTCAAAGGTCAAGCAAAGTTTCTCTAGAAAGGTGGAAGCCCTCCAATAGAGACTGAAAATAAGATCTTTGTGCATAAAAAAAGAAATGTTCATCCACTAAGGGATTGCTAATTCTTTTATCTTGATTTTAAACCTAAGCTTTAGGTGAGGTTATGAGTTCTATATTTTAATTTGAGTTTTTATGTTGGGTAAAAGATTTTTTTCCCTAAAGAGCCTAATCCACAGTGCCATATATAAAGCAAGGAAGAAACTAGGAAAAGTATGCCACTTAATGCACAAGCTAAACAAATCATCAATCAATTTATAAAGCTAATCGCAAAAATAATAAAAGGCCATTGTGGTCGGGTACCACCGCACAAACCCGAAAATATCAAATGTTGGTTGCCAAGATCATCCCTTATACAACCTGAATTGCAAATGAATTAAATTATAATTAAGCAAGGAATTCATTATTATGGGGATCTTCAAGCTTCATTTCTTCATTCTTCTTTTCTTCTTTCTTCTTTTGGTTCCTTCTTTTGGATGGAAGGTAGATGCTCCAAGGCTTCACATGGTGCATATGATAGGATCTTATGACGAATGTTAATCTAATCACCATAACAATCATTCCAAAATCCTAATTGCATAAATTTACATGAAAAGGAAAAGAATGGAAATCTAACTAATGCCTGCAAAATAAAGGTTATGGAAGAAACCACACAAATCTTAAGCATGTATATTGGACTTATCACCCTACACATGGGTGACTAAGTCCACCTGGCCTATTAGATTATGCTTAGGGGTATAAAGCACTTGCAAGTAAAAGCATTTATATTTTTATTTATGATAGCGCCCCTTAAGCACAATCCTTTGCAAAAAAGAATGATTAGACTAAGAGTGTCCTACCATTCATTCTATGAGCATGCACCCTAACATCTAGTCTAAAACATATATCACAAAATAAAGTAAACATCAAATCATGCACCGACCTAACCTAAAACTAGAAGTGGTGACTTAGGCTAATGTGTGTGCTTTGAAGGTTTGTGTGGTATGCTTAGCTATGGATTTAGGTTCAAATTTTCTAAGTTTGGAAATATGTTCAACTTAGAGGAGGGTTTCATTTAAGATTTTTAATTATTTTTGGGTTGATTTTATTTCATGTTTTGATTTAGGTTCAAGTGAATCCTACAATTAATTACTAAGTTATGAAGAGAGGGAAAAAGAAGAGAAGTTCTCTTTCCTTCCTAATGTAAGTAATTTTAAAGTAGATTCACATTTTAATTTTCTTTAGGTGAATGTTTTAATTAAGTCTTTTAATTAATCCTAAGTTCAGATAAACTCTAGACAAACCTATTCAAAAAGAAAGGCATTTTAAGATTAAATAAAATGAATTATATCCACATAACACACATCACTTCATTTCTTTCCCAACATATATAAAATGCATATGAATGGACCCTAAGCATATCTATACATACAAATGAGAATATTTGACATACTTTGTGATGTCTGCTAAGTAATCCATTTAAGTCAATTTAGAAGATTATAATGCATGATTTTCTTTAAGTAGAAAAGGGTTTCTTTATCCAATTTTTCACATACACATATGAAAGTAAGAAAGGCATAAGTAGGTATAGTGCCATTGTTAACTAGAGGTGTAACGTACAAGACCTACTTAGGGCTACTTAAAGCCTCACAACCTCAGGGTTGTCCAAACTAATATATCACTTTCCTTAGATACAAACATATGTATAAAATAAAAGAAATGGAAAGAGAGAGTGCAAATGTTATATTAATGGATTCATTTTGTTTATGCAATTTATGTATGCAAGTATAGGTAGCCCTTCTTAGGTGATAGCATAGGGATGAATAGGATATGGAATTAGGTTAAGTGTTACTCTTTTCAAATAAACCCTTCATCATACCAACTTCTATTCAAACTATGCTATCATAAGAAAGAAAGGAAATCTATGCTAAGCACCCTTTATATCCTTCACATGCAAGCTTATAATTAAAATATAAGTAGCATACTTTTAGATTTGATAATTGGTTTATATGTTTTGAAAGTAATTTGAATTTAGTAGTGATAATAGCCACTCATATTTCTACTTTAGCCAACACATGCAAATCTGACATAAAGGAAACAATTTCATTTTTAAACTTTGAATTTGAATGCATCCTAACTAATCCCCCAGCTCACAGCACGATGCGTGGCGGTGGCGATCAGCGTGCTTTACATGCATCGCTTAGTGATCATCCCACTTAAATGTTTCATCAGGTGGCAGTGTGGCAGTGGGACGTGCTTTGATCTCTGCTATCCAATCAAAGATCAAACATCTAGAGATCTCCCCATGTTTTTTAAAAGGATAAATCAAATTCTAAATGCAAGAATAATCTCAGCCGTCCATCCAAAATGCACAGATGGATGGCCAAGATCTCCCAGTTCTTCCCCTTAGATCAAAAAAGACAATCCATGATCTAGGGGAAGATCTGAGCTCAATTGAGCTTGGATCAAAACCAAACTTAACCCACACCATCTAAAGCCAATAAGTTGCACATCCAATGGTGAAATTTGCTTGAATTGAAAATTCCTTTCATAAAGGACCAGCACCTCCTATGCTAGGTGGTTGAAAATTCCATACCTCGGAGGTGATCACCAGTGCTCGAGATCGATGAGGTAGCTTCGTCTAGTGGAGATGAAGCCCTGTCGAAATTCTTAGGCCTTGGAGTTGAATGACTTGCTCTATGGACCAACACCACTTCAAGCTCCTTGCGACCTTGATCCAATTGCTCCTCTCCTTGCTATGGGAACTCCAATGGAAGCTTGAGTGAGCTCGGATTAGTCCTTAGAAGAAGTGTGCAAGAGGAATTGGAATGGTTTTCAGTGTGGAGAAAGTTGGGAGTTCAAGTGAGCTCCCCTATTTTCACACTATGCAAAATTGAGAAGATGAAGTATGATTTCACTCTAAGAAGCTTGGGGAGGCTGAGGAATTGCTTCTCTGACTTCCCCAGGTTCAATAGAATTGAGGAATGATTGATTTGAGTTAAATTAGGGGGAGTATATCTCTCCCTTGAAGGATCGAATGACTGCAAGCTATCTTGCTATTTTGACTTAATTGATCATATTGGAGAGTTTGTTTGATCAATTTGAAGTTTGCACATGGTCGATTTGAGGCTTTGGGTGGATTGCCAACCTCCCATGTGCTTGAAATTGAGTGGAAGAGGGATTTGAAATGAGTTAATTTGACCTATGGGGTTTTTTGCATTGGGGCCAATTGGGCTAAACTCATTGGGTTTGGTCCACCACTCTTCATTAGTTACCCTTGAGCCATTAAGAAAGCATCAAGTTGATATGAAGAGGGTATGACCAAATTACCCATAGATTAGGTCAAAATTTGTTCTATGGCCTAGGGTAGAATAGTCATTTTCTAGTTTTTTAATTTGGATATGTTGGGAATGTGGAGAAACTAGGTTTTTCCAAGTTTCATGAGATTTGGAATTCATTTGATAAGGTTTGGCTCATGTTGACCCAATTTGACCAATTAGTCAACTTGGGCCAAGTTGACTAATTGGTCAAATTGGGTCAAACCAAGGGTTGGGTCAAGTTTATATGATCATTTGAAATGTTTTGGTGGCTTTGGTTTGATTCAATTTGGGTTAGGATTGAATTTGGCTCATATGACTTCATTTAGGTCAAATGGGTCAAGTTGACCTATTTGACCCATTCGAACTATTTGGGGTAGGTCCAGTGTTAGGTTTAGGTTTGGTTAGTCATATGGAGTGATTGGTATCTTTATTTCCAATCAATTTTGGTTAAGTTCAATTTGGCCCATTGGTTTTGGTCTTGGCAATGAGTTTGTTTCAAGCAGTGATTTGGGGCTACAATTGAGAATTTTGATGCTTGGTCAAGTGATTGGAATTTTGGCCGGTTAGCCAATCAATTGGCGATCAAGTTTGACATATTTTTCAATTAGTTGGCCTATGGTGGAATTTTAGATTTCATAGGCTAAAGTGACTTGGTCTTCTTGGTTTGACCAATTTTTGGTTGATTGATCATCCCATGATGATTGTTGATCATGATGAGAGGTATAAGAGAGTTTGGTTCAATCCAATTTGGATAGGATTAGAATTTGGCTCAAAAGGGTACTTTAGGTCACTTTGGGTCAAGTGAGCCTAAATGGCTTGGTGAAGGCTTGATTTGAGCTTGATTGATCCGTATATGGACTCATGATTGAAATATAAATCCATTTATAAGTGATCTAAAGTCAAATGGGTTTTGATTCATTTGACAATTTCAAATTCAAAGGGTGAACATGACGGGATCTTGGCTTTGATTTTTGACTTGGGTTTTGATTGAGTGATTGGAGTTTATATTTATATTTAGACTCATGATTGTAGAGTTTATTGAATCATGAAGGAAAATCATAAGTTTGGCTTGATTTGAAGTTGATTTGACTAAGTTCAAGATTTTGACTTGAAAGGCTTAGATTGGATTTTGAGTAGATTTGGGTTTGATTTTTGGAATTGGTTTTGATTGTTTGCATTTATATTTCATTTATATATGTGAATGAGAATATAAATGAATCATGAAAAAATTTCAAGGATTTGAAGTAGTTTAATCATGATTTGGGCTAAGTCCATTAAGAAGGATTTAAAGAACTTAGGAAAATTTAAAAGTTTGGAGTTTGTATTTTTGAATTTGGTTTGATTGGTTTGTATTTATACTTCATTTATATATGTGGATATAAATGATGATATAAATGAATTGAGAATATCCCATGACTTTGAGATGGTTTGATCAAGATTTAAGCTAAGTCCATCAATGGAAAATTAAGGACTTAAGAAAGATTTTTAGATTTGGAATTTAATTTGAGGATTTAATTTCATTGATTTATATTTATATTTCATTTATATATGTTAATATAAATGAATTTTGAGAAAATCCCATGAGTTTGAATTGATTTCATCATGATTTAGGCTAAGTCCATTAATGGAAAATTAAAGACTTAAGGAAATTTCATGAATTGAGTTGGAATTTTGAGTTTAGTTTGATTGGTTTTAATTTATATTTCATTTATATATGGAAATATAAATGAATTATGAGAAAATCTCAAAGATTTGAATCAGTTTTGATCATGATTTTGGTTAAGCCCTTAAGGGAAGATTAAGGACTTAGGAAAATTTGAGCTTAGGGATTTTGATGAATTTTGATCATGGGTTTCAATCACAGATTTTGATCATAGATTTCAATCACAAAATTGATTCGAGTTTGGAGAAAATCAAATAGAATTGATTTGGAATTTGACTTGATGGAAGGAAAGTGAGGAATTGTTTGGGCCAAGGGTAGGCAATTTTCCTAACACCCCTAAGGCATGAACTATTCCTATGACTAACTCCTCTAAGTCTCTAAGGCTAAGTTGAGTGTCCACCTAATCACTGGATGCGTCTTAAGACTAAGGAACTCTTAAAATCTAAGAGAAGTCTTATGTCTAAGAAGGAGGGGTTGAGAGCTCATTCTAAAAATGAGGTCAACAAGCATTCCAATCTATCATATGGTTGGGCTTTATAATTTTGAAGTTGAGGAGATTTATATATTTTGAGTTGAAATTTAATTAGATTACTAGGGCTTATAATCCATCAACACAAGGTTGTGGGAATGCCTAAGAGGTGAGGATTTATGCTCATCATCTAAAGGAAATAGCTACCTTAGGTCTTAAATCTAGGGAGCTTTAGTACGAGCTAAAGCACGATCTAAATCTAAGCGACAGGTGGACATAAGGGTTTCCCTCCTTGAGAGAGAATAAATTTTCTGACTTCTAGACTTGTGATTGCTTGGAGTGGCAGCTAGCTAACTCCTCCTACAATTTTAAAACCATGTAAACTATTCTTATGAATTGTAAGATAGCTAGAGTAGTTATTTAATTAGAAATATACTAAAGTCCTAAACACACTCCCTAAGAGATTAGAGCATGAGTGGTATGATCATATGACTTAATCTATAGATGCAAAATATTTTCAAATTTTATTTCATTTTAAACACATCATTTTGACAGAGGCTTTAGGATTTCTTATGTCTAAATGCATGATGAAATAGGTTTTGGGTCAAGTCAGCTAGAAGAAGGTGTTCTCCACCACAAGGGATGCCCTCACAGGTCAAGTATTCCTTTATAGTGCAAGGATGGAGATCCTTCATGTTCAAGAGAGAAAGAATATGCATGCATGATGTGAAACATACAACCATATAGATAAGGGGTTGCTAAATCTTTTAATTATCTTATTTATGTATTAGGATTTATGATGAGGTTATGAGTTGTTTAAAATTTAGTTATGAGTGATTAGTTGGGTGGAAAAGTTATTTTTATCCAAAAAGGCTAATCATATCCAAGCCACACATTAAAGCATCAATCATTTAAGAAACTATAACAAGCATGCCATCCTAATGCACAATGTAAACATAACACCAAATAATTATATAAACTATCATAAAATAATAAAAGGATGATGGGGTTGGGTACCTCTGTACAACCTGAAGATAGAAAAGATGGGTAGCAGAGCTCTACCCCTATACAACCTGGAATATAAAAGAATAATTATATTAAATTATGGGGTCTTCTTTCTTCATATCTCAATTTCTGATTTGGTTCTTTATTTGATTTGTTTGGTGCTTGCTTCAAAGGCATCATAGGGCACCTCAGGACAAAGCCTTCTTGCCATTGCTCATCCAAAACCCCTATAACACTAATCTTAATTCCTATTGCAAAAATTAAATTTCTATGGGAAAAGTAAATCTAACTACACCTTCAAAATAGATATTAGCTAAATATACATATAATCCCAAGCATTTGTATTTATAATTTGGACTTAGCACCCTACACATGGGTAACTAAGCCCACCTGTCCTAACTTGGATTATACTTAAGCATTTAAGAAACCTACAAAAAGAGCATTCACATTTATTTTTAAGCATCCCTTAAGCATAATCCCTTACAGAAAACTTGATTAGGATAATATTGGCCTATCATCCAGTCTACGAAGCATACACCCTAACATCTAATCTAAAATAATACATCATAAAACAAAACATACATCACAACATACATCATCCTAACTTAGAGCTAGAAGTGATGAATTAATTAAAATGTGTGTATAAGGCATGTGTAGTAAGTCTTGTTAGGCATTAGTGTTGTATTTTCTAAGTGCAGAAGGATTCAATTTAACATGAAAGGTTGATTTCACATGAAGTAGTTTAATTGATTTGAGAATTTTAATTTGTGTTTTCTTTTGTTTCATTTGATAAAACTTAGCAACTAAGTGTTATAAAGAGAGGAAAAGAGGATTTCCCTCTTTCATCCCTACCTTAAGTCACTTTCTAAAGTATATTAATTTGATTTAGTTCTCTTTAGTGAATGGCTTATTAATTGAATTAGTTAATCCTAAGTTTAGTTTCACTTTAAATAATCCTATTCAAAATGAAAGGCATCTTAAGATTAATTTAATTGAATTACTGCCACAAGACATATATTAAATCATTCCTTTATATCACATGTAACATCAAAGAGGAAAATCAAATATAAGTATGTGATTCATTCAACCAAACTAGTTCTTAGGGATAGTCAAATCAAATAAGATTATTTAAAGAAAACCAGAGATTCTTTATTAATTAAGTTTTGGATTTGATTTGATTTAAAGAGGAGAAGAGAAATCACCACTTCTGCTTTTAAACCCATTCCCACATTAGTGATATAATTTAATTTAAGGAAATATAATTAAGTTGATTTTATTGGTTAATTAAGTTTAACACCTAATTAGATGAATTAATTACTCTTACTTATGTCACCTTAAAGTAATTAACTAAATAATTATGAGCCAACAACATGATATGCATGGAAAATAAACTTGCAATGATCATAAGAAATAAATGGGGCCTAATGCAATTGGCTCATGATTAATAGTTAATTAGATTAAGGGACTTAATTAATTATTCTTATGATTTTCCCACACATGTGGACTGACCATAATTTCATTAAACTCCTTTAGCTTATTAAACACCTAAAGATCTACCCCATGATTTAATTAATTAATGTTTGACGTGATTATGATTTCAATTTGATTATGTGATTTAATTAATTAGTTAGATCTTAATTAATTTCATTTTAAAATAGGGTGAAATGAACTTAGGGAAAGGGGTCCCAATCTTATTCTTTAGTTCACTTACTGTTCAACAATGATTAATAAACTTAATTAACTAATTAATTACTTTTCATGGGAATAATTAATCATTAATTAACTTAAAAGAGTAGTTAAGGTTTAATTAGTCAATTTTCCTAATTAAGTGAGCAATAAATCCCAAGAAAATCATGGGAGGCAGAGGTCATTCCATTAAATTAACCCATAAACTTTGGGATTAATTTCTCAAGTAATTAAGAGTAAACAAAATAATTAACTTTATAATTAAACCTTAATTACTATTCAAAATTTAGTTAAGATCATTTTTACTTACTTCTCCTTTGAAATACCTTAAAAATCGGTGTTTATTTGCATTTTTATTTCTCTATGATTTTTTATGATTTTTAAAACTTTTTTCCATTAAAAATGATTGATTAAGCCTAATCCTATTATCCTCATGAGAGGTGCGCTCCATGTGGTGCCAATTACTTAAAACTTATTCGACTCAACACCTACGTCGTGGTGGCGGCCACACTTTCTTGTCTGTCATCCAATCTAAGATCGGATGGCTATGATTAATCCCATAGCTTAATAGAATTAAATTAGATTAATCTAGCGGATCTAATCATGAGCATTCATTTTGATCACATGGAACAGATGGTGTGTGATCTAACATCATGCCAGTGCAGGAGAATGGAGTCTGTCTACCATTCCTCACTTGATCTGAGCTTACCCGAGCTTGGATCAACTCCAAAAGGATCCCACACCTTCACGACATTGATCAGAGGGGATCCAACAGTCAAGATCAAATGAGAAACAAGTTTTCTTTAAAAAGCTCAAACCCATTTTTGCCTGAGGATCAGTTTTGCAAGTATACCTCACCGGAGCTCAAGACCGATGGCTCGAATGATTGAGAAAACTTCATCTAGTGGTGATGAAGCCCTGTTGAGCATCATTTGGATCAATTCTTTGGCATTCACTCGGATGGCCATGAATTAATGATTTTGAGTTCGCCTTTGATTGAAGTCCCCTCCAATGCTCGTGGAAGCTTGGTGACGATTTGTTCCTTCTCGAGGCATCGGAAAGTGCAAAGTTTATTTGTGTTTAATGAAGAAATGTGGAAGTTAGGCCAAAAATGGGAGTGTCCTATTTTGGGATAGACGGTAATGGCATTTTTTGATCGAGGAATGCACTTGGGAGCTTAGGGAATGGCTCTAGCAGCTCATCTTGCTAGGCTGAGGAATGATTTTGTGTGTGTTTGAAAAAAAGGGGTGTATACCCCTTCATCTTGATCGAATGGTGGGATAGGGTTTGGCTTCTAGTGGCCATCTAGCCATCTCAGGGAGTTGTGGTTGGCATGGAGGAGGTGAGTTGGTTTGGCTTGGTTGGTTGAGGGTATGGAGGTTACTTCAAAGGAGGAATCATGGGTGTCCTATGGGTTTCAAATGCTCTAATGGGTAGTGTGAGGTGATTTTACCTCCCATGGGTCATGTCCAACCCAATCCCCCCCATGGGTGAGGTTGGGCAATGTCTGAGGTGCGTAGGTGGACCATTATAAGAGTACCAAGTGGCCAAAAAATGGAAATGACCACTTACATGGGTGATTTGTCTCATGTGATGCCCTTTAACCAGGGGTAGAATGATCATTTAGCATTGAATTTGATTTGAACAGATTTGAAATGAGCTAAAAGTGGGTAGCCTAAATTTTAATTCAATTGGAGTTGATTTGGTTAGGTTTGGCCCAATTTGACTCATTTAGGTCAAATTGGGTTAGGTTGAGTCAAGTTGACCAATTGGTCAAATTGGGGCAAACCAAGGGTTGGGTCAAGTTCATATGATCATTTGGGATGTTTTGGTTCAATTGGTTCGATTTAGTTTGGCTTAGATTTGATTTTGGCTCATTTAAATTCATTTGGGTCAAATGGGTTAAGTTGACCAATTTGACCAAATTGGCCAAATTGGGTTGGTGTTGGTTTGGGTTTAGTTGGCCAATTGAAGATGATTGTAGGCTTTGGTTTCAATTAATTTGGATTTGGTTTTAATTTAGGCCAACTTGAATGTTTAGGCCAATTTAGTCTAAGTTGGTCAATTGGGCTCAATTGGGTCCAATCATGGCTTTGATCAAGTTCAACAATCAATTTGGAATTAACTTGAGCCATTGGTTGCAATCTATTTGGTTTATATTTTAATTTGACCCAATTTGGTCTTTTAGGTCAATTTGGGTCAACTTGGGCCAAGTGGACCAATTAGGTTTAGTTTGACTCAATTGAAGGTCAAGTCATATTCAAATATTAATTTTGATTTAGTATGAATTATTGTTTTCTAGGGATTTGACTTAGGTTGCAATTTGGCTAGTTTGGGTTCATATGGGTTAAGGGGTTGACTTGGTCAAATGACCAAGTTGACTTGGTTTGACCCAATTTGTAAAAATTGATCAACATAGGGTGATCAACAATCATGATGGGAGGTTTTGATGGGCTTGGTTCAATCAAATTTGGGTAGGATTAGAACTTGGCTCAAATAGGTCAAATCGGCCACTTTGGGTCAAGTGGACCAATTGGGTTTAGTTGGCTTGATTTTGGGTTAAGTTTGATTTAGTTGAGTTTATATATGGATTTAGGATTGATATATAAATTCAATTGCAATTGGCTTGGGTTCAAATGGGTTTTAGTTTATTTGAACATCTCAAGTCAGAAGGGTTAAGTTGGGTTTAACTTGGGTTGATTTTGGTTTGGCTTGATTATTATAGATTTCATTTATATTTGTGAATATGATTTATATTTAGTCAAGTCCATGGAGTTCACCATGCTTAAGTTTGGATTTTGATTTGGTTTGATTTAGTTTTGATGATTTAAATGTATATTTCACTTTGTGAAGATGATTGAAAATATGATTGATTTGTGAGAAAATCAATTGAGCCTAGATTTGGATTAAGATTTGGCTAAGACCATGGGATGGGTTATATGGCTTAGGAAGGGTTTTGATTTAATTTGATTTAGTTTGATTTAGTTTTGATCATTTGAATGTAGATTTTATTTATGTTTAGAAGATGATTGATGATATAAATTGAATTTGAGAAAATCAATTGATTTTGGATTGATTTGGATTAAGATTTGGATAAGTCCGTGGATAGGTCATATGGCTTAGGAAGAGTACCAAGTTTGGATTTGATCATGAGATACAATCATTTGGTTTTGGAATTTGGGTTTGGAATCAGATTTGAATTTGATGTTTGAATTGAACTTGAGGTTTGGTTTGAGAAGGTAAACATGGATTGGATTTGGGTTGAAGGCTAGGTGGATTATCCTAATCCCTAAGGAATAATTTAATCCTATGGTTACCTTCTAACTCTTTAGGCATAGGTTAAGTGTTTACCTAATTGTTATAAGTGTCTTATGACTAGGGAAGTCTAGAAGACTCAAGTCTAAGATGGGAAGATTGAATCGCACTCCAAAAGTAGAGTCAATTGAGCCCCATAATGTTGCCTTTGAAGATAGATGATTGGAAGACCGGCCAAGTTTCACATTATAGACTGGATACATCTTTGAAAGCTTTGCTTGGGAGACCATGGATACATGAGAACAATATAGTTCCATCCTTTCTACTTCAGTGTATGAAGTTTGTGAGAGGTGGGATCGTCTTCTATGTCAAAAGAGATCTCAAGATATTTACAGTTCACGAGGTCTACAAATATGAGGATGCGGCTTACTACCTCCCTCAAAATCAACAAGTCTTTTCTCGTGAACTTGGCCAAAGTTTAAAAATAAAAGAAAAAGAAAAAGAAAAAGAAAAAGAAATAAGAAAATGAAAAAGAAAATAGACTTGGAGGAGAAAGTGGAGTCTTACATTAGATTCCACCCATGGTTCCTTACTCCATTCAACACATGGGTAGATGACTGTCTCCACTAGGTAGTGGAAGAGACCAGTCAGAGGGCCCTGTGGGTGGAAAACCTCCTTATTACCACCCAATAGAAAATATGTCCTAAGTACTAGGAGTACACCTACTATCCATATAAACTTAGAATCTAGTTCATAGGATGAGTCTTATATGGTTAGCACACCAGCCAGCTCTTCTCATAAGTATTCCCTTGGATGTGACACTTGAGCAAGATAGATGAAGATCGAGCTCCAAAGCAAAGCATAAGTGTATCCAAGTATATGTGAAATAGTTAGGCAGTTGGGAACCTTAGCTCTAACCCCACTTTCCTCTAAACAAGCTAAGGGTTTGGTAGTTAAGGGAGCCCCTAAGTCATCCATAGGTGAATATTCGAGCATCTGGGAGCATCATCCTAAAGTCAAGAAATTGATGTAAAACTTGAGGATGATTCATATAAATATTTAATAGAATTACCTTTTGATTGATACTTGCCTTGTGTTCATAATTTAGCAAAGAAAGACTTTATCCCACATACTTGGTCAAAGAATAGTCAAACTACTAAAAGAAGATGGAAGAACAAATGCAAAAGCTCTCAATCAAGATCAGTACTAGGATTCAGTACAGTGGGTCCAATCGATGATGATAATTATTGCTTGGTCATCACCAATCATTTGGAATTTGATAGGTTCTTTTCAAATCACATTAACATATATGAAGAGCTATTCTTAGAAACTTTAGATGATCCAGATGATTTTGAAGTCAAAGATGCACTACCAGAGTTTGAAGAAGAGATCAAGTCAACCATCGAGAGCTCAAGAAAATCAAATTAGAACGAAGAAGATCCACCCCACATACATCGTTCTTTGTTGAATAAAATTGAAACCAATGACTTAGTTATATGACTGTTTACGACTACTTTGCATGGAGTTATGAAGAGATGCCCGATTGGCTTGACATAGCGTCCATAAACTAGTAATAGATCCTACCGCTAACCCTATCAAGTAAGCTCCTAGACATGCAATTAGACATAATAACAAGTCATTTATAAAGTTAAGAAACCGATCGATGCTAGCTTCATGAAAAAATACCCTAGGTTTGCCAAAGATCATCCTAATTAAGAAAAGAATGGCCAAATTCACATATGAAATGGTTTAGGGATTTAAATAAAGCATGTCCAAAAGATGAATTTCCACCACCAATCTCGAGCTAATGGTAGACATTGCCTCATCTCATGCTATCTTCTCTTCATAGATGACTCATCTAGATATATCCAAATAAAGATGGCCCTAGAAGAAAGAAACATTTTTAGAACCTCGATCAAAATCTATTGCTATAAGGTCATGCCTTTCACCTTAAAATTCGGCTACATACCAACGGGCTATGACTCGAATCTTCGATGAACTCATTCATCATCAAGTCGAGTGCTATGTTTATGATCTCATAGTCAAAAATAGAGAAAAGGAAGACCATCTCTTTGACTTGAGAGTCATTTTTGAATAGTTTGGACAATTTAACCTTAAAAGGAACCCCTTGAAGTGTGCATTCGGAGTAGCTTCAGGGAAAATCTTTGGGTTTGTTGTCCAACACCAAGGAATTGAAATCAATCCAGAGAAGATCAAGGCAATATTAGAAATGCCACCCCCTAAAAGTTTAACTTAACTAAGATCATTCCAAGGGTGGTTGGCATATCTAAGATGCTTTAAATCCAACCTATCAGGAAGATGTCAGCTATTCTCAGCACTTATCAAAAAGGATAGCAAGTTTAAGTGGGATGATAAGTGTGAGCATGCCTTCGAAGACATCAAGCATTACCTGATGACGCCAGCGGTTCTAGCAGCCCTTATCCCGAGCAAGCCGTTCATACTTTACACTGCTATGTTAGATGACTCCCTTGGTGCTTTGTTGCCCCAAGCCAATGACAAAGGGAAGGAAAATGCACTATACTAGCTAAGCTATCATCTAATCCAAAGGCTAATTATCCACCCATTGAGAAGCATTGTTAGTTTTAAACTTTGCATCCCAAAAGCTACAACACTACATGATTCCTCATAAGGTGAACTTAATCTCTACGATCAATCCATTATAATATCTCATAACATAGCTGATAGTATCAAGACGGTTGATATGACAGTCCATGATCCTCTCATAGTTTGACATTACCTTCATACCCCTCCGTGCGATGAAAGGACAAGCACTAGCATATCTCTTAATAGCACAACCACTTCGCTGACTCTGAAGTGATGATCTCCCAATGAGAAATCATGAATATAGGGATACTAACATTCACCACTAGAAGATGTTCTTTGATGGTGCCTTCCTCTCAAAGAGGAGAAGAACAATAATGTACTATTCTAGAAAGGCGTGGGTAGAATTGTTCTCTTAACTCTAGACCACTATGTGATGAGATTCTTATATCATCCGCCTAATTACACCAACAATGAAGCTGAATATGAAGCTCTCATTGTCATTCTAGAGTTAGCCATTACTCTAAACATTCAGAACATCAACATCTTTGAAGATTCTCAACTAGTTATCAACCAAATCATTGGGTCCTATAAGGTTATAAACCCCAAGCTCCATCACTACCACAAGTACACCATGGAGTTGTTGGCCCAAATCTTAGAGGTTACCATTTATAAGATTCCTTGAGGAGAGAACACCATATAATGCTTTAACTAAGCTTTCCAAAGAGTTTGCATGTCAGAGGATGAGTCCATATCAATAAAGGTCCAAAATAGAAGTCTTATATCTTATTGATATTGAACTCATCGAAAAGTACTCTCCTTAAGGGGAGGTTTCCATTGCCAAGAAGGTGAGTAATATTGGAGGCTACCATTCATGGATTACTTAAATAAAGGCAAACTACCTCAAGAGAAGTCCCAAGCCCATCAGATGAACTGGAGAGAACTTTTCTATGCTCTTGTGGATGGTGTCTTATACTAACGATTTTTCGATCATATGTGGTTATGCTATTTAGAAAAGCACGAAGCCATAAGATCATGACCGAGGTACACTCAGGATTATGTGGAGCCAACCAATCCAATCTGAAGATGAAAACCAAGATCAAGAGATTGGGATACTACTGGTCATCGATGATCAAAGATTACATGGATATGACTACGTGATGCCACCAATGTCAAATACACGGTGTGGTCCTACACCAACCACCCAACATTCTGCATCCTACATTGGCCTCATGGCCACTCAAGTGTTGAGGTATCGACATAGTAGGCCCAATTTATCCTCCTTCCAAGGATCGGTTCATCTTAGCTTATACTAACTCCTTTTCCAAATGAAGGATTTTACAGAGAGGTCATAGCTCAGAATGTACTCCAATTTTTTAGGAACCATATCATATAAAAGTGTGGAGTGCCTCGATGAATTATATTTGATAATGGTACTGCATTCAAGAGCACAGAGATCAACAACTTTTCCTGGAGACACAACATAGATTAGAGATATTCTACCATCAACTACCCTAGGGAAAATGGACAAAAATCTCATCTAAATACTAAAGATGACACTCGATAATAATAATTGATAGTGGCATAAGCAGTTAGTTGAAGCATTATGGGCCTACCTCACCACATATAGAACTCCAACTCAGTCTACTCCTTTCTCCTTAGTGTAGTTGTTCTACCATTAGAAGTCCAACTCCCATCACTAAGGATAGCAATGAGTAGCAAGATCACAATAGAGAATGTTTACTGCTAGAAGAGCTCAAAGGTTTGGAGGAGAGATGAAAGAGCATGC